>WBNM01034095.1:207251-238111 GCA_013399055.1 Ramphastos sulfuratus
AAGGCCCAAAGGTTATTAAAAATAAAAATAGAATTAAGAGGAATCTCTGCCCTTAAAGGAAAAAAAAAACCAGAAGCGTATTGCCCAGGCTTATCTGAGAGAATAAACACTCAGTTAGAGGTGACAGAGTCAGCAAGTGCTGAGGACTGGGAAGCAAATTCACAGAGAATGCTACGAAGGAATAGAAATAAAACTGTAAAGATGTCAAGCTGAATGAGACATTGCAATGACTGTTAAATGACAGACTTGTGTGTAAGAAGGCAAGACCTGTGTACAGTGAAGGTGTGCTCTAGGTTAAGGATGATTTGAGTAAGGTCACCAAAATAAATACTGTGCTTCTATTTTCAGTAATGATAATAACAGTCACAGGACAAAACCAAGCTGGGTAACAGAAATGGATGTATGAAAACAGAAGTTTCCATAAAGAGGTAGAAACGTGAATTTGCAGGCTTATTGTGTACATATTGATGCAATCAGATGATCTTTGTCCAAAACTCCTGAAAGAACTGGCACATAAAATCCTTAAAGAGATATTTTATGTGACTCTACCAAGTCAGAGGTGGAGCTGTAATGCTTACATTTAGGAAGAGTGTCATGCATTGGTGCTGGCCAGCACTCAAGTACTCAGGCCCTCCTCATCCATGACAGTGGAACAGGGAAGAGAATAACAATAGCAGAAGTGAGAAAAGTCATGAAGGAAAGGAGGGGAATGAATGACACAATGACTTGCCATCTCCTACAAGCAGACCACTGGCAGCCAGTCAGAGCAGCAACCACCTTGGATCTAAACCTCTTGTTTCTGTGAAGTCCTCCTCCTACTCCAGTTTTTATTGCTAGAAGTGTAGTTATACAGTATGAGAGAACCCTTTGGTCTGTTTGGGTCAGCTGTCCCAGCTGTGTTCCCTCTTAACTTCTTGACCCAAACCTAGCTTACTTCAGAGATGGAATGAGTGGGAAAAGAGAAAGGCTTGACACTGTGCAAGCACTCTTCAACAACAGCCACTGTTGCACTGTTTGAGCCACAAACTCGGAACACAGCATCAGCTTGCAGGGGGTTGTGAAGAAATTTAACTCCATCCCCACCAGAACCTGTACAAAGAGAAAGGAAAAAGGATCTTGGCAATGCAGACCTGTTTGTCTTGACACAGTGGCATATAAGGATTTAGAAAAGATCTTTGAGGGAATAGATAAAGATGTGGAGCTAAATGGAAAAAGGATAAAATGCAGCATGGATTTACTAAAGATAGCTCATCACTGTCTAACCTCTTAGCTTTTTTTGATGAGAAAACTGATTTTCAGGCAGAGTAAATGTGTCAGATTTCACCTATCTGGAGTTCAGTTTAGCATTGATGTGACAACCTATGAGAAGTTGTACGGTCAAAAGGACTGCTTATGAGGAGGGTTTGCAATAGATACTGCTCAAAGGAATTTATAATCCCAAGGAGGAGGGAAGCAAAAAAAGCAGTTGGATTCTTTGAGAATCAGTCTTTGGACTAGTTTTTTTCTTATACTTTCATTGATGATCTTGGCAGAAATATTAGTGTACTGATAATACTAGCTGGTAACATAATGTGGAGAGGTATCAGAAAGAGGAATAATAAGATGCCATATAGGAAGAATGGCATGAGCAAAAGGACTCAGATAGCTGGCATGAAATAAAATTTGGTGTTACAAAATACTAATGAGCTAGAAAACATCTCACAAAATCTTTTGCTAAGTAGTTAGTCATGAGACAATTGCTGAAGTAGTAGTCTCAGATAGGGATGATGATTTACTGTCATGATGTGGCTATGAAAAAAAAGGCATGTGTTTAGGAAATGTATGAGGAGAGACATTCCCAGTACTGAGAGAAAAGTGTCATTGCTGCTCCAGACTCTGAGATTTTGTGCAAAATGTTGGGCACAATTTCTGTCATTCGTGTTTAAGAAATACAGTTCGGAACAGAGCTACCAAACCTGTGAAAGGCTCTGGGCAGGCTTTACAGAAGATGATTTGAAGAACCTTCTTCTGGCAAGAACTGCAGTGAAGAGTAGCAAATCATACAGTTTTCTTCTTTAGATCTGTTAGAGTGTAAACACCAGACAGAAAAAGGATCTGCTCTAGGTAATCCTGCTCTGACAAGGGGGCTGGACCAGATGATCTTTTGAGGTTGCTTCCAGCCCCTGACATTCTATGATTCTTTAAAAGAATCTGATACATGCTGAAGAGAAACATCAGGAAAAATGATGTCTTAACAGTTAGCTTTTAAAGAAATGAAAAATTGAAAGCATAGCAATGCATAATTAAGGCAAATTGTGTACCTCGTTATCTCTGTCTAGTGATGTCAATATTAGATTTGCACTACTTATTAATAGCTGGTCTATTATGTATTTTATTTTTCAGTTGGAAACTGAGTCTGTTCTGGAGTAGCAGTATTTCTGAAATAGCTTTCTGATCAGGAGAGTAGAGATGAGAAAATTGAGGGTTTTTTTCTTGTTTCAATTTAAATTCAGTAACTTGCATAAAAACAGTGACATGGTATAGTTCATCCAACAGATAAAGATGGGACTTCACATCACTCACTTATGTAGGTGGCATGTGGGATTTCTTTGGGTTTTTTTTCCTCCCACTTTTCCAGCAGTTTTACTGTAACAACCACCGTCAGCAGGATGTTGGACATGAGTCACTACTAGTGTTGGAATGGGCTGTTAAAAAAGCTTCTTGAGACTAGATTGCATCATTCTGAATGAAACGTAATACTTCTAAATAGTTTATGCAGCTTTCTTTCTGTAGATTTCTTTAAGTATGTTGCTGACAGAGCTATTGACTATCTTTCTCTGTTTATACCCAATAAACATTTGAGAAAAATCACCCTTCAGAAGCTCTGCTGAGCTATGTTAAAGGGGACTTGGAACAGATGTCCTTTTTTATCAATTTTTTTCTACACTTCAGTTAATATGACAGATTTTTTTTTTTTTTCCCTCCTGATGATGTCTGCATTTATTTTCTACTGCTTGTGATTTGCAAAGGATTTGTAATGAAAAAGTTTTCTCTGGTGTTTTAGTTTTGGTGGGGTTTTTTGAATGCCATAAACTGTGTGTTCTGTTTTCTTGACATTACTGCTGCTACTCTAGTTGATATCGGTTGCTAAGAATCAAGCTCTTCAGGCTTCTGAAAGTTTTAGAGTCCATCTGTATGTGATCTTGATTTAATGTATTCATCACTACATCTTTTTTAGGTGTATATTAAAAAATCAGAAGATACACAGTGGAGTAAAGGATAGACAAGGGACAATGGGTGGAAGTTGAGGCACAGGAAGTTCCATGTGAACCTCAGAATTTTTTCCCTGTGAGGGTGACAGAGCACTGGAACAGGCTGCCCAGGGAGGTTGTGGAGTCTCCCTCTCTGGAGATATTCAAGAACCACCTGGATGCATTCCAGTGTGATCTGCTCTAGGTGATCCTGCTCTGACAAGGGGGCTGGACCAGATGATCTTTTGAGGTCGCTTCCAGCCCCTGACATTCTATGATTCTTTAAAAGAATCTGATACACACTGAAGTGAAACATCAGGAAAAATGGTGTCTTAACAATTAGCTTTTAAAGAAATGAAAAATTGAAAGCATAGCAATGCATAATTAAGGCAAATTGTGTACCTCATTATCTCTGTCTAGTGATGTCAATATTAGATTTGCACTACTTGTTAATAGCTGGTCTATTATGTATTTTAGTTTTCAGATTCCCTGTTAAGAGTCTCTTAGTTTCCCTTTGATACTTCAGAATTTATTTAACCAATTAAGAGTGGAATTTAAATATGAATTTTCAGGTACAGCCAAGGCTGATGAAACAGGAGGGTTTTTTTAGAACATGTCAGATTGATGTATTTGTTTCATATTTGGTGTCTGCAATTATAAAAATAATCTTTTTACTATGCTTTATTTTGCCTGATCATATCTATGTAACTCTGCCATGTTTTGGCAGACTATAGCACATTAAAAGCTTTGGAAAGTAAGTTGAAAATCTAAATGCAGAGAGGTAACCATGACTGAATTACTCTCTTGGGAGGAAAATGCTCTTAGAGTGCCTATTGAAATCAGCATTATCATTTCAATACATGTCAAATATGAGTCATTTCCTAGTTTAGGCAAAATTTCTTTATAAATCTTTAAATCTTCCAGTTCTTTCAAGAAAAGGTTAAAGTACTTATGATTTAATGAGACTGCTTTACATCATAACTGTTTGGCTATCAAGAGAAAACTTGTCCTTTCCAATTTGTGAAATCCTTTTATTTTCTGCACAAGTTTTTTAATGCTGTAGAATTTCCACTAAGAGCAAAGAACCTGAGACTTAAAAGCAGAGAGAAAAACATTTACTCTAGACACTCTTGTGTATGTATTACTAATACAAGGTGCTTTAAACTGAAGTTTAGTAAGGACAGGAGAAAGCAAGGAAGAGTTTTAATTTAGCAAATCACTTTGATCTCCTGTTTGAAGTCATCACTTACTATCTATTAGGAGTAGTTTGTCAGTCCTGAGAAGAGAAAGACTATTTTGCATCAATTCTATATATTAGAGCTTTTTGTCTATTAGTTGCAGTTATTTATTGAAAATATTTAGGAGGATGCAGGCTGTCCATATAGTTGGTGCTATACTCTGAACAGACAGTAGAAGTGACCGTTTAGAGACCTGTTAATAGAAACTCTGAGCAGAACTCCTTTGGCAACTGTTTTATCATTTAATCTGCTATGGTTGCAGGCCATTCAGATATTGATGCTGTTTTATTTTTCACATAATAATGAGTAAAGCAGAGAGAAATAATGGTGAGACTCTAGAGCTGGGGAGATGTGTGTTAAATAGAAGATAAGTTTGTCTGCCTAAGCATACCATAATGGCTTTGAGAAAAATTAGTAGCTGTACATCAACCTTCTAGTGACCATTTAAACACATCTGTTTCTGTCATATTTAGTTACATCAGAGGTAATTTTTTTAAGCTTGCTTTTTTTAATAGTTATTTTTAATATTGTGGTAGCATGGTATGTCATACCATATGGAAGTAGCTGGCCTGTTTCTTAGAAGATAATGTTTTGAAAGATAAGGAAGAAATGTTCTTCAGGTGTTCAAATTCAGTAGTAAGATATGTGTTGCTTGGTGTAACTTCAGGTACATGTCTGCAGCTGTGTGACTGCTCCTCCACTTCTTTGTTTGCCTGCCTCTGAGTTGTTTAAGGAGCAGTCTTTGAGAGACTGGAAGTAGTTGCATATACTTGATACGGCTGTTGGTATAAAATATTAAGGTGAAACTTAAAGGACACATCTACATTACCGTTTTTGTCTAGGTGATGGGTTCTTTTTGACACAGGTTTCCTTTCTGTCTGGGGAGGCCAAACTTGAAGTTGTGAACAGGAGTATCACCCTTTGTAATGTGGGAAAAAGATCCTCTAGCAGGTAGTTCTTGGCATGCACAATGTGTGAGCAAAAAAATAGCAACTGGTTTGAACTTCTTTGCTGGTAGAGGTGGATCATGGATACTGAACTGTTATCCTTCCCTCTTTATGATGTACCAGTTACTGAGTAGATATGTCACAGGGTACTCAAAACTTTTTTTGATAATAGTCTATAAAAATTGCGAGTACAGCCAAATAGAGAAGTTCTGCTTCTCCTGGTTACTAAAAAAACAAATCAAACAAACAAAAAAATACTACACTTCGTTTAGGTTTCTTTAGTTTCATGGTGGAGACTTAAGTCAGAAGTCTGACTGGGAAAGGAAAATGAAACTTTCAGAGTGTCCTTTGTGCAACCTCCATTATTTATGTGTAAACTCTCTCTCGCACATCTTGCATTAACACCTGTGCATGCAGCAAATGGAAGGTGACATGACATGTTTAGATCCTGTACAATGCAAAACCCATATGTGCTAGTGGCAATCCACAGGAGGAATACTCTGGTAAGTCTCTGCATGTATCATTTTGTCATAGAAGCAAAGAATATTATGTGGCACTGAATAGCTTAGCTTGGCTGGAAAGTAGTAAGGCTTGGGATGGAAGTAGGGGAAGAAGTCCTGTGTATCTCATTGCAATACTTCAGCTCAGTAATGCTGTAAATTTTTGCATTGCTTAAGGATTGCTGTGTTGGTTTCTAACCTATCTAGATATTCTGAGTATGAATGAAGAGTAGAGGTATAGCAGCAGCTCTTTCATGTACATCACTGACCTGTTTTCTGACAACTTGTGGTTTTTTTGAAGCTTAAGGTAGACCATATTGAATAGACACTGAGTGACCTGTTTTAATTTGATACCAAAATACAAATTATTAAAAAATCTCACTTAGGTTATTTGCCAGTATTTTGTGGCAATTACAGCTGTATGTAGTGGTTCTCTATTTTATTTTTTTGTCTGCTGATTTCTTTCTGCCAGTTTCTTTTGTGAGTTGTTTTTATTCTCATTTTTTGGCTATAGAACTTGATCTCATAACTGGTTATAGACTGGATCTCTCATATTGAAGTCATTCTGCAGTTCAGTCATCTTCACTGATGTTTCCTGAAACTTTTGAGGTTATACTCTTATAATTTTGGAGATGAGAGTGTCAAAACCCCACTATTTAATTCCAGATACTTTTCACCATAGATTTCTAAACAGTGAAGCTTTATGCTTTTGTTCATTTCTTTTCCAATCAGGAATGTGTTCTTTGCCACTGAGTGTTTTGCATATTAGTGGATGACTACAGTAACTCCAGGACCACAGAGCAGAGATGGCTCAAAACTTGGTGTTACATTTACATAGTTAAGAATATTTTTCTCAGACTAGTGCTTCATGGTTAATATCTTTAGCCTGATACTTTATTACCTGTTCCTTAACAATTTTGTAACTTCGAAGGCAGCTTTGACTTTTATTGTCTACATGTGTTAACTCCATCCTTTTCCAGCTCCCTGACCAGTATTTTCAAGCCTGTACTCTTCAAAATATTAAATAACAGATTGTTGCAGTTACCTACTGAAAAACTTGTTTGTGTGAAATATGCCCATTTAATCTCTGCCAGTTTTGAAACCTTTCCAGAAAGCCAAAATACTTTATTAGTCACTACTTTGTTATCTATGTGCATTTTAACTGCTTGATAGAACTGAGGAAAAAGGCCTGAGGAAAAGGACCTTGGGGTCTGGGTTGATGAAAAGCTCAACAGGAGCCTGCAGTGTGCATGCAGCCCAGACAGCAACCGAGTCCTGGGCTGCAGCAAGAGCAGTGTGGGCAGCAGGGCAAGAAAGGTGACTCCCACTTTNTTTGGATCTTGATTTCCTTCCACAAAAGCCACATAACCTTTTCCAGAACACAGTATTTAACCATGTGCTTTTCCAGCCAATTCACTATGTATAGACTTGATTTGATGGATTACCAGAACAATTGGTCAAAGACCTGGTCACACATCATGTCTATAATTTTAATTTCTGCATTGTTCTTTGATCTGTGGAGGGGTAATTGAAAATAGTATTTTCTGTTTCTTCTCTGATCTCCCATTGAATCTGAAGGTCATGTTTTGTTTTGTGTTTTTTTTCTTTTCTTTTATCTTTAAAAAAATAGGATAAAATGGCTGCTTTCACAGAAAATTTTAATACAGTTAGCTTGTTTACTTTATCAAAATCTGAACTTTCTTCAATTTATAGCAATGCTTTTCTAGTGGTATGATCTATGTAATTCCTGACATTCAGGTTCAAACATCTTAGGCTTTAGATTTCAAAGGCAGGCATATTTTGTCACAGTCTACAGTCTGTATGCATGCTTAGTTAGTACACATTTTTAGAGACTTCTAAGTTATTTTTTTCCCTAAATTTGATTAGTTTCTTTCCTAATTTGATAAATGAGTGAACTGGCACTATTAGAATCAAAGAGATGTAAGCTTCTACATTCTATCTATTCCACAAAAATGTCTTAATTCTGAATTGACCTAAGTATTTTTGCTGTGCACTATGTATTTGATAATGTGCAGACTCATGGAACCTTGATTGTCTGACCCTTTGTGATACTGTCAGAGTTTCAAAGAATACCACTGGCTTTGATCTTCTGCCTTCTGATTAAAAGCTGAAATATCTTTCTGTTTAACCTCATCTCTATCATTTTTGGGGATATTTAGGTTTAGCCTTGCTATTGACTGTGATTGTAGATGGCCTATGTACCGTGTAAGGTTCATAGTCATCACATGTGTGGGGAAATCAGCAAATGATATTCAGTGACAGCATAGATTAAACTATTGGTATTGCCCCTAATCTGACATTCCAGACTTGCAAGCTTCTGTTGCTTTCCACTGAATTTCTTACCCTGAAGACTTCTCTTCAGTTTTCAGAGATACATGCTATTCTTTCTAGCTTGATGACCATGTCCCATGGGACTTTTGTGGTTCTTAGTATCTAGTACTAAGACTTGAGCAAGCCACCTAGACAAGCTCAGAGATACAAGAGACTTCTTCTTTAGACCTATCCTGACTCTGTTTCATCAAGTTACTGTCTAATTGTGCCTTATGCATGTGCTTCTTGTGTGTAAGCAAGGTAATTATGTAACAGGATGCTAAACTGCATTACTATTCTTCTGCCTGACTTCTAAATGTGTTTTATT
The DNA here is from genome assembly GCA_013399055.1 of Ramphastos sulfuratus. NCBI lineage: Eukaryota > Metazoa > Chordata > Aves > Piciformes > Ramphastidae > Ramphastos > Ramphastos sulfuratus. The sequence goes on from WBNM01034095.1 coordinate 215,826, forward strand.
AGGGTTTGAAAGGCTATTATATTTTTCCTTAAATTGTGGTTTTTTGACATCCACATCTTTGCTGTTAATCAGTAATCTGTGCTTTAGCTCGAGGCCTGTATATTAAAGTGCACAGGAAACCACTATGAACTTTCTCAGCAACCTCCTCTGGCCCTTGTCCAAGAAAATGTGCTAGAGGGAGCTGCTGTATCAACTTTTTTCCCTTCTTTTTTTGGTCCATCATCAGTTAACAGCTGTGATGGTTTGGGANTTGGATCTACTGCAAAGCTCTGTTGGTAAGATGCGTAGTAACTCTAGAGACAGTATCAAAAAATGAAAATGGAAGCTTACAGTGATATTGTTATTAAAAAGTGATGGAGTTACAGTACAAAGGAGTAGTTGAATGACTTTTCAGCAGACTTTGTGATGGAAGGAAGAAAGCAGGGCACAGAATAGGAGGAAGGGCCTGAAATAAGGTTGTTGAGAGTAATGTGAAAGGAACCAAAGGCATAATTTTGTGGATCCTTGACCATGAAGAGAAACTAAGCCTTGAAAGAAAAGATGAGACTTTGCAAAAATCCCCTAACTGGATACATGGAATTTCTGTGGCAAGGCATTCAGAGAGCAAGAATAATTGCTTTCTTCTTATGTAAATCATCCCCCAAAAAGAGAGCAATGAATTTTCAACCTTCTAGTCCCAACAGAGCTGTTCCGTTGTTGTAGAACAAATATATTCTTGCAATAAATGTGAGAATAACTTACAGTACTGAGCAGTGCAAAGTGGGGCAAAATTCTGCACATATCTTCAGTTCAAAAGACTGCAGTGTAAAATATAACTGATAGTATAATATGGGGTTAATAATTGCACATTAGTAATGGCTTCCTTCATTTGTGTGGGTATCTGCTTATTCTTTGACTAGTGAAGCACAGAGACTTTATTCAGAAGGGACATTTCATTTGACATCTACATCTCATCCCTAATTTACATGATTACAAGTAGTTGAGGAAAATTCTGAATCAGTGGTGGTGCTGTATTTTAAAAGGAGGGGGCAGAGAGAAAATGTGCATTGTTATGAGATGATCTAAAATGCGCTTTCAGACCTTTTGTTTCAATTAATTTTGGCAAACCTACGTAACTATTTTAACTGCTAAAAAGCAGCTTTTTGAATCCCTAATAAACTCGTCTCCTTTCACGTTACTGTAGTGATCATCAGATCTTGGATCTGATTTGTTCTGTGACTTGGGGAAAATAGAGTCATTATGTAGCAAGAGAGCAATTGTTCTCCCTGTATTTTCAGACTGGATGACTAGGATCCTTTTATTATATTTTATTGTTTGGAGCTCATTTGCAGCACAAGTCACTTGCTAAACCTTCCCATGCAGACAGAGCAGGGATGGATCAATAGTTAAAATATTGGTTAGAGCAAAGCTGGTTTGTTAATAACTTTATTTTTTAACAAAATCTGTATTTGTAATTGTGAGCTCTTGGGTTCTCTCTGTCACTTCCCTGCCTAGGTATGTTTATTCTGTCCTGAGGCATCAGTAATAGATTGATAGAATGTTACTGACACAGGCAATAAAGAATATTTTTCATTGGTACAGTGCTGATGGGGTAGAAGGTGGAAAAGCTATAGTTAACCATTTTAATATTACTTAATGACCGAAATACTAGCCAAGTGTTCACCAACAAAAGATTAAATGGGAATTGCCAGTCTGTAATTGGAGTGCATACTCTGTGACAGAAGGATCACTTATCTATGATTGCATTGTTTATTTAAAAGCAATGTTTACTTTTGTAATACTAATTCTTTAAAAAATACAGACCATTTCAAAAGCTGTCTCTTCTCGTATCGATCTTTCTTTGTCTTGGGCCTTGTTTATCAGATAATTGACAGCATGGGTTTTATCACTCAGTTTTTCACACAGTACTAAAATTACTGCTGCCCCAAAAATTAATGATGTACATGATTCTTATTTTGATCTACTTGCTATTACTTGTATTTTTGCATCTTGAAGGCTTTATTAATGAAATAACTTCGTGTTTCTTAACCATTCTGTGGATTGATCTGCATTTCAGTTGCTTTCTGATTTCAGTTTGGGGTCAACTTTGTATTAATATATCACTTGTTCTTGAACAGAATTAATTCTTTCAGGAACATGCCAGGGCTCCATCTTTTTCTTCCCCTTGTTGCCTTTTTTTTTTTTTAAGATTTACTATCTTCAGGGAATTCAAGCTGAACTTAGCAGATCTGTGCACAAAAAGAAAGACTTGTATTGAAGGAAAAACATTTCCTGTTGAGAAGGGATTAATGTTGTAGGAGACAGCGAAAAAGAAAAGTAAAGGAGGGCAAAGAGAAAAGCTAAATATCTTTTATACAAATGCTAGGAGCATATGTAATAAGACTGCTGAATTGGAGTGACATGTTTTCAAGGATAAGAAAGATATTATTGGAATAAGAGAGACAACCAGGAAAATGAAGGGGGATTTAAAATGCCAAGCACACACTTTTTGTGAAGGGAGAGCTAATATAAAGCTGGAAAAGATATAACAATATTGTTGAAGGATGATGCTCAATCTGCAGTAGGAAACACTCTTGCCCTCCCCCTCCTCACCTTCCCCCTCTTTTTTTTTTTTGTTTTTTGTTTTTTTTTGTTTGTGGCTTGCTTTTCCCCCCTTTTTAAACTAAGTGCAGTGGTTTGCATACAAGGTGAGGACAATGGAACGTAGCGATTCTTGACTGTTGCGCTAGACTTGCAAATGCTCAGAATAAAAGCCCAATCAATAGAAGTATTTAAGATATGTAATAAGTTCCTAAGAAACTGAGAACTTCCATTTGAAGAGTGCTGGGGTATTGAGGAGGTGATAGCAGGAAAATAAATTGTTCAAGATCATTTAGGATATTGACTATGTTAAAACTGCAAATAAGAGCACATTTCCATTGCTCTTGTAATGTTGTTGCCTTTATGCTGTTACTGAAACAGTAGTCAGTGTTATCATGAGAAGATTACAAACACAAATCTGTATATGAAGATAAGAAAAAACCCTCAAATAATCATAAGAACATGACATTTGAAATGGCCGTGAGGTGAGGGTATGTGCTAGGTGGTGGAAGCAGCCCTAAAGTTATTGATTTTAGCAAAGCTAACTTTGAAGGAAAGCAAAATGCTCCTGGGATTTTTGCCTGCAATCCTGTGATGAATGGGAAATCCACTCCACACAAGTAGAGAGTACATAGTGTATAAAACACATAGAGAGACTGCAATTAAAATTCATCCCAGTTAAGTCAAGAAAAGGAAAGGCCGACACGGGCCTGAGGCAAAAGAAGGAAAGGCAAAGAGACGACTTGCCCCTCCCGACCTCATGCTTTTTCCTTCCCCTTCGCTGTTCTTTACCTTTCCTTCTACTGTCCCTTTATCCTCTCTAGCCCTTCTGTTTTAAGACAGTTCTGTCGCTTGTGGTCCCCTGATGAGGTTTCTTCCTCAAGTCTGTTTTTTGTACGCTGGATTTCTCAGAGCATGGGCAAAACTGTTCAGAGTGCTCATAATGTGGGTGTGAGTTTCAATCCCTGCCGACTATTTACACTGTGCATCCCCTAAAACATTTTCGCAAGCTGTATGTAGCTGAAATATTTTCTCTTCCTCAGCTTCCTTTGTTTGTGATGCTAGTGAGGCAAGGAATAAAGCAGCAGGAACTGGTTGGGGGACAGCAAGCAAGTGGGCATGTAACAACTCATATAGACAGTGAGGCTGTATGAAAGCTTGTTTAAAAGCACACTGTTGTGCTGGAGCATCACATCCATGACAGGAGCTCTCTGAGAGAAAACAGTCAAGTAAGCACATAGATGGTTGCATGTGGTGTTTCGTTTATGCAAAGTTAGAACACAAATCAGGTCAGCTTTTGGGTACTAGTATGCTAGATACTTTATTGTCCAACGTCCTACAAACACATTACCAGACATCTTCTTTCAAGGTGTAAAGAGCAGTTGTGAGGAAGGAAGGAAATTTCACATGTTTGAGATCTGAATCTCAGCAGGTTTAAGTAAAATGGCATTGCTGAAGCTGAAGGCAGTTTATAATAGCTCAAGATCTGGCCCTTAACTAAAGCAAACAGTTTGAACAAATTTTGATCTGACACTTTATTTTTAAAAGGTGAACAAAAGGATAATGACAAAAGTAGATTTAAGAGAGAGATTTAATGAGACAGTGATGAACGATCAAGTGGGCTTTTTCTGTCAATCAATCTGTATTCCAGTTTTTAAGGCACAATGATCTGTGAACTGCAGGAACTGGTAACAGAGAGGATGACCATGTGGTTTTACAGCATCCAGTCGATGACCAGTTTCTAAAGATGGTATGAAGGATGATAGAGTTTATTCCCATGTGTATTGTGATGATAGTTGCATCTATATTTAAAGCTTTCTGTCAGTGAAACACTCTTGGTGTTGTCAGATGTCTATTGGACTGGATGAGCTGCAACTTCTTGCAATTGAATGTCAATAAGACCAAAGCAATTTTGGTTGATTCATAGCACCAGCTTAAGCATATTCACTTGCACAGATTACATTTGACAGATAGCTACCTTCAGCTGAACTCTGTGGTTAGAAGCCTTGGAATATTCTTGACAGCGAGCTTAGAGCTGATGCCTTATGTTTATTTCATATCCTGTTTTTGCCTTCCTGATACTGCATGTGTATGTGTACATTTAAATATATTCACAGCTGAAGTACTAGTCAGTCCACTTGTTATCTCTGGATGGAATGTTGTGATGAGTCAATTTCAGTATTTAAGAAATAGTGGGTTTTTTTTCTCATTTAGGGAGTTTTAATTTCAAAAGCAATCTAATAGAGGCTTTTTTCCTTTTTATTTATTTATTTTTAAAATCAGGAACTCCTGGAGAAGTATCTAAGTCTAATAATAAGAGTAACAGGGAAGGAACTAGAGGATAAAATCAAAGATGAATTGTTTTCCTGGTATTCTATCAGTTTGCTGGCCTGCAGGAAAATATATTCCACACAGATGTTTTTACCCTGTTATATTAGTGAAAGTTAAAATCCTCTGCATTCTGCTAAAAGATTTGTGAACAATGTTACCAAATACTTATGTGTGTGCACATCCTCTCTAATTCTCATAAAGCAAGGAATCTTTCCAGATCTTAAAATGGAGTTAAAATACAGTTTAATTCACTGATCTGGTTAGTTGATCCTGCTTGTTGAAACTTCATTTGGAGCTTACTGAATAAGAACTATTTTTTTAAAAAAATAGAATTATTTCAAGGCATACCCCATGCAGACTCCTAGTTAGCTTAAGGCTACATTCTGGTTTTGAAGAAAAATTCAGTTATCTGACACCAAGTGGTTTGCGTGTATGCTGTTTCCACTCACAACCTAAGCCAAAGATAGTTTTCCTGTAGAGCTTACAATAAAATGACTGTTTTGGATTTTCTTCCTTCCTTCTTTTAGCAAAGAATAGAAATGCAGCATCCCTGAATTTCTATATGAATGAACTGAAAATAAAATACGTAGTAAATTAAAGCTTTTAAACACATTAAACATATCTGGTGTGTTGTGTCCAGTTCTGGTCTCGGGGAACTACCAGAGGGAGTCCAACAGAGGGTTACAAAGATGATTAGGGGACTGGAGCGTCTCTTATAAATAGAGAGACTAAGGCACCTGGGTGTCTTTAGCCTGAAGGAGACGGACGAGAGATCAATGCTTATAAATAACTAAAAAAGCAGGTATGAAAAGGATGGGGCTGAACTCTTTTCAGTGATGCCCTACAAGAGAACAAGGGGCAATGGGCAAAGCCCAGAACACGGGAAGTTATGCCTAAACATAAGCAAAAACTTCTTTACTGTGAGGGTGCCAGAGCACTGGGACAGACTGCCCAGAGAGGTGGTGGAGTCTCCTTCTCTGGAGACTTTCAGAATCCGCCTGGACGTGTTCCTGTGCAAGCTGATGTAGGCAAACCTGCTTTAGCAAGGGAGTTGGACTCAAAGATACCCAGAAGTCCATTCCAATATCCACCAATCTGTGATTTTGTGATTTCTGGTTTCATATTTCAGCTAGACTGGCATGGTCTTGTGAGAGGGCAAAGTTTGTATTTTTTGTCATAGTTGGAGAATGAATCTCAGCCTAGACCTACATTGGCAGGGCTTCCTTTTAAAAAAAAATGGCAGAGTAGTTGGAAGCTAAGGAATATCCTTTAATCATGAATGTTAACTTAAATACTTGCTTTGTAAAAATAATCATCATAATGAAGTCCCTGACGATGCTGGTCAGTGGTTGCAATGAATGGTCCAAACCTCTCTTTGTCTTCATCTAAGATGCTATTTGGCCTGAGAACCAACCAAAGATGTGTGAAAAGCATCAGACTGAAACCTACATAGATGAAAGGGTTGTATCTTCTTGTGCTCTTTTCCTTCATGCTTGCAGCCAAGTTGCTTCAAAGGCTTGACGTATGGGAATAGCAGCTTTGGGTTTACTCAGAGATGCAGAGTTGTTATAGCTTTAAAACTTCATTTTTTTTTTTTAACCATATGTACAGTATCTGTATATGGAAACAGGAATTTAGAAATTTGAATAAAGGAATTTAATAATAGCAGGTAAATAAATTTTATTATGTGCATATCTTTTCAATTTGCTGTGAGGTAAGAGGCAGCCAATATAGAAAAAGCACTGAAGATTCTAAGTAACTGCAATAGCTATATAAAGTAGTAGTTCTTCTCCTGTACTTTATAGGGAAGAGCAGTACATTTGAGACAGAGTTCTAGCTTAAGCAGCACCAAGCTCATGGGAAAACTCATCAGTGAATCCTTTTAGTGGTATAGGTGGTGCCATTCATCTGTCAAGTCTTATGCAGATAAATTACCTGAGATAGCTTGTGCCTCTGGACACTATTCTTTATTTCTACACACACACACACACATTCCCCTGTCCCTTTTAACGTGGTTATTAGCATCTTTTCAGTTTGTTTGAGAACAAGATCCCAGACAAATTCCTCTTGACGTATTCTTCTTCTCATATGTTTGCTACATAAATTTGGTATCTCTTGCCAAGCTTTAGATCTGCCAAGTTCCCTCTGCGATGTCTCAATTTTCATTGTAAGTTAAAAAAAGTAAAATGCAAAGAACAGAAGATTAGAAGTGAACTCTTTATTTTAGGGTTGTATTTTCTCAGGGAAATTAATAATACAAAAAAAGCTTGGGGGGTTTTGATGTATCTGCCAAAACATCCTCAGTAATAATCTCACTACCAAAATGTACTTATACCGTGAAAGTGTATGGTAGTGCTTATTCCTGAATTGTGCATTTAGCTAAGGCTTTTGATTTGGGTTAAGCTGTGTGGTGTGTTGTAAGGAGCAATAAGCAACATAGGATTATATGAGCAGGCTGTGCACCAGTGCTGGCGAATAGCATGTGGAATAGGAGGTGGTCATGGCACGGAATCCTGACACATCTGCAGATGCTAGGCAGTGGAAACTTCTGTTCTCCTTTAGAAAAAGATGTGCAGTAGAAATTAAAATTAGTACAAAGTTGCAAAATAGCTTTGAAAGAAGCCTTTGAGATGAGTGTTTGATATGTATAAATGCTGCAATTTGCTCACTGAAGGAGGGTGTTGAATTGTGGCTGAGAGTTGTCTGCCATTTCTGAAGCATCAGTTTAGGGACAGATAGACACCCAAAGTTTAAAAAAAAAAAAAAAGTAAAATGCAACATTGTGGTATTTGGTCACTAACTTTGGTTAAATCACAGGTGGGAATAAACTTGGATTTATCCTAATGGTGTCTGCTTATTTTTCCCCTCCAAAATTGCTGTTGTCAACTTCGTGTTGCTTAGATTCGTATCACTGACCTTTCCTCTTTACAGAAACTCACTCACTAAATATTAAAGCTGTGTGGAAGCTGCTGTAACTGCAGCTTCAGCAAGATTTGCAATTATGCAAGAATATACTGAAAGACATACCTGTGTTTGTCTCATCTCTATGATATGCAAACCCCTTTTACTGTGTCTTTTAACCATTACGCTTCTGTTTTGCACCTGCTTTTGCAGAGCAGAGATGCAAACCCATGTATGCCTCGGTGGTAAAATATGCTGTATATCTTTATATGAGCAGGCAAAAAGAGCATATTCAGACAGGTTGAAGGTGAAAAAGATTTTTATGCTCAAATTTCTTATTAAACCATTACAGCAGCATCACTAATTCCCCTCCTTCCATCTATTGTCTTCCTTCATCTGTTAGCATCAGTGACCACTGTTGATTTGTTGACTCTATTAAAGTATTCAAGGAAGCCACAAGCCTGTCATTTTGGTCATAACCTTAATCTGTTTTCTCACCTTGGAAGAAAATGTGTTAATACAGTGTCTGTTTCTACAGAATGAACTCATGGAAAAAGTTCTTGATGCAACAAAACTGCAGTATGTTTAGCAGAAAAAAGGGCTTTCTGAATCTTGATGATTTTCACTGATAGCAAGCTACGTTAGGTAGCAACTCATATAAGAACAACCCCCAGTTAAGTGATGGTAAGAAATTGTCATAGTATGTTGCATACTAACTTCTGAGCTGCATGAATTGCAGCTTCTGATTTCTCACAATCTCCAGTTCCTCCTTATTTCTGAATGATTAAGCAGCTAATTTATGCTAACTTCTATTGTCATTTAAATCTCTGAAAAGCTTGTGTAGCTTTATTGATTCTGGAGCTGCTTTAGCTTATGTAGCAAATAAGGGGAGGAGTAATTTCTGTCAGTTTGCTAATCCGGAAAAGGAATGGAATTTTTGATTTGTTTGGTTTTGTTATAACCTAGAGGTATAACAAAAGCACTTCAAAATACTTCATATTGTGTATCACCTTTTTCAAATCAAATCAAGCTTCTTTAATGGTTGTTTGAGTTTTCTTACAGTTCATTTTTTGTTCACTTATTTGGAGAACAATTTGCTTGTTTTCTCAAATTTGCCAAACTGGATTTATGTTTCAGTTTGTTTTTTCTTTCTTTTTTAGTTTAGCAAATTTTTTTTTTAAAAATTGCATTTGCATCTTGCTGAAGTTTAGTGTTTAACTTACAAATTAGGTCTTAAAAAAACATTAGCTTGGAGATACCTGATATTTGGAAGAATCTCCTTCATTGCCTGGTACATAGATCCCTGAACTGCTTATTTCTCATCTTCTTTGAAAACAGTGGTGTCCACTACATGTACCGGAATGTATCCTATTTCCTAGTATTTATCTGAAGACTATTTTTTTTTTCAGTCTTTGTCCTTGTTTTATGTGTGTCGGTCGTTCCTGCCACTGCCATCTGAGACTCTTTGATGGTATAAATAGCCTTAAGAGCTGAAGTTACAGCTGAAGTGTTTGCCATGACTAAGTTGGCTGGATAACTAAATAGGCCAGCATTGGTATCATTTGGCTTGAATGACTAGAAAAGACTTTTTTTCTTTCATTTTTTGTGCCAGAGTTCTCTCTACTGTGGATCTTCTCTTTTATGGCCTGCAAATCTGGGAAGAAATCCATCTGGTTTCTTCATCTGTCTTGCCACACAGTGAGATCTAGTTATTAGAACAATAGATAATGATAAGAAACTTTAAGACAAAATTGTATGTTATAGTGATTAGAAGCTATGATGGATGTGTACTTAATAGTAGAAAAGATGAGTGTTATTTTAAAATAACTCCCTTGAATTTATATGTAATATTTTAATAAATCTTTTCTATGCCATTGAATATTAGGATAGGAGACCTATTTACAAGGTCTTGCAATGACAAGACTAAGGGCAATGGGTTTAAATTGGCAGAGGGAAGATTTAGACTGGATGTCAGAAGGAAGTTCTTTCCAGTGAGGGTGGTGAGGCACTGGAACAGGTTGCCCACGGAGGTTGTGGCTGCTCCCTCCCTGGAGGTGTTCAAGGCCAGGTTGGACGAGGCCTTGAGTGAGCTGTGCTAGTGGGAGGTGTCCCTGCCTATGGCAGGGGGTTGGAACTAGATGATCCTTGAGGTCCCTTCCAACCTTACCATTCTGTGATTCTATGAAAGATAACCTAAAGAGAAAGCTTGTACTTACTAAAAAGCAGGTATGTCTTTGAAACATACAGCAGCTAGAAATTCTGACACATTGGAGTTGTATGTCATTTAGTGCACTGGAGTTTTGACCTCTGGTTAGAGCTATTGATCTCTGCTCAATTTTAATGGTACATAAAGGACTCTTTCCCATGTCTCTCCTTCTTACCTTATTTATTAGAAATAATTTTATACAAGGTATGTGGATAGGATTAATATTAGTACTTATTTTTAATGGAAAAATCTTACTGATGCAAAAAGATCATAGTGTCCACTGAAGAATTCACTTTATTTTGGCTGAAATGGTGCAGTTCAGTTCTACATGGAAGAGACTGAAATTGTCTCAATTGCCTTTCTGTATATGTAAAGGGATATTTTGATGACAGGATGACTAATGTGTGAAAACATAGTGTATGTTGCTTAAATGTGGCAGATAACATCACACATGTGTGTTGTGATGTAGTAAATGTTTGTTATTACCTGAAAGCCAAAATTATTGTCGATTGAGGTCTCAGGATTGCCCTAAATTATTTTGGCTTGGAAAGTGTATTGTAGTTCAAAAATGGACATCACTGTAACTCTGGTTGTGGCCAGGAGGAGGTTGCTTTCTTCTCTCAAGCAACCAGCACCAGAACAAGAGGACACAGTCTCAAGCTGTGCCAGGGGAAGTTTAGGCTCCAGGTGAGGAGAAAGTTCTTCACTGAGAGAGTCATTCCCCACTGGAATGGGCTGCCCGGGGAGGTGGTGGAGTCACCGTCCCTGGAGGTGTTCAAGGCACGTTTGGACGTGGCACTTGGTGCCATGGTCTAGTCTTGAGGTCTGTGGTAATGGGTTGGACTTGATGATCTTTGAGGTCTCTTCCAACCTTGGTGATACTGTGATACTTGATACCCAAAATGGGTGTTACTGAAGAGGAGTGCTAGGCATTTTTTGAGAAGTATATTGATAATTTTTATTGAAATACTACCTATTTTAATTATATTTGTTACATTGTTCATTTATACCTGATATACTATTCATTTATACATTTATTATACCATTATGTGTTATACCTATAGATAATGCAGCAGTTCAAGGCTTCCACAAAAAAGAGAGAAAAGAAAACTGGTGGTATTCTTGAATCAACCTATAGAGTAGATGCCTTTGGGGGAAGTACAAGTTTTTGCACTCAAGGAATAGCTGTACAAAATCATGCAAAGAAATCTATGGAAAGCTACTAAATGTATAGAAACCATGGATGCCTGATGAAGCCTCTAAGCTGCTCATGATTTGAGGTTCAGAATACTGAGGACAGTGTCACACATGCTTACTGTGCTCTTTTATGCTGCCTTGTTTCTGCATTTTGCCAGAACAAGTCCCTTTAGTCTTAGCCAGTGCAACTGCTCAAAAGTGCAGTATTTGTTTGTGATGTTTCTTTTGTGCTACACAGATTACTGCAACATGGTGGAAGTTTCTGATAGCAGTTACTACAAGAAAACACTGGCTTTTATATACATGCCAGCTCTGCCTGATCCAAACCAAGTGGCAAAACTTATGTTAAATTTTGTATTTTGTGTTTTCACAGACTCCAAGTGGCACAGACCTTTAGGTGGGAAAAGAAACAGTTATAATGCTTTTTCTGTCCCTTTCTCATTTTATAAGCAGTAGCTTGTTCTTCAGTCCCACAGGGCAGGGAGTTTTTCCTAGGTAGGAAGTGATTTGATTTGGTATTGCTGGTTCTTGTGGTCAGTTTGCCTATGATGGAGGTTCATTAGTGATGTACTGGGGGATCTTGACTATCAGCTCCATTGGTCCATCACCTCTCATCCTTGAAACTGTTCTAGATCATAACAAAATGCTATTAGAGGAGAGATTATGGATTTCTTTCACCATCTCTGTTCCCCATCAAATGACATTTTCATTGCTTGGAACTGGTATTAGGCATTGCATTGGCAGATGCTAATGTAGTTAGGGAGTGAATTTATCTCAGTAACTAATTCTTGCCGCCTCATTGTGAGGTAGCTTGCTAAGTATGTGACAGAGAGGAAGGGAAACGTGGCAGGGAGAGATGGAATTAGAGTGCCGATGTCTGAAGCTTCTTGTCCTGTTCGCTGCATGACCATTAGGCCAGCCTTTCCTGTGTATCTCCTGTTAATCTCCAGGGGCAAATTGCTATTGAAGCTTGCTAATAAAGACAATGAGGGAATAATCCTGTTGTCCTAGTCACGAGTGAAATGAATCTTTTCTTTCTGTGGTATTGTATGCAATTAAACGCTGATGGTCGGGAGACCTTAAATAACCACATCAACCAACCAATCCAGTGTGCCAACCTTCTTTCTTATTTAGCTTAGCCTAAAGTGATACCAAACTTTGAGATACTCCTCTCCTCCCACAGTGGAGAGCCACTGGGATATTTTTTTTTTTAATACCACACGTGGTTTCCCTCCTACATTTTCCTCCCATGTCAGATATTCATACCTCCTTTAATAACCAGCCGGGGGATCGTTACATTGAGCTACTGCCAAATGCCTAATGACTGCTGCCTTTGCCTTGCACAGTCACTGCACTACTGATACCCAATTCAGCATTGTAAAGTGCTTAGGGCTACCTTGGGGATGTGCTATATTAAACCCAACTATTCTAAATTCTATTTAATACAAAGAGATTGGTAGTGGGGGAGGGAGATTTAAAATTGTCGTTAGTCACCTATTTTCAACAAGTAAAAATACCTGATGGCTTAGGGCCCAATTCTGTCACTCTTAAGTCACAAACAGCCCCACTGGTTTTAGTTGGGGGTCATAAAGGCAAGTGCCCTGCTTACCATGGGGGGAAGCAGGGTCAGGTCTTACAGAAGCTGTGGCTGAGATAGTTAAGGAGCTGGTGGGGGTGAGTACACCCCTTTCTGAATTCCGCTTACAAATGTTTTACAGTGAAAACAGGAAAGCAGAAACATGTTTCATATCTGACTAAAAATAAAGGTACTCTTAAACTTGTAAAAGACAACATTTTTATTTGAATGATATGACAGAGCTGCCACAGGAGTGTTACCTGCTATAAAGAAAGCTTAAGAATTATTACCTTTATTAGACCAGTGACACTGAGCTTTAGCCATACATTTCTAACTTCTGTCCCTCTACAGAGACAATTTTCTTTTCTTAAATAAACTGTCATGCTAGTGTTAATATATTGTTGGCTCCCTCATACTCTGAGAATACTGCTGATATAAAACATGTATATGTTAGATTGGTAATAGTATCTTTAGTGTAGCTGACTAGAACAAATGTGTTTCCCTCATGGCTGTGCTAATGTGATAAAGGAAAATTGGCTGTTCATCAGCTTTTGGCTGGGTAAAGACAGTAGAGATGGAACCACATTCTTTTTTATGCATTAATACCACTGAGAACTTTTCACTAGTTATATTTCATGTGCAGGCATGTTGTGCAAAGATGTTGTAAAACATGAGATAATGCTACAAATAACAAAGTAGAAAAGCCTGTATCTTTTATGATGATAACAGTCAAACAGCAAATGACAGTAACAGGCTGTAAAAAATGTGATGCAGAAAAAAAATGCAATGTAACCACCATATACACATATACTTAGGCTCTTGCAAATAGGGCATCAGATGTTTAGAGGGCTTTGAATTAAAATTAAATAAAAAACTGTTGTATTTGGGTCATTGATGTGTCAACACAAAAGATAATTTAAAATGGAGAGATGTATTTTGAGCGGTGAAACTCATATGCAATAACTTTTTGAACAAATCTCAAGGCTTAGTAATTATGATAATAGCCTTCAAATTTCCATCAGTGGAAGGGCAATAAATATCCCTGTCTGAATTTGGGAAATATTGACTGAATCTGGAAATGGCAATAAAGCTCAGCATGCATGTGCGTGTTTGGAAAGTGCAGCTTAAGGAGAAAAACTCATCTCTACGATTTTGCGTAGCGCCTAAATAAATACATTTTTACAAATCCAAACAAAAACCTCCATCTCATTTCGTATTTTTCTTTCTTAAAATCCTGATAGGATCATATTGCCTGAGGCACTGATGCTGATCAGCTGAGCACAGATTTATAGATAATTGTGACCGTTTATCTTGGTCTGAAATTTGAAAGACATTATTGGTTGAATAGCATTGTGAGTGCTTATGTTGTGCTTTTCAAGCTGATTTTTTTTTTTTGGGGGCGGGGGGGTGGTTCTGGTTTTCCTCTTTGCAACAAAATATTATGGCTTGTAAAGCTTCTGTTTGTCCTCACATATGTATTGTCCTTATGGAAGCAATTGTTCCAGGTTTATTTTATTTTGATTAGTGTGGATATCAAGACAGGCTAGAGCACTCTGGTTTTATTTGCCCTCTGTAGACACGATTCGCCGGGCATCCATATCTGCAAAATGAAAATCACACTCTGGAAACCAGCAACAACAAAACAATGTTTCAAAAATCTGAAGGCTACCAAGCTGTTACGTGAAATAAACCTCATGCAAACTAAATGTTGCTAAAAATCAAGAAATTTCAGTCTTGCAAATAAAACTTTCTCAAATAAATTCAGTTTATTCAAAACAGTTCACCAGTTCAAAAGTTTTGAATGTTTGACTTAGTTTGTATAATTAACTCAATTAACAGGAAACTGACTACAACTACAGTGCCTCCAGTTTTCATTTCATATGTGTCTGGGTTTTTTGAGTATTACATTTCATAAATTGTAAGGCACTGATATTATTTTTTTTTTCCTAATTTTACATTATCTTAACATGAGAATTTTAATGCAAAAAAAAAAAAAAAGTACTTTGTAAAAGCTTAGCATCTTGTGACTTTGTGGAGCTGGGAGAATGCCATAAAGTATTTCTGTGAATGTTAGCTCAAATTTAAAATGAATTGGCAGGGAAGGGAACACTTGCAGAAAACAGTACCCTGGGGTGCTGGCTGAGTGCATATTTTTAGCCAAGGGTTCCCTTGATGTAAGAGAATTACCCACTGGGTGTAAAGAAGATGTAGCCAGTTCCTATACCATTCCCTTCAGCCCCTGTAGAAAGAAACATGCTGGGGTTAGGGAGGCATTTTGGAGGAGTGTTAGAGGCCTGGCTGAAACATGCTGTGTTTGGTTATCCTGAGTATGGTATGTAGCCCCTTGAGGCTTGTTTGAACTGATGTGTGTGAGAAGAGCTCTGACAGCTCTAACATGTGCCCATGGCCTGAAGAGGTAATGTAGCTGTAACCAGCCCCATACCTTATGAAAGAGAGCCACCCTTCTCCTTTTCCATTCTTCCCCCTCCCCAACAGATCAGTGTACTTATAGATTCTTCTTTGCTTTAAGTGCTGTAGGATCTGTGAATCTGAGCTATGATCTTATTAATGGAATTGCTAATGGATGAACAGAAAAGAGGGAACTACTTTCATTAGGCTCCGAAAATAAAGGCACACAGCGAGTATGCTGAAGTAACGTTAATGGTTAATCAGTGATAGACGTAGCATGTAGAGAAATCAAAGTGATTGCATAATGAAGCATGTGTTGCCCCTTTACATTGATTCTGTAGGTACATCACAGCAGAATTAGTTTCTTCTTGAATGGCTGGGAAGATGACAACACACCTTTTGATTCAAGGATACTTGTGGGAACAATTGCAGATGCTGATGGCACACTGCAAATCGGACAAAGCTTCACGGGTAAATCTCGTAGCATTTTAGTGGAATGCACTGGAATATACAAAATAAGATCTCCACAGTGTGGTTAAAAAGTATGTGAGAGTCATTTTATCTATATGTTTAGAAGTGATACTTTCCTGCAGGAGAATATTCCTATTATACAATCAGCTTTCTGAAAATACAAGCTGAAAGCTAGATGTTTGGTAGCTGATCTTGTAGGGTTGTAACTTATACTGTATGCTATTGCATATATTCTGTGTGTATATATATATATGTATATATATGTGTGTGTGTGTATGTATATATATGTGTGTGTGTGTGTGTATATATATGTGTGTGTGTGTGTGTGTATATATATATATATATGTGTGTGTGTGTGTGTGTATATATATATATATGTATATATATGTATACTGCATATATAAGAAAGTTCTTTCCAGTGAGGGTGGTGAGGCACTGGAACATGTTGCCCAGGGAGGTTGTGGCTGCTCCCTCCCTGGAGGTGTTCAAGGCCAGGTTGGACGAGGCCTTGAGTGACCTGTACTAGTGGGAGGTGTCCCTGCCTATGGCAGGGGGTTGGAACTAGATGATCCTTGAGGTCCTTTCCAACCTTACCATTCTATGATTCTATATGTAGGTTTTTCTGTGTTTTCCAAAATGTAGATATGTCAAGTGATATGTTCCATTAATTTATGCTCACAGTTTTTCTGAGTAAAGAAGGAAATTGTGCATAACCACTAGGCTATGTTATGCTCTAGAGTCAGAAATAGAGCTAGATTTCTGGCTGTTTGTGTTCTTCAATTCTATCAATACTTATGTAAACCACTAGCAGAACGAGAATCCCTCAGCCTCTAGTGACACCTGATAGTGTTAGTCTTCATCTAATTCTAGAATTGCACACGTGCTACGCGATGATGTGATCATTGCAGAACAGCTGAGGGAGGTTTTCTTGCTCTCCACAAATTCTTGACTTTGTAAATGACAAAAAACACTGACTATTGCTCTTCAGGAAGCACAATTTGAAACTAACTCCTGAATATAGCCATATGTCAGCTAAACAACTTTGGACAAGAAAATAATTCTGGGTTTTTTGCCTTATTTTTTGATTCTTGTGTTCAGAAAATTGTTGTCTTGTGATTTAGATTCCAAATACTGGATAACTAATAAGTGTATAAAAGAAAGGAATATAGAAAGGAATATTTTAAAATGCTTTTTATCTTTATTGTATAAATTGATAGGTACAGTTGTACTACTGTATCTCTTCTCTAATTAGAGGTGGCACATGGACTGGCTCATTACTTCTGTCTAATGAGCCAATCCTTGTGCCACCTCTCTAATCAGAAAAGAGATAGGTACAAAATGTTCTTATAAAGTTATTATAAATCATTCTTTTTTTATAAAAAAATTTAAGTCACTGCCCTCTATAGTTTTGTCCAGGTCCAAGATGGTTCCATTCAAGAGGGATAATTGTGCAAGAGAGGTCCTTGAGTGCTGAATTAAAATTGCTGTCGGGCAGTGTAAAGCTGCCTTTTGCTCAATAGCTTAATTATTTATAGTGTATTTTCATAGGTTTAGAGCAATTTGTTGGAAGAATGCAAGATTTTCGATTTTACCCAGTGGCACTTACAAACAGGTAAGGAATCTTTACTTTTGTAAAAAAATAAGAGTATAGTGAGAAGAAAGAAGGGCAAACAAGATACTGATTTCCCAAAGTATGGTACTCTCCCGGCTGTCTTCTTTAGATGATTGTTATGATGTAGTTCACTGAACTTCCAGTTCAAAGATGGCTTTTAACTTAAAAAAATGTTGAGTTAAAATAAATTCACCAATTTAATGTGTTTTTCTTTTGAGCTATTGCTTAAATATAGCTAGTGCATGTAGTAGTATGTGTAGTATATACCTAGTGAAAGTCAACACTCAATAATAAATGTGCACTTTCCTTGCTATTGTTGTTCCTGTTACAACCTGACTTAGCAACTGGATATCACTAGACTTCAGTGCTTACAAACTGTCTAGATGTTTGCAACTCATCATAATTCTGACATAATTGTGTGTGCTGATAAATGTAATCTTCCTGGATGAGATTTGCCAAGAATTCTCAGAGCTCCATGTAAACTGTAGGGTGCAAAAGGAAGCATAGCAGCCAGTGCAGTTTAGACTGCTCCAATAGTAGGGATTCAAATGAAGAGGGCAGGCTGATAAGCATGCTGACTAAATGGTTGTGAACTTGGGTCCAGTCCTTAGCAGTTCCTTTCCTCTATTTTGGGCTTCCCTATGGTATCAAACCATGTCAAATATTCTTGATGCTCTCCCTAAACACAGAGCCCTATTTGGGGGTTTTATCGTTTTAACTGTTCATTGCTTTCTGGATTAGATTGTCACTATAAGGTGCCAGTGACTTTGCTAGTTCAGACCAATAGCCCATGGCAATTGCTTTGACTTCCTCCATTCCTGAGGCCAAATTAGGGTTGCCACTGCAATTTCTGTTGTCCTCCAGCCTCCCTTCCTAGTGCATTACAAAGAAATGTTACCTTTGTTACCCAACTCATGCTGGAATTAATCTAGTCAATTCAAACTAGCCAGGAATAGTCAGGTCTTATTTGCCTGTGTGGTGCTTCTGGGTAGGCTATATGCAATGGTACTTGTGACTGCAGACCTTAAGGCTGCTTAATGATAGGCTTTCAATAAGATGTAGTTTCCTAGAAGCTAAGCTGTCTGCTGGACATTATGATGAACTGAGCTCTTCTGAATACAAAGTATTAATGTGAATCTGAATTCCAAGTTACACACAAATCACATTGACTGTATTCTTTCAGAGAGATGCTTGTCAAATCCTTTGAACTGCAACTTCAGTCAGTGAAATGAATAAGATTTAAAAATTGAAAGAAAAGGTATTCTACTAAGCATTGCAACCTAATGTCTTTATAGATGCATCTTTATTTGCACAAATAACATCTTGCAAAATGTTTATCTGGGATAAACTGTGAAGGAAATTCTTCCCTGCATATCAGTTTAAATCTTTGGCTATCTAAAATGTCTGATAGCTTTGGATTCTGTGGAGTTTTGTAGTGGCAGCTAGCAAGTATTTATTTAAGTAGATAACAATTATGTTCTTATGGATAAAGCAGGAAAATGGGGAAATTAAGAGGTTTTTAGATTTAAAAGTGCAGTGTCTTCTCAGCTCACAAAATACTTCTTGTACCACAGAGATGAGTAGATAAAGGCTTATGTAATATGTTCATGTTGTTCTTACATCTGTCTGCTTTCCTACCTATCTGTCTATGTATGTATTTCAGTTCAGAGGGAACTGAAGTGGTTCAACTGCTTTGACAGGGGCTGTAGGAGGCAAATAGAACAATCACAGACTAGGGTAGCTTAAAAAATGGACATTGGTATTAAAGTTAGTTAAAAGTGAAAACATCTATGTCCAAGTGTTTGAAAGTGGTATTGATTGAACTGGTCTGTTTGGAGCATTTGAGTGCAAGCATTAAACTGACCTGTGGTTAGAGGCAGTATGCTGATGCTATAGTATACTTAAGGACATTGTCCAGATTACTGATTGAAGTCAGACGTGATGCTGTAATAAAATGTTAAGAGGTTTTTCTCCTTCTGTTTGGGGCTGAGTGTGTCCTACCTAGCTTTAGACAAATTCCCTTGACTGTGTATATGTCTGTGGAGCAGTCAAAGCAACTGCAGAGTGCTTCTTCAAAGACACCTTCTGAAGATGTCTGCTGCTTACCATTGGTTATGTAGGGACACTGTGTGACCTGATGCCTAGCTGATTGCCCTATTTATGTGAGATGAAACCAGAATAATCTTTTTATTGTAATTGATGAACCTGGGGGCATGAAGTGGCACTTGTCCCTTTTCATCATGTATATAATTATCCTTTTTTAAAAACATGTGCTGTTGACAGAGACATTTTGGAAGTATTCTCTGGAAAATTTCCTCACCTGCATACCCAATCTGAGTGCCGCTGTCCTGGAAGTCATCCCCGGGTGCACCCACTGATACAGAGGTACTGTATCCCTAATGGAGCAGATGATACCACTAATGACAGAGTGCTGAGGTTGAATGCAGAAGCCCATCCTCTCTATTATATCAATGATGATGACATTGGGACCACCTGGATTTCGTCTGTGTTCGCTAATACTGCAGGCCTGGATCGTGGTGTTTCAATCACAATAGATTTACAAAATGGACAGTATCAGGTAATGAGAAGATCACATTTGCCATTTATTAAATCAAAACTAGGAAAATACTTTTGTAGTCATTTCATTACAGTCCTGAGGAAATGTAAACTTTATGCTTTAGAATGTTATCATTTAAGGACCAGGAAGGAAACTTTCTTCAGTATGAAACACTGCAAAAGGCAACAGAGTGCATTTTGGTTCTTGTTATTCTCTTTTAATGTGTCTTGGCTGCTGTGACAAGCAATAATCTAGAAGAGATGTACCAAAGTGAATATCTTGTGTCAAGACACTGATATTTAGAAATTAGTTGCTCTTATCTGTTGCACTTCTGTAAATTTCATAGGATCATAGAATGGTAAGGTTGGAAGGGACCTCAAAGATCATCTAGTTCCAACCCTCTGCCATAGGCAGGGACACCTCCCACTAGTACAGGTTAATTAATTAATTTTAATTTCTATTAAAACTTCAGGTACTAGTTTTACATGTTCTTATATAAAGGTATATGGCATAAATCGAACTGCAGTCAAGTGGAATTTAACATGTCTGACCTATCAGAGAGGACTTGTGTTTTGTAGATGTTCTAGACCTGATAGTTTACCCCTCTGTGGAATATGGAGTGAGAATATGACAAGCAGGCAAGGTACCTGAAGGAGCCATGGCTCACGTAACACTTCACTATACTGTGCAGGAGTGTCAGGATGTTTTGGAAGGAGGGACATATTAGTACCAAGACTGCATTCACAATAGAGGCTCTACCAAATTTCCATGTATGTTTCTTAGCTTATGCTGCTTTTTTTTTTTTTTTTTTTTTTTTTTTTTTTTTTTTTTTTTTTGGTGTTATTAATAGTGAGAAGAGAAAGAATGTGATGACAGGTCTCTGCTACATATATAAATATTAGGCCTTTACTTAAATCGAGTTTGAATGCTTGAGAACTTCTAAGGCTGACTTGGTTGACACACATTTCTGTGTAAGCAGTGTGCTGGGCAGAAATGCTCCTAAATACAGGGTCTTTGATGAGATTCCAATTGAAAAATAGATTTAAACCCCCCAAACCAATTTACATTATCTGACAACTCCTGAAATATTTGGTAACACAAAGCTATGCCTTTCAGTTGTGCCAAAATAGTATTACTGGAACAAATAATTTAGACTTTGCAGTTAATTTTCAAATGATTTTCAAGAAACAGTGCAGTTGTGATGCAGAGTTCAGTTGTGTAATAATGTTTAAGAGATCAAAGAGCTTCTTTAACAAAAAAGGTTATCTTTGGTTTTAACTGGGAATATGGGAGGTGTCCCTGCCTATGGCAGGGGGTTGGAACTAGATGATCCTTGAGGTCTCCTTCCACTCCACATAGAATGGTAAGGTTGAAATATTACTTCTTTTGCTGTCTGTGCATGGCAAAGCATACTATATTGTCACATTGGTAAAGAAAAGTTTCTATTCTCATTGTTTTACAACTTATCCATTATTGCTGGTTTATAAATGTGTTATCTTCTTGTAGGTATTCTATATTATACTGCAGTTCTATAGTCCACACCCTGAAGCAATAAGAATTGAAAGGAAAAAAAGAGATGATCTAAACTGGGAAGATTGGCAGTATTTTGCTAAAAATTGCAGTTTTTTTGGAATGGATAACAATGGATCTCTGGAAAAACCAGACTCTGTCAACTGTCTCCAGCTTCCTAGGTATGAGTGGGTGTTATCTGCATATTACAGATGCTTTGAACAGGTAACGCTGTGACACAACACATCTCTATGTCCCAATGAGATAGACTCTTTTAATTTGGTATACTCATTTATTATGGGCTGCTGAGTATATAGAAAAGATCCCAAATCTGACCTTTTGATTGAAGATTGCCCAAAGGTTGTCACTTTTATCAGATTTCAGACATTGAGAAACGTGACACAATTCACCCCTCTGTTGTTTATTTTGAACTAGTCTTTGGAAACTTTACATGCTTGTGTTTTGAAGGGGCTGTTGTCAGTACAATTTCAGAACGTTGAGACGAAGAGTAGGAGGTGTCCTTTTCTGGACACAGCCTTGAATGGGGGAACTCAGCTGGGCTATTAGAAAAAAATGAACATGCAGGGATGATTCATTCTGTGGTTTGTGTAGGTGATCAAGTGGCTAAACCTGCACAGGAGAGTGCTTTTTTGGTTTGGCTGAATTAGCTATGGCTTGTAGCCGGCTGATTTACAGTGAGGGTGGTGAGGCACTGGAACAGCTTGTCCAGGGAGGTTGTGGCTGCTCCCTCCCTGGAGGTGTTCAAGGCCAGGTTGGAGGAGGCCTTGAGTGACCTGTTCTAGTGGAAGGTGTCCCTGCCTATGGCAGGGGGTTGGAACTGGATGATCCTTGAGGTCCCTTCCAACCTTACCGTTCTATGATTCTATGATTCGGATGCGTTCTTAAGTGACCTATGATAGATTCTATGGTCCTGCTC
>WBNM01034096.1:0-77464 GCA_013399055.1 Ramphastos sulfuratus
AGCCAGTTCCTAACCCAGCACGCCATGTTTGATTTGAAAGGAGAAATCTGAAGGAAGAGATTGACCCTCTTAGGTGGGAAGAGGGGGATGCTGGATGCACAGGCTAGCTCTGTGCTCTTTCAACAGCAAAATACTGATTTTCCAGCCCTTTTGCAGCCTGACACTGAAGACTCCTGGGGTTGAAAAACTCATCAAGGGAGGTGACTCTTCCCCTCCACTCCACTTTGGTGAGACTCCCACCTTGAGGACTGTGTCCAGTTCTGGAGCCCCTGCTACAAGAAAGAGCTAGAGGTGTTGGAATGTGTCCAGAAAAGGGCCAGGAGGATGATCAGAAGGCTGGAGCCTCTCTGTTATGAGGACAGGTTGAGAGAGGTGGGGTTGTTCAGTCTGGAGAGAAGGCTCCAAGGAGACATTAGTGTGGCCTTGCAGTATCTGAAGGAGGCTACAAGAAAACTGAAGAGGGACTTTTTAGGATGTCAGATAGTGACAGGACTGGGGGGAATGGAGCAAAATGAGAAGTGGATAGGTTCAGATGGGATGCTAGGAAGAGGTTCTTCACCATGAGGGTGATGAGACACTGGAACAGGTTGCCTAAGGACGTGGTGGAAGCCTAGAAGTGTTTAAGACCAGGCTGGATGGGATTCTGAACAACCTCTTTACACCCATCTTCCTCCTTTTCTTTCCATGTCCTTCCTTTCCTCTCCATCTTCCTCTTTTCCTCTCCATCTCCTTCCTTTTCCCCTATTTCCATTTCCATCCCTTTCCTCTCCATCTCTCTCCTTCCAGCACCACCTCCCTTTTCCCACCCCACACCAGATTTCCCCTTTTTTTTCCCCAAACCAGAGCACCTGGGTCCTGTTGGAGTCTCCTCCCACCCCAGGTGTGAGCACTTTGCCCTCCCTCCCCACTCCCCTTTATGATCAGCCCCAGCACAGGCAAGCCCCAAGCTTGCCCAACTGGGCAGAGGGATCCTCCTCCCATCATCACTGGTGAGTCCCCATGGAGCACCCTGGGTGAATGGTGGAGGGGATCTAAAGGCCGGGGGGCCTGGTGGCCCCCCGGTTAGCTAGGGTAGGAACATGATGATTGCTGTAACATCATCCACGGGTGCTGGTTTGGGCTCCTTGCTGAAGCTGAGCTACTCTCTGTGGTATCTTGGCTGGGTGAGGGTCTTGCCCCAGGCTCTGGGGTGGGTGCAAAAATGGTGGGGATAGAGAAGGAGCTGTTTAGGCAGGGTGAAGGGTGGTGGAGCAGAGGCTGCCTTGGAGAGATGAAGGGGAGGGTGGTGGAGCAGGAGCTACTTTGGGGAGGTGAAATCTGGTCTTCAATGTTTCCAGGGACAGGGCTGACTCCAGCAGGTCTTTATCTCTCTCCTGTTGGGGATCTAAATGGCACTTTCCAACCAGAACAATTCCATGGTTAGAGTGTGAGGCTTTGAAGTGTCATTGGAGTCAGCAGAGGTACTTGTAGGGTAAGCATAGACTTGAATCTTAGTTACAGAGGTAGCTCTGGGGTGTGAGGAAGCAGCATTTACAAATTCCTTGAACATGGAATTTGTGAGAGTGTTCAGGAGTTTAGAGTGACACAGAGCAGTGGGAAAAGACTCTGCAAGGTCCAGAATGTGCATAATCAGATCTGATCACTTCAGTATTTCAGCAGCCTTCTCCCAAGCTTGCAAGGAAGTCACAGACACAGGTACTGGGCAGGCAAAATATCACACAGAGGCAGAGAGTGTGAGGGGCTGGAAGGGACCTCAGAGACCATCTAGTCCAACCCCCCTGCCAGAGCAGGAGCAGCTGGAGCAGTTTTCATTCCTTTCTTCTCTTTTTATCTCCATCTTCCATTTCCAGCTTCCTTTCCCTTGCCTTTCTACCTTCCTTTCTCCACCCCAGTCTTTTCCTGGATACTCAACCTGTTCTAACTACCCATTGGTACCAGTTTTGGTATTTGTGATATGGTTGCCCAGACTATCTGACCTTACTGGGCTAATATGGTTACCTAAGTTTTCTCTGAAGTTTTTTTCCTTGTGACATCTCCATTTCTCCCCTCTCATGATGTGTTTGCCTATTGATTGATGTAAACCTCCCTTAATTCTCTCTTGGGAATTCAGCCATCCTTCATGGCCTCACCTTCTGTAGCTTGTTTCAGCATCTTATGCTATCAGAAGATAATGCTTTATGTCACAACCAGCAATTCCTTCCTGCCCAGTAGCTTTTGATGCCTGGCTTCATCTTGAGCCAACACTGAGGCTTTTACCCACCTCAGAATGTGCAGAGAACCAGAGAGAAGCAAACCAGGTTGCTCCTGATGAGAGAAGAGGTGTAGAGAAGTGTGGGGATTGCTCCAAGGGCTGGCATTGTCCCTCCTTTCTGGGCACACATGGACATGCCTTACAAACCTGGTGTGCCCTCCTAGGTGGCTAAGATTAAAGGAACCACAGAATGCAACCAGTTGGAAGAGACCTCCAAGAGCCTTTCTGTTGGTGCATCAATTTTCAAACACAACAGTCATTTTTATCAGCCCTGTTTGTTTAATTTCAGCTGATTAGCACAGAGCCTAACAAGTGGCTTAGACTAACAGTGTGTCACTGCCCAAGTATTCTGTAGGTAACAAGCAGACACGGAGTGGTGCACATGTTGCTTTGTCTGCATTAATCTATTTACATTGTCATTCTTCAACTGTTTTTAATGGCTGCTTCAGCTGGAAGCCATTAGTTGTCCAAATGAAAGCCACATTTCTCACTCAGTGTGCTGGGAAGGTTTGGGGCTGTTGTCTTTGCCCTACCTTTTTTTTTTTTTTTTTTTTTTTGTTTCCCCAAATCAAGAGGGATAGGAGGTGCAAATGCATCAAATCTCATTGAGGGGATGGGGTCCTGCTGCCCTGGCTTTGCCTTGCAGCCAAACACTTGGATGGGCCACAAAAATGGGGGTGGGGGGTGTTGGAGTCCATCTCTGCAGTGTGGTTGTCAGCACTGTGTTGCTTTGGGCTGCAGGAGCTGACCCAGCAGATGGGGGTCACAGAATCACAGGACAGACACATGCAGGTTGGCAAAGCCCCTCAGGCTCCCCAAGTCCACCCTAGCACCCTACTCTGCAAGATTCCCCTCAAACCATAGCCCCAAGCACCACATCCAAACCACCCTTAAACACATCCAGGGTGGGTGACTCCCCCACCTCCCTGGGCAGCTCATTCCAGTCCCTGACCCCTCTCTCCATGAAAAACTTTTTCCTGATGTCCAATCTAAACCTGCCCAGCCTCAGCTTGAGGCCATTCTCCCTTGTTCTGTCTCCAATTCCCTATGAGAAGAGCCCAGCAGCAGCCTCTCCACAAGGTCCCTTCAGGTAGCTGTAGACAGCAATGAGGTGGTCTCTCAGCCTCCAGTGATCCAAGCAGGATCACCCAGGGTAGCTGGCACAAGAATGCATCCAGGTGGGTTTGAAAAGTCTCCAGAGAAGGAGACTGCACAACCTCTCTGTGCAGCCTTCTCCAGGGCCCTGTCACTCTCACTGTATGGAAGTTTCTCCTCATGTTGGGGTAGAACCTTCTATGTTCCAGTTTGTAGCTGTTGCTCCTTGTCTTAATGCTGTTGACCATTGAAAGGAGATTGAAGAAGACAAGACTGAGAGATCTCATCAACATCTGTAAATATCTGAGGGATGGATGGAGCCAGACTAAACAGCCTCAGTTCTCTCAGTCTCTCTTTGTAGGAAAGCTTAGGGTAGCTCTGAAAGGAGGAAAGAGAAGGGAAAGCACTGCAGACACAGGGCAGGACCTTCTGGTCTGTTCTGCATGGGCAGCAGCCCTTTCTTTATACATCAATTCAAGTAACAAACACCTTTGTGTTATGCACAGCATATGCATAACAAGAATCAGGCAATCATTAAGGTTGGAAAAGCCCCCCCAAGATCACTGAGTCCAAACATTGACCTGACACTGCCAGGTCACCACCCAACCATTTCAGCATCACACCTGCCTGTTTTTCAAATGCTTCTGGGGACAGTATTCCAGCACTGCCCTGAGCAGCCTGCTCCAGGGCTTCTCCACTCTTTCAGTGAGGAAATATTTTCTAAAATCCAAACTAAACCTCACCTGGCACAACTCCAGGCTGTTTTGTGTGATGCTATCACTTGTCACCTGGGAGAAGAGACCAACCCCACCTAGCACCAACCTCCTTGCAGGGAGTAGTGAGAGAAGGTCTCTTCTCAGCCTCCTTTTCTCCAGGCTGAAGAGCCCCAGTCCCCTCAGCCACTCCTCACAGGACTCGTGTTCTAGACCCTTCACCAGCTTTGTTGCCCTTCTCTGGACGTGCTTCAGCACCTCAATGTTTGTCTTTTAGCAAGGGGCCCAAAACTGAACCCAGTATTCAAAGTGTGGCCTCCCCAGTGTCAAGTCTGGGGGCACAATCACTGCCATTGTCCTACTTAGAATCATAGAATGGTAAGGTTGGAAGGGACCTCAAGGATCATCTAGTTCCAACCCCCTGCCATAGGCAGGGACACCTCCTACTAGTACAGGTCACACTATTGTTGATACAGGCCAGGATGCTTCATGGCCACCTGGAGTCACACTGGCTCATGTTCATTCAGCCACACTGGAGCATCAGCACATGTTGGATCCCAGCATATTTTTTTGTGCTTTACAGGGGAAAAAAAAAAAATATCTCCCATTTGAAGTCATGAAACAGTTGGAGTCAGCCTGGCAGTGCTCCAGGTCTTGCAGCTGAGCTGCATGTTGGTTCTTGCCACATCTCCTCTCATCACCCCGGCCAAGGTTGTTTTGCAGGTCTGCTCTGAACATCATGCTCTTCTCTCAGCACTACAGCCACACAAGTGGTGTCAGGTCTCACAAGAGACCTTCACTTCAGCTCTGGAGACCCAGAACTGTGGGGTGCTGCAGCTGGATATCTCCCATGAGGTTTGGACTCTGTGCAAGGTGAGGGTGAATCACTCCCTACACCACCCTCTCTGCTGGAGCTGATTTCTCTGTGAGATGTCAGCATGGTGGCCATGTCCACCTTCATTCACAGTGGCAATGGTGCTGCATCTCCTTCCTGCACAAATCTGAGGCTGAGAAGTTTTTTACCTACTAGGAGCTGATGTGGACCTTGCAGTTAACTTCAGTCCAACGTGCATTAAGACCAGGCTGTGGCTGCTGGGATCTGCAGTCTCAGGTGCATTCCTGCCATGAAGGCTGCCCATGAAGACCTCCTGCCAGGACTGTGTCCTCTTGGTGGCACAGACACAGCTGCACTTTGTAAGCATCACATGAGATTTGCTGGCAATGTGTTGATGCTGCCAGGTAATGCCTGCCTTGAGAGAAAGGATGACTTTAGCTCTGCAAGAAGCCCTCCGTGCTGGACAGGCTCCCACATTCCATGGGAAGCATGGGGTGAGTAGGTGAAGGTTTGGTTGAGGAGGAGCTGAATGTTCTTGTTTACCTGCAACATGGAGTCACCTCTGCTGTATTGCCTGGTGTGATGGGAGCCATGCTCACCATGGAGCCCCTCAGAATCTCTCCTTAAAGAGTATTATTTAATAACATGGCCTCCATGCTGCCATCTTGTGAAGTAAAGAAAGCAGAGCCCTGCTGTGCCCTTCAAAACACCCTGCAAACTGGTACCCAGGGTGCCACCAGTCTGGGAAGGTGGACAGGGGAAGGAACCACTCGGAACACAGGTTTGGAACCTCGGTCTGGGAAGGTGGATGTGGGAAGGAACCGCTCAGAACACAGGTTTGGAACCTCAGTCTCCCGTGGCAGCATCTGTAAGGGCTGTTGGACAGGATTCAGTGTGGGTTTGTTGGACTCAACACATTTCCTTTTCGTTTCAACAATAAAAGAAAATAAAACTCACATGTGGGATAGCCCAGACCAAGTCTTCACTGAAGTCAGTGTTCAAACCAAATAAATCAGCCCTTTGAAAGGATTTAGTTGGGAGGAAGCACGTATCTGATCCCCCCAGCAAAACAGGGTGAAGAGAAGGCACAAACCCAAAGACAGCAGCCCAGATCCAGAGCTTTCTGCCTCCATCTGTCTGTCACAGCCCGAAAGCTCCTCCAGCGCCTGTGTGTATTCAATTAGCAGACCTGTGGCATCTGTAGCTCATTACATGCTCTAGCTGAACGTGCAGGGAGTCGGGTTGCGACGAGGCAAAGGTCAGAGGAACCTCCAGCCTGCATTTTGCCATCAGTTGATTATTCAGATAACAGCCAACTCTCCAAAAGGCTGGGGGTCTCCGGGACCCTCTCACTGGAGCAAAAGAAAGGCAGATAGCCAATTCCTCTGGCCCCGCACATCTGGAAGGCCCTAGGTGGTGTTTCTTGCAGGCTGGGCCAGCGATGCAGAGCGGGTTCTTGGCCGTAGCCTCCTCACTTCGCCGCCTCTTGCTCTCAGTGCATCGCCCAGCGTTAATCAGATGGTCTGGAAGCATCCTCCATCGGTCCTGCAAAGCAGAGCTGCCATGATTTACTGTCGGATTCTTTCAGCTCCTGTTAGGCTGCTGTTTTTCTTTCATGTGGGTAGCAGAGGTCAGCGGCGGCAGGAGCTGCATGCTTTCACTTTGTCTCACATTTGCTGCTGTCATTCTGCTGCCGCTCCGGTCCCCGCAGAGCCACAGGATGTGTTCATGCTCGCAGCCCTGGATGCTAATTGATTTTAGGGAGCCCATTCATCAGTTAAATTTAGGAGATCACCCACCAGGTTTGCTGTTCACTGTCAAAGGTAATTCAATTAAACCTCCAGAAGTGTGACTAACTCTTGGCTGGTAAAGATGTTTAGCAGCTGTGTTGCTGTATCTTCTCCATCCTATTGTGTCTGTGAAGCAGCCCTGGCATGGCATGCACCGAGCCGTGTACCTTGGCTGATTAATGTATACAACAGCTCTGCAGCAGTGCCAGAAATTAAGTCCAAATGGCTTTGGTATGCAATGACATGCAAATGTCTCAGTGTAATGGCTGCAGCAAAGAGAAAAGCCTTAAAGGTGTTGAAAGGCAGCAGTGGCTATGATGGTTGAATTAACTCCTGCATCTACAGGGTTTTGGTCTTTAACAACTTCCAAAAGAAGCAAATTGGTTGGACCAGATGATCCTTGGGGTCCCTTCCAACCTGGCATTCTGTGAAATCAGGATTTTCCAATCCACTGATAGTCTGGGATGTCCTCATTCCCACTCATAAATACCTAGTTTGCCCTCAGCTCATATGAAAACCATCCAACATGACTGCATCCCTGGGCTAGAGCTGTGTGGAAATCAGGCAGATGTTGCAGCTCTTGTGGAAAGATGTTTCTATCAAACCCAGGAGGTGGAGGAAGCCTCACTGAATTCCTCTTGGCTGACAAGCCAGGCTTTGACTCTGCTGGCATCAGCTGCTCATATGTGGTTTGGTAGTAATTAAGCTACCATGGGACAAAATGCTGTGTCTGCTTAATAGATTAAAGGCAAACATTATCTGACAAGCACAGGTAAACAAGACACACATCGCTCAACCTTTCACCCCTGAAGACCAAGGTTCACATCCCGCTAGGGCACAAATAAATAGGAGACTGGGCTCAGCCCAGTCACTGCTGGGGAGTTTATACTCACTGTGAGACTATCATAGAGCCTGATAGGCTTGTGAGCCACAGGGATGGGAGAGCACTGCTGGGATACAGGATGGGAAGTGGCTGGGAGCAGAAAGAAAGCCCCCAAATCATAGAATCAGTCAGAGTTGGAAGGGACCACAAGGAGCAGCCAGTTCCAACCTCCCTGCTATGGGCAGGGACACCTCACACTGGATCAGGCTGGCCACAGCCTCATCCAGCCTGACCTTAAACACCTCCCTGGGCAACCCCTTCCAGGCTCTCACCACCCTCACACTGAAGAACTTCTTCCTAACATCCAGTCTGAATCTCCCCATTTCTAGCTTGGTTCCATTCCTAGTCCAAACCACCTCTGTACAGAAAGCAGCATGCATTTACCTGCAGTGGCTGCCTAAAGTCACCCCTAGGACACTACTTCCATGCTGAACTGGGGAGTTTCTAACAACCACCACTGCACAGGTCCTGCTTCAGCAACTTACCCTGCCAAAGGCAAGCTGTGATTCCTTGAGTTCCATGTGGCTGCAGAAATGAGATCCAGCAACTCCACAAAGCACCAGTCTTCCTGCCCAGCTGTTAGGGAGCAGGAATACCTGTGCTGTTTGCTAGAGAGTATCCTGAGAAAACATCCAGGCTTCCTAAAGTCACCACTAACAGCTTGGGAATACCTGGGCTGTTTAGCACTCCAAGCACAGGCTAAGTGAAGCTGTAAAAAGCATTCTGTGTCTGGTGTGAATCCAGACCATTCTGTGTTTGCTGCTTCGAACTTGCTACACACAAGACAAAAGAGATTTGGTAAACATTAACCTTGGCTGTACAGTGTATTTTTTCCATATCTGAAAGAAGAAGATGCTGTTAAGTGTATTAATTACCACTCAAATACACCAACACTTCTGCTGTCTCTCCCAACAGAATTCTCTCTGCAGAAGAGGTTGTTAGAAGAAAACATTTTGTACAGGCAGACCAAGTTTTTAGGTGGTGGTCAAAACCAGCAGTGTAACAGGATAAAGATCAGCTTTGCTCTAGGGTTGCTGCCAGCAATCCTGGGGTTTGGTTTGGATTTTTTTTTTTTTGCTGTTGTTGCTGTGGAGTCTCTCCCTTCTTCTGGCATTAATAAATTAAGGCACCTGCCACACAAATCAGCAGAAATCTGGAAAACCATTATCACTTCCATGTGGAAATGCTGCCCATCACAGAGGAACAAATGGGGTATGAAGCCTACATGGGACTTTAAAACAAAGGTTCTGTTTGTCAAATTACTAGAGGAGAAGCTGATCTTACTGTTATGGACTTATCCACTTCCAGGTCATATCAATTAGTTACAGCAGGCTCTGGGAGACTGGAACTAATTTACAACACTCTGAACGGGGCTGCCTGCTTCTCCTGCATGTTTCCAGCGAGTGCTGGGGCTTCAGGCTGGTGCCTGCAACTTAAAACTATCACCAGCAACAGAACACAGAGCTTAGTGGTTCCAGCAGTGACCCATTTTGCAAGAGACAATGACTGCAATAAGGACAGAGTGAAGCATCTTGTACAGAGACTCCAGGATTACATTCGACAAATCTTTGACAGAAGGAAAAGTCTCAGAAAACAAATAAATAAAACTACCAAAATACTGAGTGTCTTTAAAGGCAGTTTGGAAATGTTTTACTCTCCCTGACAGCTCATTTTGACAGAAATTGATTGCAGTAAGGAATTACAAATCAGATAGTGGGGAAATTAAAGGAAGCTGATTATTACAAATCAGATAGTGGGGAAATTAAAGGAAGCTGCTTATTATCTTGTCAGATCCACCTATTAGCTGGAGTGCTTCAGACTTCCACAACAACACTTTCCCCTCACAGTTAACAAGTTTAGCCCATCCTAACTGAGGTGCACAAGCTGCCTCATCAGCAAATCCTCTTTCAGATGAGGAATAGGTGATACTGAAGGACTCTTGTTCTCCCAAACCACCCTTACAGAATCATAGAATGGTAAGGTTGGAAGGGACCTCAAAGATCATCTAGTTCCAAGCCCCTGCCGTTCTCTAGAGAACTTGCAAGCAGCCTGTGTGCTGCAAGCTGGTCTGGTTCTGGCTGCTCCTCATGGCACCCAGCACTGGGAAGCTTTCCAAAGGACTAGGGAGATCCTGTGGCCTGTTGAGTTTCTCTTAGTGTGACCAGCAGGACCAGGGAAGTCCTTCTGCCCCTGCACTTATCTCTGCTTGGGCCACTCTGCTGGTTTGAGGCTTACTGGAATATTTTAATGAGAGAAATTAAATCCTTAGCTGTGAGAAGAAAGAAAAAACACCAACAGTAACCTGTGTCACTCATTCTTTAGCTGAGAAATGCAACCAGTCAAAATACAGGTAAGACACTCATTGCTCACACACTGCTCAGTTCTGCTCCTTCACTCTGGCAGTCTGTGTGTGGTTGCTTCTGCCTCAGCTCTAATCCCACCTAACCCTTTCTTTCCTCTAACCTCCTTCTCATCTTTTTGGCATCTCACCTCAGATCTCTCCAGATTTATCACGTGAGATACACAGAGATTGATCTGGTTATTGCTGCAGGGAGGGGAAGAGAGGGAAGGGGGGAGGAAGTTTGGGTCAGGAGCCTCCTGGCAGTCTGATTGTTTTGGGGAGGGATTTTGTGTTTCTGTGCTACTTCTAACTTGTATATAGTTAAATGTTTCTGTATATTGTAAATATTTGTGTATAAGTAAATATTTGTGTCTATTGTGTATATATCTGCTTGTAAATTGTGCTAAGCTGTAAATAAAGCTTCTGTCCTTAACTTCCAGCTGGCTGGGTCTAGTCTGGGGGATTTCATTGTGTGGAGGGGCAGGGAACTCCCAAACCAACGCAGCCACACCTTGACTACTGTGGTTTCTGGTTTGTGAAAAGAGTCTGGCACCATCCTCTTGGCCCTAATGGCCCAGACCTGTTTAATATCTTCATTGATGATCTGGATGAGGGGACTGAGTCCATCATCAGTAAATTCGCAGAAGACACCAAGTTGGGAGCAGGTGTGGATCTGTTAGAGGGCAGGAAGGCTCTGCAGAGGGACCTGGACAGGCTGGACAGATGGGCACAGTCCAATGCCAGGAGTTGTAACAAGTCCAAGTGCCAGGTTCTGCACTTTGGCCACAACAACCCCAAGCAGTGCTACAGGCTGGGGACAGAGTGGCTGGAGAGCAGCCAGGCAGAGAGGGACTTGGGGATGCTGATAGAGAGTAGCTGAAGATGAGGCAGCAGTGTGCCCAGGTGGGCAGCAGAGCCAGTGGCATCCTGGCCTGGATCAGGAACAGTGTAGCCAGCAGGAGCAGGGCAGTCCTTCTGCCCCTGCACTCAGCACTGCTCAGGCTACACCTTGAGTGCTGTGTCCAGTTCTGGGCCACTCAATTCAAGAGAGATGTTAAGGTGCTGGAAGGTGTCCAGAGAAGGGCAGCAAGGCTGGGGAGGGGCCTGGAGCACAGCCCTGTGAGGAGAGGCTGAGGGAGCTGGGGGTGTGCAGCCTGCAGCAGAGGAGGCTCAGGGCAGACCTCATTGCTCTCTGCAGCTACCTGAAGGGAGGTAGTAGCCAGGTGGGGCTGGGCTCTGCTCCCAGGTAACCAGGGACAGAGCAAGAGGACACAGTCTCAACTTGTGCCAGGGAAGGTCTAGGCTGGATGTTAGGAGGAAACTCTTCCCAGCAAGAGTGATTGGCATTGGAATAGGCTGCCCAGGGAGGTGGTGGAGTCACTGTCTCTGGAGGTGTTTAAGAGGAGGCTGGATGGGGCACTTAGTGCCATGGCTTAGTTAATGAGAAGGGTTAGGTGATAGGTTGGACTCGATGATCTTAGAGGTCTTTTGCAACCTGCTTGATTCTGTGATTCTCCCTGGAAGCATGGACCACAGCTGATTCAGCATGACTTCCATAATGAAGAGGAGCAAAGGTCAGGAGACAGCCTTGCAAGGCTCACTCACTGCATCTTCATCCACCTTAGCCCAGCTCCATTGGTACTTGAAATCAGTTGCAGATTGCTCTCCTCAGCCTCTAGTGCAGCAGCACCAGAGAGAGCTGCTTCCAATACAAGCAAGGCCACTGACCCTGCTGGGGCTGCCATTGGAAAACAACATTGTTTGACAGGGAAGAAAAAAAAAAAAAAGAGCACTGAGCAATGTGTGTTGTGTCAGTTCAAACCTGCAACAGGTTCTGCAACAGCTGAAAATGCAGATCAAAATTAAAAAAAAAAACAACCACCAAAGAAACCCCCCCCCAAAAAAAAAAAACAAACCCAAATCAACCAACAAAAAAACCAGACAAAACCCACCCCCAAAAAAACCCACCCAAAAACCCAAACCACACCCAAAACCCAAAAAACCTCAACCCAAAAGCAGAGCAGTCAAATCAAAGAGGAGGCTGAGGGGAGA
Organism: Ramphastos sulfuratus; assembly: GCA_013399055.1. Lineage (NCBI taxonomy): Eukaryota > Metazoa > Chordata > Aves > Piciformes > Ramphastidae > Ramphastos > Ramphastos sulfuratus. The sequence goes on from WBNM01034096.1 coordinate 11,961, forward strand.
CCTTATGGTTCTCTACAGCTACCTGAAAGGAGGTTGTGGAGAGGCTGCTGCTGGGCTCTTCTCACAGCTTATTAGTGATAGAACAAGAGGGAATGGCCTCAAGCTGCAACAGAGTAGGTTTAGACTAGACTTTGGGAAGAACTTTTTGCCAGCAAGAGTGGTCAGGCACTGGAATGGGCTGCAGAGGGAGGTGGTTGAGTCACCCACCCTGGAGTTGTTTAAAGGTTGTTTGGGTGTGGAGCTTGGGGATATGGTTTAGGGTGAGCCTTGTAGAGTTGGCTGTTGGACTTGGTGCTCCTGAGGGGCTTTGCCAACCTGTTTTCTGTGATTCTGTGAAATGTCCATGTGGGCAACACTGACACTCAAAAACTGTAATTCTCTATTAAAACTCATTTTCCAGCAGCACAGAGACTGTTTCCTTCTGTAGCAGACCTATCACAGGTCCCAACCAGAACAATGGCTAAAGAAAGCCAAACTAAACAACTTCCCACAAGTTTTAAGCACAAAGTTACTGTCAGTAGTAGGAGATCTCAGATCTCCAGGACCCAAATTAACACCTCAAGACAGCAGTGCTAGTTGAAGATCTCTGGGTGCTGACCCCAATGAGCTGATGGCCCTGCACACAGTGTTCCCAGAGCAGGATTCTTTTAGCCAAGTATCAAAGCCCTGACACAGATTAAGTGCTACAAGGCTTTGATGCTGCCCAGAAACAAAGGTTCCAGAGGACAGTTCCTCCAGCCAGAGAGGATTCTGAAAGCCTTCTTTATTGTAAGAATTCAGAAAAATAACTATTTATGTAGGAGCTACGCAAAAACAAAGCTGGAGGCTCCCTCTGCTGGACCACAAACAAGAGGGAAACCTAACCCTGCAAGTGTCTTGGGTCACAGAATCAGAATCACAGAACATTAGGGCTTGGAAGGGACCTTAAAAGATCTAGTCCAATATCCCCACCAGAGCAGGTCCATGGAGAAGCTAGAAATATTCAAACCCACACCATTCCCTGCCAGTTTCCCACTTGCCCCCATGTTGTATAGAATCACAGAATGGTTTGGGTTGGAAGGCACCTTAAAGATCATTTAGTTCTGACCCTGCTGGGGCAGGGACATCTGTGTGACAAGAAAACCCTTTCAGCTGCTTAAGCACGAAGGACACACTTTGCACCCCCTCCCAAACTAAGCATGAAAAATCTCATTTAAAGAATTCTGTTTTATCTTGTTGGCTTTGGGGCAGTAGTTCAAGGAGTAGTTTCCTCAACAGTGCCCACTTCACTTTCTTCTTGTCTCCACGAAGATTTCATGTTCTGATTATCTTCTCCTAGGATGAGATCATGACACCTGCTCATGTGTGTCTATGGACTGAAGCCCCAGCAGGGCACAGGCAGGGAACCCAAGCACAGACCTGAGGTAAGCTGTCTGTACAATTTTATTTACCATTACAGTTCCATTTACAAAGTGTCCCATACAAGTTCAGCAGCTTTCAAATGAGCTCTGCTGCAGATACAAAAGTTATTCTCTTCTCTATACACATCACCAGCTTCAGAAGTTATTTCTGTACACAGTTGATGAAACAAAACATTACTGTTTCTTTTAGTTTTTTTTGGCTCTGAAGATCTCCAATAAAGGCAACTTGGATCATTTATCCCACTGCAATCAAGGAAGTTAATGTTCATGTTTATCCCTCCCTCTCCTTTCATCTGAAGCTCTTCATGGCTTTCAAGGTTTGGAGTTCAAATGAAGACTAACACCAGCATACAGCAGCAGTTTTAGCAACCAAGGGGAAAAAATAAAATAAAATATATAGATTGAGCAAAACCATCCTGCAACATTTCAGGCAATGTTTCACTTTAGATGTGCCTGCTCAGAAGCATAAATATTGAAATATTATCTGGTAATAAGGTTTACAGAAGAGCACAGACAATTTATTTCACATGAAATGAACTACAAACACAATCAACTTACAAGAAACAGGAAGAAGGAAGGAGTGGAGAGCTAGAGCTGTTCAGAGCAAACACTCTGAGGAGAGTTTGAATGGAGGAACACATGAAACAAATATTGATCTACAAGTAACTTCCAGTGGTAAGCATTTCCAACACACTTGAGAAAAATACACAAGCATACAAAATGTAACTGTTAAAGCTTCCTGAATGGCAGCTCACAAACACATCTAAAAGAGAGAAGAAATCCTTTTGCCCAGGAGAGGGCAGGAGATCTACACACAGAAACCACCAACACACAATCCCGGCCCTGTTGGAACATGAAGCAGTTCTCAAGAGTTCAATCAGTAGGGTTAAAATTCACTGTTTCAAACATTTGTTTCTTCCTCCCAGCCAAGGAACCCTGCCTAGCTCTTTGCACCATAGTACCACACAGGTAGCAGCAACTACATCAACCAAGCTTTTCCATTCAGTTGTTAATCACTTTAAAAAATGACACTGGAAATCTGTTCTGGTGCCATGAATGTGTTCAAGGCCATGGAATGGGCTGTGTGGAGTCAGAAGAACAAGCTGATTTATTTAACATTTACCTTGCAGCAATCCAGTTTCACCTCCCTGTGTTTTAAATCCCTCCAGAGCCCCAAGGCTCCCAGCAAGGCGATACGCTCAGAAAATCAGCCACACTGGATCCTGAATTGCTGTCATTCCCTCAGACAGGTTAAGAGCTGCCAGGAACAGACTGAAAGCACCATCACCTTCAACAATAAAATAAGCCAGCCAAGCCAGTTGAAGTTGCTATCAACACTGAAAACCTCAGGACTTCATGGTACAGCTACATCAACTACAGAGTGAACTCAGAGGTTCATTTGTCACACGACTGGGTTTCCAATCCTGTCATGATATGAAGTAACTATCAAAATGAAGTTCAGCAAGGCAAAGGCACACACACAAGCAGTTAACCACAGCTGTGGGTAACCTGGTTGCATAGATCCACACCAGTATGGTTATGTTGTTCAGGAGGAGCTAAAGGAAAAAAAAAAAAAGCAGTCTCCAGCCCCTTTCCCAAGATGTTTGAATAATAATTTCAAAGGATTATCTGAAGAGTGCAGCTGTGAGTACATGGGTTTGAAACCTCTTCCAAACTCTACTACATTTAATGTGCTTCAAAGAAACTGCACTGAAAATCTAAGTAAACAAGTTGAAAAGAGCACATTTGAAACAAACTGTTTTAGCTTAGGCTGCCAATGGGAGAGAGATCATTCCACAACATCTGAGGTTTTGTTTTGTCTATATTTTTTTTTTTTCCAGTAGCCCTAAATACTTCAGTATGTAACATCCTGCTAAACCTTCATCTAAGTAACGCATTCAAAACATGGCTTGAAAATGCTCTGAAATGCCTCTTCATTTTTGCACAGTTTCACTGAAAAACTCCTGGCTGACTAAAAATAAAAAAGTGAAGTATTTTTGCTCTTCAGTATCACACTGGAACACCCTTGTGATCCTCAACACCAGTGAATTAAGAACCAATTCCTAATGTTTCACACTTTTCCACACCTCTACAGAGATCAAACAAAAAACTAAGGCCAGATAGGGAATGTTAACATCACTGTTCAGCACCACACATCACAAGGAGGCTCAGCTGCAAATTTCTGCAACTATTTTACTTCACAACCTCACTAAGTCCGAAGCTACTGAAAGCAGCTGATAAATGCTCTTCCTGTGGAGAAAGAGATCACTAAACTTGTAATATTATAACAAGTGTGTTATTTATCTGCAGAGAGCAGCATCACACCTTTAAAAAGTAAGGTAGCTATTCTTAACCCAACACAGCAACTTCTGACCCAGCTGGCCTGCACTACTCATCCACTTCTCACTTGCTGTATCCTCCTATGTGGAAGGACACTGAAGGGTGGATGGAGAAAAGGCTCAGGAAACTTGTCCTTACCTATTAAAAAGTGACTAAATAAAAGCAAAGACAGAAGAATGGGTAAAAGTAGCTTCAGTTACTTCATATAAAGTTTCTTAGCTTGAATCTATAGAAATGGATAGTCCTGATCAGCAGGAACTAGATGTTGGGAGAAAAGAGGAGTGACATTAACTGGCTGCACCCCAGGACACTGAGAAGGAAGTAACAGGGAGAAGCTACAGCAGTCAACATTAAACAAGGAGCAAGCTGCAACACTCAACAGAACTGACAAAGAGTTGAAAAATAGATTTTATTCCTCCTGTACTAAGGTGGTGACACCATACAAGTTCCCAGTTATATGGAAACAGCTTTTGATAACTCATTTTTTTTCAACTGCAAGTCTAATTTCAACACAATTACTCTAGCTGGAAAAGGCAAAAAACTTCAGATTGAAGTCCACTTCTTTAAGTCCATGAAGTCCATGCTGGCCACCTTTGCTTGTTCCAGGAGTTTGGCTGTGGCAGAAAGTTATCTACAACTATCACCTGAACTGAACACATCAGTTCTCCATCACAAACAGTTCTCTCATAATTAAAAAAAAATAATAAATCACTTCATAATTTAAAATACTTATCAATGGCAACCTGCTCCTCCTTCAGCTAGAATGCACCACCATTACCAGCTGACTTAAAGAGTATCAACTTGATTTTGTGAAAAAAGCTTGCAAAAAAATATATCAACTTCAAAATGTACAGAAAAAGGGCATTAGAGAGCTGATATTTTTGGGTCACTTATAATGTATTGTAGAAAGAGTAGCAAGCTTGGAGTGAAGTACATTATATTACAAATAGTCAGACACCAAAGCCATACTGGATACACTTTCCTAGTGTACTGAAGGGTTAGGTACAGAGAGGGCTTTGTGAGAGCAGGTAGGGAGCACTGCAGCAGCCTTAGACTTGATCACGCAGGCGCGCCAGTCGCTGCGACAGCTCATCCTGCAGGTGGGAGAGCACAAAGAAACCACCTGTCAGCAACGTGGGCAGCCAGCTCTGCACACTGGGCAAGCAACCCCACACCCACCTCACAGGACACTAACTCATGCAGCATCATAGAATGGACTGGAAGGGACCTCCAAAGGTCATCTACTCCAACCCCCCGAAGTCAGCAGGGGCATCTTCAGCTAGATCAGGTTGCCCAGAGCCCTGTCAAGCCTCACCTTCCCTCTAGGGATGGATGCTCTTCACTTAGAGCAATTGTAGAATCCTTTGCAGTAATCACAGAATCATAGAATNAAAAAATCCCAAAAGACTTTCAAAAATTAAAGGGAAAAAAAACCCAAAGGCCTTGTGTATGCTATGGCAGATGGCTGGACTCATATTTGGAGCAAATAAGGAGCCAACCATTTGGAACTGTGAAATAAGCATGCAAAAACATGCCTGAAACAAGTAAACTTTGTGAGCCTGCTAAGCAGACAGATGTATTGTTAAAAGCATTTGGATTGCCAGGTGGCTTTAACTAATCCCTATTTCTTTTGGGCAGCTAAAAGCCAACTACGATTTAGCAAGCCTGCTTTGCCTGAGTGAAGTACCAATTCTCAGACCACAAAAGACTGATTTCAACTGAACCTAACATTTACCTGCTCTGCTGAGGCAACACTTGTACCAACAGAACCTGTCTGTCCTTGAGGTAGTTCCATGTTCAGATCAAGACTGATAGGAGAGAACAAAACAAAAATCCAAGTCAGGTATACATGGTTAAATGAAGCAGTACAATAACTGTCAAGAACAAGAAACTTTTGCATCACCAAGAAGGCAGGTAAAATACCCTCAAGTATTTCAGTAGGCCTCCAAAAGCTTAAATATGCTATGACAATTTGATTTGTAACAGCCATCTTGTGAGAGTAGAACTGCAGGAAATTTTAATGTGGGGCAAGAATGGAAAAAGAGGAAAAGTATGGAGAAACATGGCTAGGATTACTAATCCCAGAATCCCATCATGGGGAGGTTGGAAAGGACCTTTGGAGATCATCTAGTCTAACCCCCCTGCTAAAGCAGGGTCATCCACAGCAGCCTGTCTAGGATCACAATCTCCAGGCAGGTTTGGAATCACCCCAGAGAGGGAGACTCCACAACCTCTCTGGGCAGCCTGCTCCAGGCTCCAGCACCCTCACAGCAAAGCAGTTTCATGCTGAGATGGAACCTCCTGGGTTCCATTTTGTGCCTTGCTGCCCCTTGTTCTACCACTGGCTACCAGGGAAAAGAGATGCTAAAGCCAATCCAAGTGGATAACAAAATGCTTTCCTGACATGACAAGTGACATGATTTCAGGCTTCTCTGCACAACCATTCTGCATCTTTATGTTCACAGCAGCTTCAAGTGAAAACAGAATGAAATAATGGCAACTAAGCTAATTATGAGAATGATGTCCAGAGGTGAAAGGAAAATGGTGATTCCTCTCTGCTTCCAAAAGACAGACACAAGTAAAACAAGAGGATCTGACCTTCAAGTTAACCAGAAAAGTTTGTTGGAACCAAGATTTATATATCAAGAGACAGTCACTCAAATAATTACTTACCCTGCTTCATCTGCCATTTCCTGTAGGAGCATATCCACTTGGTTCTGAGGTAAAGAAAACAAAACTGATTGTTGCATATTGTAGTTTAGGATAACCTCATCTGTTACATCTCGAGAGAACAGGAATTAGTCGGACAGAAAATACAATTTAAATGGAAATGCCTTTTCCAGAACATTTCTGTGCTTAACCACCAGAGGGCCCTGTAGGAACTCGAAACTGAAGAGCAGAGGTGCTCAGCCTCTTAAAATCCATCAATTGGACTCCAGCTTCAGAAATAATGCTTTAAAACAGGAGAGTGACCTGTAAAACAACCCCACTTGACTATTTCAGGTATTGATTATTAGCTGCTAAAACACTGCCTTGCACAGGATGGAAAAAAGCTGATCTCCAACAGATCTGGGTCATTGGATTTGGGCTCAGATTTGTTTATTTTATTGACAAAATAAATTCCTCTCTCAAACCTTGTGTCAGAATCAGATGCTTAGCTCCTTGTGGAATAACACCAGGGGATAGGTGCTACAAATTCTTAACTATGCTAAACACTGTTTAAAGATTTGGTTCAATGAACACATGTCCATAAATTGGAAGTAGGTAATTAACAACCTTCCCTTTGCATGTACTACTGAAATGTGGTGGTGACTAATGTATTTTTGTTAGTATCAGAGAGTTGGAACTATTGACTTCCTCACAGCATATTTGTGCTTTGATAATTAATGCTGCAGTGTGTTCTGCTTCAGAAGTTCATTAAGAACTCATCAAAATGCTGCTTATTGAGTAGGAAGGTTAAAGTTCAAGATATAACATAAAATAAAGCCTGCTGCAAGAGTGAAACAGATTAAAATACATAGATGTGAACCTCTGTACTTGTGACTATCATTTGAAACAGACTCTTCACCACAAAGAAGCAAAAAGGGAAAAGGTTACAGTTGCTGCTGTGTCTCAGAGGAGGTGGAAGGAAGAGATCTGGCTATTTCCATACACTTTAGACACAGATTGTCCTTTAAAGCAGACTGACTGCTCTTACCTGTGGCGTTGTTAGTGTAGTTGTGTTGCTCATTGTGTCTTCCATCTGTTGTGTCTGAACATCCAGTGTTTCAAACTGATGCTCGAATTTATCCATTAGTGCAGAGATCTACAAAAAATTAGGAACCAAATCAATGATCTGCAAGATAAATTCCAACTGGCAAAAATAATCATCCTCACACCAGAAGGGCAAGCAGCTTCTGGAGATCAGAAGTTTGTCTCCTTCCCACTGCCAACTTTTAAGTTGATTCAATGCTGCATCCCAAGCAGGTTGGTCAGGGCTGTGTCTAGTCAAGGTCTACATCTACATATAATGATGACATCACAACCAGACTGGCCAACTAATCCCAGGCTCTACCAACCGCACCACAAAACCTTTTCTCTTGATTGGAATTTCCCTTTGTAAAATGTGCCCATTGCCCTTTTTTGCTTTTGATGTGCAGAAAGACCATTTTTGGACTTGATCTCAGAGGTCTTTTCCAACCTTACCCATTGTACAATTTACCTTTTCCAAGTTCATGCTCTTCAGTGTGGCATCCATAGACTTAACTACCCCTGCCATCGACTTTGTCACCTGAAATGAGGTAAAGGAAATTAGTACAAAGAAAGAAGAGCAAGCAGTTTTTTACCAAGCTCTCTTATCCACAGAGAGTAAGCTCTGGCTGATAGAGCAGTACAGTAGTGTACTTTAAACCACCCAAGTTGAAAAGGGCTTCTGGAGTCACAAGTCCTACTTTATGACTTTAGGTATTCAGGAGAGGAGCAATATATATGTGCCTAGTAACAAGTAACAGGACCAAGAGGAAAAGGCCTCAAGTTGCACTAGGGGAGGTTTAGTTTGGATGTTAGAAGAAACTCCTTCACTGAAAGGGTTCTCCAACACTGGAACAGGCTCTCCAGGGAAGTGGCTTAATCCCCATCCCTAGAGGCATTTGGAAGATGCTGGGATGTGGTGCAATGGAACAGGGTTTAGCACCAGACTTGGGCAGAACTAGAGAATTATTGGACTCAATGATCTTAAAGGTCTTTTCCAACCAAAACAGTTCTATGATCTTTACAAAATAATCTCAAGTGTAAGTAGTAAAACACACTGAGTAATGACAACCAAGAGAAGTCACTAGCTACAAATCATAGCAAGCTATTACAAAAGAGCAGCTGCCAAGAGGATTCCAGTGCCTGATTTACTATCGCTGTACCTAAAATCCAGACTGAAGCTTTTCAGTTCATTATAGACAGAATTAAGTCACTTCTAAGAAGATCAGAGGTCTCATCCCTGCACTAGATCTGTGAAAACAGACTTACTTACCTTGCCCATTGTCACTGCAGTCTGAACTCTTGCTGCCACAGCATCTACCCTGGCACTCATACGCAAGAAGTTGATGGCTTGGTTCTTCTGGCGGATTGCGTTCTCCGCATGTATCCGTGCCACCTCCATGTTACCCTTCTGAATTGCCTGGTGAAGAAAGGCAAAGAACAAAGAAAATGCATTTTAACCCCCACCCTGCTTTTGTAGAGATGTTTTTCTGAATAGTCCATTTCATTTCTGAAACAAGCACAGGATTTTGGTATCAAAATCAAAATCCATCCTTCCTCTCCCAGCAGAGCTCTTAAACTTCAAGATGTGAAGCCCTAGCTCCTATCCAAGGGAGAGGCATGCAGCACATATCAAGTTCTTCCTTGTTTTGTTTTACAGGAGCTCCAGAAACATTTTCTCATTCTTAAATATGTTTTCAGTATCAAGACTCAAACCCAGATACAGCTGCTATGCTCTTATCTCATGGACAAAAGCACAGACAAGTGAGTTTCGTCTCTTTCCTACTTCAAGGACTCAAAAACTATTTTGAAGCTTCTCTTCATATAACCTTTTAATACAAGATGATAAACACTAAGATTGAATATTTTTACTTCTAGTATTTAAAGGGCAACAAAGCTGCTGAAGGGTCTGGAGAAGAGGTCTTCTGAGGAGTGGCTGAGGGAATGGGTGTTGTTTTGTCTAGAGAAAAGGAGGCTGGGGGGAGACCTTCTTAACTCTCTACAGCTCCCTGAGAGGAAGCCAGAGTGAGGTAGAGGTGTTGGTGTCTTCTCCCTAACAACAAGTGATAGGACAAAAAGAAATGGCCTCAAGTTGCACCAGTAGAGGTTTAGGTTAGATATTGGAAGAAACTGACTGAAAGGGTTCTGGAAAAGGCTGCCCAGAGAGATGACTGAATCTTCATCTCTGGGGGTGTTTAAGGTACAGAGATGTGCTGCTGAGGGACATGCTTTAGCCCCAGGCTTGGTACTGTTAAGAGAATGTCTGGACTCGATGATCTTAAAGGCCTTTTCTAACTGAAACAGTTCTAGGACTCTGTAACTGAGAATAAGTCTCTAACAAAACAGACACAAGACCATCTTCTCAGGAAGTGAATGCCACAAGAGCACACACAAGAATGTATCCCCACACTTACTAAGGAGCATGGGAAGATTTATAGTCACATATTTTAAATCACAAGCATGCATCATGCTATTACTAAGATGCATACCAGGAAAATGCCAGCTATTTCCCTGCTGTAATATGCAAACAGACCCAAAGCACTTGTTGCTGCCTCATTGCTTACCTTCTTAATTTTAGCTTTCTCAGCTTTTTCTTCTTTGTCACATTTTTTGGAGTTCCTGTTGAGTTCCTTTGCAGCAAACTTCAAATTAAAGAGGTGTTCTGCAGCACGAGTTAAGGCTTCAAGAACAGGATCAATCCTTTCACTGTAGTTTCATGCTCTCCCATTTCAAGTGCTACCAAACCCAGAGTATACTGCTTCCCTGTCAGTGAGATTCAAACTTGGAATGTGCTCTTTAAGCAAACCCTTGAGTTTCACACAAGGCCTACCTAGCTGCTCTACAGTTAATATGCCACTGGGCAGTATGAGGCCATAAAAAGTAAGTTCAGATCCCAAACCAGCTCCATTTAACAAACCTTCCTCAGACTGAAAAATACAACAAACCAAACCTCCCCTAAGAGGAACTGAAAGAGCCTTCCTCTGCCAGCTACTTTCACTCACACCCCCTGACCCTCAGTGAAATGAAAGCACAGTTTGCTGACCTGCTCAGAACCTTCCCACCTGAAAAGCAGCCACTGAGGAAGAAGAAATCAGCAAACCTGCTTGGCTGACCACCCCCAGTGACAAACATGGAGGCAGAGCTGCCCTTTCAAGCCACAGCATATTCTTGGGTTTGAATTGCTCATGCAGCTACTTCACAGAGCAGCCTTCCAGCCCTGGGCCATGTGAGGTTGTGGGGTTCCCAGAGGAGAGCTGTCACCTGACTTTTGGGGAAGGAATACTCAGCTCAGCAAGAGAAACTTTTCTTTTCAAAAAGTTCAAGTCCTGCTTAAGCTGAGAGCTCCAAGACAAAAGCAGAATAAGCCTGTAGGGTGACTGCACTAAGCTGTTACTGACAGAGAACAATGTGCTGTACAAATGACAATTAAAACCCCATCCTCTTAAAATACTGCTGATGAAAGCCTCCAACTATTATCAGTCTTTCTCAAACAAAATAGAACTACAAAGCTTTATAGGCTTCTTTGATGCCATCTTTTGATGTCCCAAGAAGAACATGAAGCAAGTACTAAGATGATTAATAGATAAGTGGAAACACAAAACCCTATACACTAGGAGGTACTTGAGGCTTCTTTAATATTTCAAGTACATAAATTATTTCAGAATTGTTGTTTTAGGTTGGTTTTTTTTTTTTTTCCTTTTAAAGCTCAGCCATGCATCTTAGAGCTCTGACAGCAGCCTGAGGAGGGTGGGAAGTCTCTGTTGTGTACACCATCCCTGGAGGTGTTCAAAAGGAGGCTGGATGAGGCACTTAGTGCCATGGTTTAGTTAATTAGAAGATGTTAGGTGACAGGTTGGACTCGATGATCTTAGAGGTCTTTTCCAAACTGTTTGATTCTGTGATTCTGTGATTTGTTACCCTATCCTATAAACACCATGAGCAGCTATAGGCTGTGCCTATGCATCTAGGATATTGTTTAAGGTAGCTTATCAGAAACACAATTTCTGCCTATATTTCTGTGCTTAAAAAAAAATCTGTCACCATCCCTTCCAGCAGCATTAAGTGTCTTGCACAGAGCCACAGATTAATTTACCAAAGAGGGAAATACCTTCAAGTCGTTGATTGCAGCATACTTCAGGTCAGAGACCAGAAGAACCAAGTGAAACATGACATCACCAGTTTATACCAACTGCACTGAATCAGCATTTCAGAGCAGTTTATTCTGAGCTAACTTCCTCAGTTACTCACTTGAGGCATTCACCTTTGGTAGCAACTCACCCTGCCACCTCCACAGTTCTTCCTCCCCACAAAGAGCACATCCTTGCTCCTCCCTGGAAGTGTCTTTCTCAATGTGCCACAATCCAAGTGAAACCAAACTTCTTACCAGTAACTGTGACTCACAGCCAGCTGCTCCAGCACTCCCATAACAACCAGTAACACCGAGCCCTGCCACTACTGAGACCTCTGTAGTTTTGTTTTTTTGTTTTTTTTTCTCGCCCCTGTGCATTAAGTTTTGTAAACCAAGGAAGTTTAAGTTTGCCCATAAGGGTTTTCCCAGTGTTTGTAACTTCAACACCATGAAACACAGCCCAGTTTGTCCAGCTGACAGTGGCCACTGTTAGGGGGGACAGCTGACAAGTCAGCCTTGCTGACGTCACTGCAGTCCATAAACAGTGCTGGATGTATGGCATGACAGATGCTCCAGTGACAACTTTCACTACTCTTAAGCTGTACACTGCTTTTTCTGCCTCAAGAACTGGGTCATCCCTCCATGCACCACAGCCCTGGAAGTGGGGATGGGATGCTGCCTTCCTCCTCCTGTTCCCCCGTCTGAGGGTCGTTGACCTTGCCTTGGAAAACGACACTGATCTCCCCATTCCCTTCTCCACCCACACGAGGAGGGCAGCTCCCAAATCCAGGCATCGGAGCCCCTGTCGGTGTCACAGCCACCACTCAGACCCTGCTGCCGCTGCACAAGGCTCTCTGAAGCAAAACAAAGCCCCCAGGCTGCTCCGCTCCCCACTTCCCACCGCCCCCCGCCGCGTCTCGGGGGCTCCTCCCGGAGTGGAGCAGCCCACGCCGACCCCACCCGCTGCAGCCCAGGCCCCGGGCCCAGAAGCATCAGGTCCGCGGTCGGCTAGGCCCGCACCGAGCCCAGGCCCCGCGCCGCACCGAGTCCAGGCCGCGATCCCCACCCCATAGGGCCTGACAGCCGCCGGGCCTCTGCCGCCAGCGCCGGTGCACCCACAGCGACCGGGAGCGGCCGCGGTACCGAAGAGTGAGGGGCGCGACGGCAGGGACAGACGTGCGGGACGCGGACCCCGAGGATACTCTCCATGTTGGACATGGCGGCTCCGCGGGTTCGCTCCGCCCGGCCCGGCGGAGGGGAACGGCGAGGAGCGGGGCTGAGGGCCGGCGCTGAGACCCTTCCTCGGCGCTGCGGCGACTCCGGCGGCTCCGGCTTCCGGCTGCCCCGCCCGGCGACGCGCAGCCGCCGAGGGACGGCACGGGCGTGCGCGTGCGCGCGGCGCTGGGTTGGTGTCAGGGCCTTGGGCTCCTGCTCCAGCACTGGCACCGGTGAGGTGTGCAGCACTGGGTCGGTGTCAGGGCCTTGGGCTCCTGCTCCAGCACTGGCACCGGTGAGGTGTGCAGCACTGGGTCGGTGTCAGGGCCTTGGGCTCCTGCTCCATGCTGGCACCAGTGAGGTGTGCAGCACTGGGCCATTTTGTGGCTAAGCTTTTCCAATTTTCTGATTGTCCTAGATAAATGAATTGCCCATAAGCATCCTTGTGAAGATTTTGCCAACCAAATCAGAACCCAAATTTAACTTGTTTGTATATAGTTTGTGGGCAGGGCTTTTTGGAAATAAAATAACTGCATATTTTATAATTCCTGCCTCCTTAATTGCCCCAACTAAATCAATTGAGTAAAATAGAAATAACCTGGGGAAAAAAAAAATTACTGTTTTAACACCCACTGGGGTTACTAGGAGAACTTGCACTGACTTCCAGTTAGTGCAGATGTGCACAGGGATAAGGTTAATATGGTGAAGAACAGAGACTTTCATCTTCAGAGCACCAAAGATGACCTATATAAAACTTTAATACAAACAGTTTATTCTGAACTGTATTTTTGTCATCTAAAAGCTCCCAAGTCCTGCAATTTACTGCACACATTTCAGCATACCTATGTAGAAGACACCCCACAGAGCATGCAATGTTTCTTTTCAGGTCACTTGGGAAACAAAGATCAAATGTGAGTCGTGTTCACTGTTGAATTGCTGGAGATGTTATTTTATGAGCTCGTGACAGATGTTTTAATAAGTGGTAATTCCTCCAGCAAGTTAAATAATTTTCTTGAGTCACTTTGCTGAGTCACTCTGATGCCTTGAGGTGCAGGTTTTGTTTCTTTCTGATGCATCTTTCAGGCAGAATTGGTTAACCTGAGTGTTGCAATGTCTAATTGTTAGAAGATTTTGAACCAACTAAGTTCTTCTCTCATTTACTGTGTTTTATGTTAATAACAGTGCAGCATTATGGACAGACCTAAGACAAAGACCCTCACTCAAACCTCACCTCTCCAAAAAGAAAGAACAAAATGACATTAGCATTCATCATATCTGATAAACTGGTCAGTGTCTGAGAAAGAGTGAAAAATAATTATCTTTTGTCTTCAAATTAGGGTAATATCCTAATAGAGAGATAGGGTAATACCCTCCTGCACTTGGCCACACCTTGGTTCAGTTCTGAGCCCCTCATTATGGGAAGGACATGGAGGTGCTGGAGCGTGTCCAGAGAAGGGCCTGGAGCTTCCGGGCTATGAGGAGGGGCTGAGGGAGCTGGAGGTGTTCAGTCTGGAGAAGAGGAGGCTGAGGGGAGACCTCATTCCTCTCTATGGCTACCTGAAGGGAGGTTGGAGCGTGGAAGGGGCAGCCTCTTCCCCTTGATGTCAAGTGACAGGACCAGAGGAAATGCTTCCAAGCTGCACCAGGGGAGGTTCAGGCTGGATATTAGGAAATATTTCTTCATTGAAAGGATTCTCAAACACTGGAATGGTCTGCCCAGGACAGTGCTGGAGTCACCATCCCTGGGGGTGTTCAAGCAGCCTGTGGACCTGGTGCTTAAGGACATGGTCTAGTGTTGACTCTTCAGTACTGGGTTGAGGGTTGGACTGGATGATCTTTGAGGTCTCTTCCAACCAAATGTATTCTGGATTTGAGGAGCAGAACATCCAGAAATGACATCCACAAGCATATGGTTAGCTGAAGGGCTTTTTTTCACTCATCAAATTACTTTGAGAGGATGTATTTCTGAGTGCCTCCAGCTTTTAATTAAATTATGCTGTTTTTAACAGGATGAAGTAAATTAATACTTTTAGTAAAAAGGTTAGACATCCTTGTTAGATACAAAATACAGACCATATGTGCTAAAATGTAATTTTTTTTCCCTTTGCCTTTTGTTTCTTTAAATAAATGGAGCTCAAGTCTCAACTGTCGGTGTTGCAGACAGCCTGTCAGCCATTTGCTGCCATGGAGGAGCTGGGCTCTGATCTTTATGATACTAAAAGACCTCTGGAGTCAATTATTAACTTTCAGCTAACTATAAAATAAAATCTTCCTGTCTGTCACTGCCCCAGAAGAACACTGGGGTGGTTAATAATCCTCTCACTGTCATTCCCAGAAGCACAGCTGCCATTGCTGCTGCTTGACTCGCATCTCCTCTGGCTTGCTGGTGATTGAAAGTGAACCAGTGTTGACATCCCACATCTGAGAAGTGTCATGACCTTAATTTCTGATAACACTTGACTTGTTCAAAACTGACAGCTACTCACTCTAAAAGCTAGGAGTATTGATACTTCTGCTCCTTCCACTCAAACCTTAACTTTTTAATGACCAGACTTACACAGAATCCCAGAGTACTACCATGGTGGGGGTTGGGAGGAATGTCTGGAGATCATCTAATCCAACTCCCCTACTAAACCAAGTTTACCTAGAGCAGGTTTCCCAGGATCACAATGTCCAGGTGGGTTTGGAATCTCTCTAGAGAGGGAGACTCCACAACCTCTCTGGGCAGTCTGGGCCAGGGCTCCAGTACCCTCACAGGGAAGAAATTTCTCCTCATGTTCAGGTAGAACTTTCTGTGTTCCAGTTTGCACCCATTTCCCCTTAGCCTCTTACTGGGCATCACTGAAGAGAGTCTGACCCTCTTGCCCCCACCCTTCTCTGGAGACATTGCTATCCTGGGCAGCCTGCTCTGGGTGACCCTGCTTTAGCAGAGAGTTTGAACTAGATGATCTCCAGAGATCCCTTCCAGCTCCCACCATGCTGGCATTCTAGGATTTTGTGTTCCCGAGACTTCCCTTCTGGGTGGGCAATGTGGCAGTGCTGGCCTGGCAGTCTGGCCCAGGCACAGCAGCATGAGGAAAGGCAGCTGCATTTTTAATGTGTTCTGCTGAAGCATCACAGGTAAAACCCTGCCAGTGGAGTGAGGTACCTGAGCTGACAGCTTCCTCATTTACCCTCTGGGTGCCAAATTCATACATGAACAGCTTGTGGACATGGAATCATGTACATGAGATGAACTGTAGTAGAAGTGGCAGGTGACACTTTGGAGTAAAACTACTAACAGTAATGATTCCAGGTTGTGTCTCAGGAGTCTGAATTCACAACAATAAAGAATGGTGAATGCTGACAGTAGCAGGTGTGAAGTAATTGCTGGTGACAGAGATGTGAGGAGCATCTGCACTGTCTCTCTAACATACCTCATCAGGAAATGGACAAGGACATGACTGTGGTGTGTGGTTCTTGGCACCTGATCCACGTTGATTGATGATCCTCAGTGCCACCAGTGCTCAGAAGCAAGTATTGTTGTCTGGGGCTTGAAAACCAAATCTGTGGAGAGATGTAGCAGAGATCTGACGTCTTTAACAGAGAACTGCTCTGCATGAACAATCCAATTGAAATCAGCCTCCTAGAAGCTTGCTTAATAACTCTCATGAGTAATAGTTGCTTAAGTGAGTAAGGTTTTCCAGGGTCAGAAAAAGACTCTAGATCATTGCATATCCACGTGGGGTTCTTTTCTATAGTATTACTGGAACTCATCAATTAGGACATAATTTGGAGGTGGCATCAACGTTAGATAGGAACTATTAAAGTGATCATCAGCTTTGGAAAAAAAAAATTAAAGTGATTCATTTCAGTGATGTCAAAGAGAAGCAAAACTGACCTAATTATCCACAACAGTGCTGGAGAACAAAGCAGCAAAAGCTGCTCTGCAATAGGAGCACACAGTGTTTCACCTCAATCAAACCTGGAACTGTATAAATCCGTTTCAGAGAGCTGACACAGGAGGGAGCCAACTCAGCTACAACCTCTTCTTCAGTGTTGTCGAGGACATGAGCTGACAGCCAAATTAAAACTGAAATCCCTCCTCCCTTTGACTGCCTTCTGGTGGTGGGCTCCTCTCTCTTTCCCAGTTTCTTGAGAATATAAAGCTCCTGCAAAGCTGAGTGATTACAAACTGATGCAGGGCAAGTGCTCTCCTTCCTTTTCTATTAAGTTGCTGCTGGCAATGGAGTTGACCTGGGCTCTATTTTATATCTTTCACCTAACATCCTGCATGGATGTTACAAGAGACAACATAGCTGTGCTATGGGGACAGGCTGAGAGAGTTGGGGCTCTGCAGCCTGGAGAAGAGAAAGCTTTGAGAAGACCTTATAGTAGCCTTCCAGTATCTGAAGGGGGCTACAGGAAGGCTGGGGAGGGATTATTTACAAGGTCTTGCAATGCCAGGACAAGGGGCAATGGGTTTGAACTGGCAGAGGGGAGATTGAAACTGGATGTTAGGAAGAAGTTGTTTGCAGTGAGGGTGGTGAGACTCTGGCACAGGTTGCCCAGGGAGGTTGTGGCTGCTCCCTCCCTGGAGGTGTTCAAGGCCAGGTTGAACGATGCCTTGAGTGACCTGTGCTAGTGGGAGGTGTCCCTGCCTGTGGCAGGGGGTTGGAACTAGATGATCCTTGAGGTCCCTTCCAACCTTACCATTCTATGATTCTAACAATGGCAGGAGGGAAAGGACTTGAGTTCAACAAGGCCAAGTGCTATGTCCTGCACTTACTTCAGTTACACCAACTCCATCAATGCTCCAGGCTTGAGAAGAAGTGGCTGGAAACTGCTCAGTGGAAAGGGATCTGGGAGGGTTGGTCAACAGCCAGCTGAATATGAGCCAGCCTGTGCCCAGGTGGCAAAAAGTCAACAGCATCCTGGTCTGTGTCAGCAACAGTGTGCCCAGCAGGATTAGGGAAGTGATCATCCCTTTTTCCTGGGCACTGATGAGGCAGGACCTCATCCGTGGTCTAGTTTTAGGCCATTGGCTTCAAGAAGGGCATTGAGATGCTGGAGCATGTCCAGAGAAGGGCAAAAAAAAAAAGGTGGTGAGAGGTCCAGAGCACAAGTTTTATGAGGAATGTCTGAGGGAACTGAGGTTGTTTAGCCTGGAGAAAAGGGCAGTTGAGCAATTTGAAGAATAAGCTTAATGAGGAATAACAACAGCAGGGGAGGTTTAGGTTGGATATTAGAAGAAACTTCTTCACTGAAAGGGTTCTCAAACACTGGAACATGCTCCCCAGGGAAATGGCTGAAACACCACTCCTGGAGGTGTTTAAAAGACACACAGATGTGGTGCTGAGGGACATGGTTTAGCATCAGTCTTGGTACAGTTACATAATGCTTGGACTCGATGGTCTTGAAGGTCTTTTCCAACTGAAACAATTCTTTGATTCTCTAACACCTACGAAAAAACAGCAAATTGTTGCTTCTACTTTCAAACAGCAGCATCTGGAGAAAGCAGCCTGCTTGGATTTTTTGACTCATGCTATCATTTATCCATTTTTTTTGGAAAAACCCTTTAAATGGCTGGACGACTGTAAAGGAAACATTGCCAGCTAAACTCAATCATTACCATGGCAACAGTGTGGCTGTGTCACGAGAAGAATAGCTGTGATTGCTTTGCAGTGACTTGGCTGTGTGTCAGCCCCGAGCATGCCAAGGACTCCGGTCCCTGCTGACTCAACGGGAGGGAGCTTTTGCCTGAGCACCTCCTTCTTTAAGTGCAGTCATGCTCCAGTGCAGCCTCTGACTGCAACAGGCAATGCTTTAGGTGTCCCCACTCCTAAACCCACCTGTTAATTTTGATCTTAGCTGCAGATGGTGTGGCCGAGTTTCTAGAGCCCTGTTGATTTTAAGAAGATTAAGCTGCAGAGAAGAGAAGACTAGGAGGGGATCTAATAACTGTTTATAACTATCTGAGGGCTGGGGGTCAGGAGGGGGGGACAGGCTCTGCTCACTGCTCCCTGGGATAGGACAAGGAGCAATGGATGGAAGCTGCAGCACAGGAGGTTCCAGCTCAACACAAGGGAGAACTTCTGTACTGGAAGGGTCCCAGAGCACTGGCACAGGCTGCCCAGAGAGGTTGTGGAGTCTCCTTCTCTGGAGCCTTCCAAGGCCTGTCTGGATGTGTTCCTGTGTGCCCTGAGCTGGATTGTCTGGTCCTGCTCTGGCAGGGGGTTGAACTGGACGATCTCTCTGTGTCCCTTCCAAATCCTAACATCCTGTGATCCTGTGTGACTATTGACCTGCTTATTATCAAATCCTATTGGTCTTGCAGTGGTTGGGAGACAAGCAGCACTACTGGGGAAGTACATTTAATAGCTTCTTTGTTTGTTTGTTTGTTTTTTTGCTGACATGCATCACTGAATTTTTCTGACTAAAAAAACCCCACAAATCTGGAAGAAACATATTACCCAGCATTTGTCTTCAGCAGCCTGTTAAATATTATGCCTACTGTGGGTGAAGATATAGAGACACATCAAGATGTTGGCAAAGATTGCAATGAAATTTATGAATTTTATATATTTGGAAACATTTTTGTTAGAATATGCTAGTGAAAGTTGATTAAAACATGCAAGTTGCATGTTCTCTGCATCCTTTCATCTGAAATTTGCTATTTCATGTAGGAGGAAAAATAAAACCTAGTACAGAATCATAGAATCATAGAATGGTAAGGTTGGAAGGGACCTCAAGGATCATCCAGTTCCAACCCCCTGCCATAGGCAGGGACACCTCCCACTAGTACAGGTCACTCAAGACCTCATCCAACCTGGCCTTGAACACCTCCAGGGAGGGAGCAGCCACAACCTCCCTGGGCAACCTGTGCCAGTGTCTCACCACCCTCACTGCAAACAACTTCCTCCTAACATCCAGTTTCAATCTCCCCTCTGCCAGTTCAAACCCATTGCCCCTTGTCCTGTCATTGCAAGCCCTTGTCAATAGTCCCTCCCCAGCCTTCCAGTAGCCCCCTTCAGATCCTGGAAGGCTACTCTAAGGTCTCCTGGAAGCCTTCTCTTCTCCAGGCTGCAGAGCCCCAACTCTCTCAGCCTGTCCTCATAGCAGAGCTGCTGCAGCCCTCTGAGCATCTTTGTGGCCCTATGGTATGTTATGGTACATTATGAGGTCAGGTTGGTTGGGGCTCTCTCTGAGCATCCTGCTGTGGGTGGGAATGTCCCTGCTCACTGCAGGGGAGTTGGACCAGTTGACCAAGGTTTCTTCCAACCCAAATCAGGCTATGCTGTATATTTTCTATATTGCAGGGCAAGCCATATCAATGGCCACATCTTACAACACTGATCCTGCAGCTCAGGGGATCCTACAGGTAAAGGGTCCAGTGCCATTACAGAATCACAAAATCACAGCATGGAAGGGACTTGTAGTACCAGGACAGAAGTGTGATGCTGCTTTTTCAGATTAAAATATTGGAAGAGGATTGGAGGAAGCAAGACCATCTTAGATGTCCAGGCTTCCTTGAAAGACCCAGTAAGCACAAAGCCTTCTAGTTGCACTTCCTCTTTGATCCAATTTATTCCCTTATTCCCCAATTTATTCCCACAGTCCCTTTCACTGCAGACTGCTGCAGGAAGACTCAACTTCTCAGACCTTCATCCTCTTTCTCTTAGCAGCAATGCCCCTGGTGCCAGGAATACAACTACAGCCAGACTCAGACAGCATCACAGGTAGAAGGTGGCAGCAGAGTCCCCTGCTTGGGAGATTTTCTCTCTGGGAAGCTGTCCAGGAATGGAAGGGAGGAAGGGAAGTGGCCCTGCTTTGGCAAGCTCCTGCACAACACAAATGCCTTGTATATAACATACTGAAACAAAAATCCTGGGAACATTCCAGGGGAGGTTGGATGGGGCTCTGAGCAGCCTGATCTAGTTGAAGATGTCACTACTGACTGCTGGGGGGGGGGTGTTTCAACTTAGATGACCTTTAAATATTTCTTCCAACTCAATCCACTATGTGATTCTATGATTCCATGAGAGTACCTGTGCTGTGCAGCTGCCTTGTCTTTGAGCTCTTCCAGTTCAGCTCCATTGTAGGAACTTTGCAGCTGGCCAGAAGCTGTATTTTGAGAACAGAATAAGACATCACTTACAGCGACCCCCTACTAAGACCCTCCAACCTGTCCTATCTAAGAAGAAGCAATAGGGATAATTTTGACATTTGAATCACTGGTGCCTGAATGACCTCCTCTTCAAAATAAAGCAAGCTGTTGAGTAATCTCTGAACTAGTGGTACAGACCTTCTGCCTCTGTGGAATGAAGTGAGGTTTGCTGTACTCTGTGTTTCTGAAAGATGAAGATGCAGTTGTTGGCCTTTCCAGCCAGGAACACTGCAAACAAGTTGGTTTATCTTACTTTGAACCACTCAGAGATTTCCAGTGCTGGTTGTTTACTTCTCATTAAGCTGAAATCACTCTTCACAGCCCTGATTTCTGAACACTTTCCTCCTGGTTTTTTTTTTCATTTGGATTCTTGATGTGTCCATTTTAGAGCCTCAGCCATTTCATACTCTCGAGTTACTAATTCTCAGTTCTCAAACCTTTTTTCCAAAAGAAGCAATCTGAAGTCTACCTCCTGCTTCCTCATCTAACCTCTCCTCCTACACAATTTCCATCTCATCACTGATGCAGCAAACATTTATTTTTCTTCATTTTTATTGAGTTGTGCATTATCTGTTACTTCCTCCACAGCACTTTGCAGAAATAAAACAGACAAACTAAGCTGCAGAATGTGGTGAGCTAGAAGAGAAGTGAAAGTCTGACCAAAAATCAGAATTATTAAATAAGAGTGCTGAAGGACTACAGGAGAATTCAATTTCCAGACATGGCAAAATTATATGGGTTTGCCATTTTAATGCACACACTTACAGATGGAGATGGCTTTTAGGACAGGAGCAAAGAAATGAGGTGTAAAATGTTCATTACATAAAATTCTCCTTCTCTCATGGTGTTTCAGCTTAATCTTGCTCTTATTCTTCCATCATGCCCCTTTTCTATCTCTTTTTTTCCCTTTCCTTACTGCTATAAAATGCAGGTGTAGACCCATACAGCAGTTTGTCACAGGTTGGATTTTGTCACACATTGATGAGCTCATCAATGCAGCATGTTACCAGTAGTTTGCACAGAATCCCAGAGTCCCAGCATGCTTGCTAAACCAGGGTCACCAGTAGGTTGTCCAGGATTGCAACGTCCAGGCCAGTTTGGAATCTCTCCAGAGAATAAGACTCCACAAACTCTCTGGGCAGCCTGGGTCAGGGCTCTGGCACCCTCACAGAAAGTAAGTTTGTCCTCATGCTTAGGTGGAACCTCCTTTGTTCTTCTTTGTTCCCACTACCCCTTGTCCTGTCACTGGGATCCACTGAAAAGAGTGTGGCCCCATCCTCTTGCCCTCAGCCTTTAGCTATTGCTCAGCATTGAGCAGGTCCCCTCTTGGTCTGCTCTTCTCCAGGCTAAACAGACCCAGGTCTCTTAGCCTTCCTCATCAGAGAGATTCTCCAGTCCCCTCAGCATCTTCATAGCCTCCACTGCACTCTTTCCAATAGTTCCTTGTCTCTCTTGATCTGGGAACTCCAGAACTGGACAAATTATTCCAGATATGGCCTCTGTAGGGCAGAACAGAGGAGTAAAAGAACCTCCCTTGACCTGCCATCCACACTCCTTATGTAGCTCAGGAGACTTTCTTGGCCACAAGAACACATTGCNCTTGCTAAACCAGGGTCACCAGTAGGTTGTCCAGGATTGCAACGTCCAGGCCAGTTTGGAATCTCTCCAGAGAATAAGACTCCACAAACTCTCTGGGCAGCCTGGGTCAGGGCTCTGGCACCCTCACAGAAAGTAAGTTTGTCCTCATGCTTAGGTGGAACCTCCTTTGTTCTTCTTTGTTCCCACTACCCCTTGTCCTGTCACTGGGATCCACTGAAAAGAGTGTGGCCCCATCCTCTTGCCCTCAGCCTTTAGCTATTGCTCAGCATTGAGCAGGTCCCCTCTTGGTCTGCTCTTCTCCAGGCTAAACAGACCCAGGTCTCTTAGCCTTCCTCATCAGAGAGATTCTCCAGTCCCCTCAGCATCTTCATAGCCTCCACTGCACTCTTTCCAATAGTTCCTTGTCTCTCTTGATCTGGGAACTCCAGAACTGGACAAATTATTCCAGATATGGCCTCTGTAGGGCAGAACAGAGGAGTAAAAGAACCTCCCTTGACCTGCCATCCACACTCCTTATGTAGCTCAGGAGACTTTCTTGGCCACAAGAACACATTGCTGGCTCATTAGTTTGATGGCTTTCAGCTTAGCATACTGAAATAGGTGTTCCTCCATGTTTTGTAAGAGGAACCAAAGGCACATTTTATTTTCATGATATCTGAGGTCCCTTATTGCGTAAACCTCCCAAACATTGGCTTTTGCTACAAAATGTCAAACCAAAATGTGACTTCACCACTCAGTGTAAAGTCCATGAACACAACTTGCTTTTCATTCTGCTGTTCAAACACTGTAACTTCAACACAGCAGTAGTTCTGCTCTGCTCAGTGCAATTCTCACCACACGTCACGGTCGCAAGACCAAGCCAAATGAGCTGCTCTGTGTTTGCTGTGATGCCAGGAGTGCGTGGCAGCGAGGATCAATTTTAATCACAATAATTGATCTGTTCCCTTAGTCATTCCTGGTGTCAGACACACGTGATGTGCAAAAGAAAGGAGATGTTAAAAAGAAGTTCAGGGAACGGAACATCAGAACAAGTCATTCTAGGTATGATACAAACACCACTGAGAACTTTAAAAGCAATGCTGTGGGGGACACACTTGTAATTAAAATGCAGTTTTCTTGGGAGATGCCAAGGAAAAGCAATACAGGGATTTGACTTGCCTTGTATTTAAAGTCTGCATGTAGCAGAAAGGAATCAAAGGGATAAAGACATGAGAGAATGTGGGATATTTGCTAGCCAATGCATGTACACATCTCTGAAGTCAAAGCAGTTGGCCACAGAAGGCTGAGTGATGTTTGCGGTGGGGGTAGGCCAGGCAGCTTGGCCCTCTCGCTCTTCTCTGATGGAGGAACAGTGGCACAGGAACGTGCACACATTTCCCACTGTCTTCTCTGCTATTCTACTTGCAGCAATATTCAGTACAGCAGATGGACCCTGAAGCAGTGGGAATTACAGATGGCCCAAACCTGCCAGTGACACACCAGATTTCCATTTAAATGGATGGCAACTACAGTGAGTCAAGCTCAAAGAACTTCAATAAGGTTT
Source organism: Ramphastos sulfuratus (assembly GCA_013399055.1). Classification (NCBI taxonomy): domain Eukaryota; kingdom Metazoa; phylum Chordata; class Aves; order Piciformes; family Ramphastidae; genus Ramphastos; species Ramphastos sulfuratus. The sequence continues at coordinate 36,062 of WBNM01034096.1, forward strand.
ACGAGGTTCAACAAGGCCAAGGTTCAACCAAAATGATTCTATGATTCTGTGCCAGCCTCTCCTTCTCATCCTTTCTGGTTTTCTCTTGAAGTGCCACCCTCTTCTTAAGAGTTATAGAATCACAGAATCATAGAATGGTAAGGTTGGAAGGAGACCTCAAGGATCATCTAGTTCCAACCCCCTGCCATAGGCAGGGACACCTCCCACTAGTACAGGTTACTCAAGGCCTCATCCAACCTGGCCTTGAACACCTCCAGGGAGGGAGCAGCCACAACCTCCCTGGGCAACCTGTGCCAGTGCCTCACCACCCTCACTGCAAAGAACTTCCTCCTAACATCCAGTCTAAATCTTCCCTCTGCCAGTTTAAACCCATTGCCCCTTGTCCTCTCATTGCAAGATCTTATAATGACAGTTCCATGGAAAGAACTCTTCCAATATAGGCATTATTTTTATGAAGTAGCAGAGAGATCTCTCCTGTCTCTTCAGAGAACAGGAAAGGAAAACAGAGATGTAAAAGTTCTGTAATTGGATGTACTGGTCTGGTGCTCATATCCAACCTGCCAGGATCTGAAAAGCAGGCATAAAAAAATCAGTTCAATGCAACCATTTAGCTCTCCAATACTGGCATTAATTGTCTGACTCTCTACCTTTGAGCTCCCCCAGAGCAATGCATTGGATCTGAAAATAGGTCACTCTGTTTAAGGCCTTCCCTTGCCTTTTGCTTCCCTGCCTTGCCTTGCCTTCCCTGCCTTGCCTTGCCTTCCCTGCTTTGCCTTGCCTTCCCTGCCTTGCCTTGCCTTCCCTGCTTTGCCTTGCCTTCCCTGCCTTGCCTTGCTTCTCCTTGCCTCCTTCACTGAGCAAGGGAAAGGTGTTTTTTTCAGTGATGATCAAAACAAATCTTCTCTCCCTGCACAGTGTTTGACAGAATGGTTTATTCTCTACAGGAATCACTTCTGCTCTGTATTTGTCATTCTTTCTGATCGCTACAATTCTGCACAACACAGTAAATAATAGCAAGTTCCAATGCAGCTCTTTTCACACCAGGCCCACGACAGGGCTCTTTGTGGCCCATGAATACTCCCGACGAGCCTTTGCTGCTTTGCTAGGCCCTTTCTGTGTTAAAAATCCCCTGAAATGTGATCTAAGCCTTTCCCCCTTGGTGCAGGTGGAATCCGCGGCGGCGGTTCCTGTCTGCCCGCGGCTGACTCATGCGCTGCTGGCGTCAGGCACCGCCGCGGCAGCTGAGCTCTGAGCCAGCGCCTGCAGCCCGGCTGCAGCCCTGTCACCTCCGATCGACCGCCTGCTCCCTTACTGCTCCCTCACATCGCCACCTTGGCCTCTGCTTCGGGGCCGAGGCATGGGGTAGCCCCCGCCAGGCTTTGCCCCGTTCCTGTGCTGCCTGCGGGGAGAGCCGAGAAGGGCATCTGGACTCATTTGCGACTTTCAGTGCAAAGTCACAGTGAAGGACGTGCACTGCTCGATCACCAGCAGATCCTAACGGTTGGACTTGATGATCTTGAAGGCCTCTTCCCACCAAATGGATTCTAAGATTCTATGATCTTACTCCAAATCATCTTATCTCAGCAAATGCTTCCTTCCCATTCACTCGCCAAATTCCTCAGTGTGCCTTCTTGTACTCCCTGCCTGCTTTTACCCCTGCCTTTTTGCCCAGGTACCCTTGGGGACTCTGTCTCATTCTCCTCCTCTGCCCCTGGCACAGAAAGGAAAGTTTGTGAGGCTGGCTGACTCCAGAGTCCTGAGCCCAAAGACCCAGCTGCTGCAGAAGTTGCAGTTCTCGAGGTATTTTTTTGGGACCTGTTGTGTTGCTCCTGATCTTTGTGGCAGAGGACAGATAAAGGCTGTATGGGATGGTGCCCAAGGACCTTTTCAGTGGATAATGTGAATTTACAGCCAGTTAATGCTGTTAAGACAGCACAGACGAGTAGACTATGCTACAAAATGTTCAAGACATGCAGCCAGGGGTGACCATATCTGGGGACATTTCCTGCCTTCAGCCTATAGCTGAAGTGCATGGTCCAGATTGCAGAAGGGTGTCCAGTGCAGGAGAAGTCCCTGTGGAGGGGGTGGGATGCTGCCGTGCTTCATGTGGTCCTTTCAAGGGCTCTGAGGTGGCTGGAAAAGCCCTACAGCAGGACATCACCTGTGACCAGCATGAATTTCATTACATAGTTCAAGTGCTGATGCATTTGAACATTCAGCAGCGTCTCTGCTCCTCTACAGTATTTAGGCAGGATTTCTTTCTCACCCCTCAGGTGCTGCAGAGTGCCCTACACACACAATCAAATTATTTGAGCTTTACTAGGAGAGAAGATTGGATTAGCAGCTATGAGCCAGAGCAGGTTATGCATTTCTGTGCAGTTTGATTTTCTTCCTGCTACCACAGGAACATGTCTAGAGGGGCACATATATAAAACCAGCAGCATTTGCCTTACAGGGAGACCTTTTTATAACGGCCACACATAGCTTAAGTGTAAACATTTTCATTTGGGATTATCTAAAGGACTCAGAGGTGAAGGGCACCCACAGAGCTTCTTTCCTTCTTACAGGGCAGCCAGGAAATAGCATTTTCCTGAGCTTCCCAGCTGTCTATCAGTGACAAATTGCTGCTTGTTCCCATTTAGCCCAGCTTCAGCTGATCTGAGTGTGTTCTATTTACAAGTGGCCTAAGATTAGTTCAGGTTGCTCCAGACTTCGGCTTGCTGACGTCGGAGGAGATGAACAGAAGTAATTTGCTGACTCACCATAACAATTTTCATAAAATATGAGTCAGGGTTTTCTTCTTTCATGCAGTGATGAAATTAGGTTAGCGTGCTTTGCTGAGCACTGAGCTCTACTCTTTGTGCTCCCAGGAGCAACTAATGTTCCCATGGGATATTTTTCAACATGTAACTAGGTTTATGAGGCCACATCTCCAGTTTCCTTTGGCTTCCCAATAAACTGATGTACACGACTGTGTCTCGAATTAGAAGCTGCTTCTTCACTCCATTAAATAGCCATGATACCAAGTGGCTTTTCTGCAGCCTCTCACCAGTTGGACTATTAAATCTCCATTTAAATTTTGTGCTTACATGAGTTTCTCCAAAGTGGGACAGCTGGAGCAACATTCACTGCTTGTCCAGGGATCCACACTCAAATCAGAGTAAGGAGACACATCTCTCCTCAGACTGCTTTTGGAGCAGGGTCTTCTTCACATCTCTTTGACATAGAATCATAGAATGGTCAGGTTGGAAGGGACCTCAAAGATCATCTAGTTCCCACCCCCTGCCATAGGCAGGGACACCTCCCACTAGCACAGGTCACTCAAGGCCTCCTCCAACCTGGCCTTGAACACCTCCAGGGAGGGAGCAGCCACAACCTCCCTGGGCAACCTGTGCCAGTGCCTCACCCCCCTCACTGCAAACAACTTCCTCCTAACATCCAGTCTAAATCTCTCCTCTGCCAGTTCAAACCCATTGCCCCTTGTCCTGTCATTGCAAGACCTTGTCAATAGTCCCTCCCCAGCCTTCCTGTAGGCCCCCTTCAGATATTGGAAGGCTACTCTAAGGTCTCCTGGAAGCCTTCTCTTCTGCAGGCTGCAGAGCCCCAACTCTCTCAGCCTGTCCTCATATGCTGTCCGTTGGCAAACCTTCCTCTCCTTAGGGTCCTGACGGTGCCTTTCTGGTTTCCCACAAAGAAGCTATTTCAGATTGAAGTAGTTACTGTAGAAGATGACATCAGCATTTAAATAGATTTCCTGAGGAAATGTTTTAATGGTCGTTTTACAGCTTATTTTGTGCTTTTTCACTTTTTCCTCTTTGGATAAAGGTCAAGAAATTATTTCAAACAGACCAGAGCTTGAGCACCACTACAGGAAAACAGCTAATTGTGGCTAATTCCATGCTTTTACTGCTTTTGTTCATTTCCATTCTGAGCACCGATGGCAGAAGAAAAAGTGAGTTGCATTGTCTTCAGGGATGCCTTTGGGGATGAATGGAAGCATTCTCCACTTCTAAGCTTAGGACAATAAATAAACTTAACAAGTCTCTTCACATTTAGGACTCCATAAAAGGTAGCAGGAGCTATACAATCTCTGACCTCTGTGGATTTCTCTCCTTAAGAGAACTTCACACATTGCCAAACCCCAGCGTGATGGGGATTGGAAAGGACCTCTGGAGATCCTCTGCTAAAGCAGGGTCACCCATAGCAGATGTGAGTCTGGACTCTCTGCTGAGAAGGAGACTCCACAACCTCTCTGGGCAGCCTGGTTCAGTGGTCCATCATCCTCACATGAAAGAAGTTTTTTCTTATGTTTAGGTGGAACTCCTTATGTCTGGTTTGTGCCCAGTTGCCCCTTCTCCTGTTGCCAGGTACCATTGAAGAGTCTGGCCCCATCCTCTTGCCCTCTGCCCTTCAGGTACTGATGAGCACTGAGAAGATCCCTTCTCAGTCTTCTCTTCTCCAGGCTAAACAACCCCAGGTCTCTCCGCTCCAGTCCTCTCAGCATCTTCACAGCCTCTGCTGGACTCTCGTCAGTAGTTCTCCCTCTCTCTTGAACTGGGGAGCCCAAGAACTGGATGCATTACTCCAGATGTGGCCTTGCTAAGTTGGACCAGGGAGAGAGAATGTCCCTTGACCTGCTGGCCACACTCTTTTTAATCTTCCCCAGGGGACCATTTTCCTTTTTGGCCGTGAAGGCACATTGCTACCTCATAGGGAACTTGTCCACCAATGCTCTCATGTCCTTCTCCACAGTGCTCCACTGCAGCAGGTCAACTCCTAACCTATACTGCTGAAGGTCTTGCCCTTGTCACACTTCATGAGGTCCCCTCCATTCAACTCTCAACTCAAGTAGTTCTCACTAGTTGTATGGGGTAAGATCCAATTTCCCTTCATGTCTACTAAACTGATAGAACAGCCAGAGACAGTATAACTAACTTCCAAAATGTGACCTAGTACTCAATTCAAGCTGCCTGGTGAAGAGATGAAGAGCATACAGTGCTCTGACAGTCACATGTGCAATCTGCTGGCTTCAATAGCAGGCTGGAGAGGAAAAGTTCACATGGCTGTGTTCCTTTCTTTGGCAAGTGAATGCCTAGTTGACCTAGAAAATGCACTTACCCCCTCATGTTATCTCAGAAGCATACACTTAAAATTAAGGCCATGAGGATTCTTTGTCTCAGGTGATTTCCTTTGAGAAAAGAATATGCATCATTTGTGACATGAAATTCTGGAGTTTTGTAAGGAAAACTTACTCCTGCAGTGGAATTTTCCAAAGGTAAAGATGATTTTCTTCCACCTGGCTGAACTGCAGAGCAGAGAGTGAAATTCACAGGCGAGCTCAGATCTAAATACACCTGAGAATTTGGGAAGTGTAGCTCAGGATCTGACCTTTACAGTTTCAAGCCTGGTAATCTTCAGCATTTTGCAGCTGCCTTTATTGCTTCCACTTGTTCTGCACATCAAAATCCTTCTGAAATCTGACAAAATCTGAAAGCAGGGTCAGGTCCCATCATTACAGCTGAGGATTTAAGTTTTGTTATTCCACCACAACATGACCTTGCATTAGGTTGTCCACTGCATGCTCTGGACCTTGAGCTCTGCATTCATAAAATCCAACAGAGGGCACAGTTCCAGGCCTCTGGGAAAAACTGGCTGTGCTTCTAAAATTTTATTCAGCAAGAAAGCAGCGCTGTGCGTCACTGGTCAAAAGATGACTAAGCTCTGGTTATAAATGATATCAGTGATAAGGATTTACAGCTCGATTATCATACTTTTTACTCCTATTGAACAACATTGTCCTTCTTAACCAGTGAATTAGAGAGAAGTCAATCTTTAAACTAGGTGTTTACTCAAGAACTTTGCTGACGAGAACTGTATTCATGCATATGTTAAGTGCTTTCTTGAATTCAGGCCAAAGTAGGAGGAGGCAACAGGAGTTCAGGCTGTAGAGAGTGTTCATTGCACACCACATTGCCAGAGAAGACCTGTTACAGGAACACAGGATGTTAGGGGTTGGAAGTGATCTCTGGAGATCTTCAGGTCCAACCCCTCTGCCAGAACAGGACCATATCATCTAGCACAGGTCACACAGGAATGCACCCAGACAAGGCTTGAAAGTTTGCAGAGAAGGAGTGCTATGTCCAGTTCTGGACCCCTCGAATTCAAGAGAGATGTTGAGGTGCTGGAACATGTCTGGAGAAGGGCAATGAAGCTGGTGAGAGGCCTGGAGCACAGCCCTGTGAGGAGAGGCTGAGGGAGCTGGGGGTGTGCAGCCTGCAGAAGAGGAGGCTCAGGGCAGACCTCATTGCTCTCTGCAGCTACCTGAAGGGAGGTTGTAGCCAGGTGGGGTTGGGCTCTGCTGCCAGGCAACCAGGGACAGAGCAAGGGGACACAGTCTCAACTTGTGCCAGGGCAGGTCTAGGCTGGATGTTAGGAGGAAGTTCTTGCCAGAGAGAGTGATTGGCATTGGAATAGGCTGCCCAGGGAGGTGGTGGAGTCCCCATCTCTGGAGGTGTTGAAGCAAAGCCTGGATGGGGCATTTAGTGCCATGGTCTGGTTGATTGGCTAGGGCTGGGTGCTAGGTTGGGCTGGATGAGCTTGGAGCTCTCTTCCAACCTGGTTGGTTCTATGATTCTATGAGACTCCACAATGTCTCTGGGTAGCCTGTTCCAGTGCTCTGTGACCCTTACAGTAAAGAAGTTCTTCCTCATGTTGAGATGGAACTTCCTGTGCTGTAGTTTCCATCCATTGCCCCTTGTTCTATCACAGGGCACAACTGAGAAGAGGCTGTCCCTTCCTTCTCAACGCTTAGCCCCCAGCTATCTGTCCTCAGAGGTTACCTTTAAAATCCTCATTTCCAATGCAAACTGCTCTGGGTGAAATCCCTCCTTCACTGAACTCAGGAGCAGAAGTCACAGAAGCTGGCACTCTTGTCCCACTCATCCCTTCCAGCAGCATGCTGCCTGGTCAGGGCCACTGGCCCCTGGCTCAGCTGTGTTGGCCAAGATCCAGGCAACTGGAAAATACGCCTGTCATAGCTGGGAATTGGTTTGAATTTGGGTCTCATGAGAGGTTTGGAAGTTACCAAAGTCTCATAACCTTTCTTTTTCTGCTTTGACAGCTGGGACTATGAGTCGATATAGCAATAAATAATTAAGAAGAATAATAAGAACAAACTAATACAGTAATCTAAAAATATAAATGCTTTTCACAAATAGGTGTGTAAGGCAATATAAACTAACTCAGTGTCTACGACATAAAATGATGTTGACTCATGAGTGAGAGTCTGTAATTACGAAGTGCTTTGTAATTGCTGCAGTTGCTTTACTGCTGGAGTCATAAAACTCTTCTCAAGAGCAAAGAGGCATTGAAGATATTTCTAAGAGCCCTAAGGAGTAACAGATGGTTTGGGGATTTTTATGTTTCACATGGGTCATGTTTCATTGCTGTGAATTTTGTAGAGATAAAAGGTTAAAAATCTTGCTTTGGCCTAGAAGTATCTGAGTGCTGTAAGCTAATGTACAGACATGGCTATTTCAGGTTATTAAATATATTTGCCTATGATGAAATGCAGCTTAAAATACTTTCATGACCTTTTTTTGGCCAAGATACGCTCATTGTTATGAGTCACTGTAGCACTAAATCTGTGCTTTTTTTTCCCCAACATAATCATGGTTTACCCATTTGGCATGATTTCTCTGGACAGTAAATTATCTCTCATTTTAGTTCCGTGTAGTAGCAAAAAAGGGCAAATCTAGAGACTGTACAACAGCAAATATAAGGTATTTTAGTATTAGAGTGGAACAGAAATGACCAAAGAAGGCACAAATGTCACAGCCTTATCCCATGAAGGGTTTTATTCCAGCCAGCCAGTTAAGTGGATGATCAGAGCAAATAAATTTTACAAGCCCACAGCTGGGAAGCCTGATAAGGTAGAATTTAGGACACTGAGTGACCAGATTGCAGGTGATGGTGCTTGTGTCAGCGATTTCTTGCACGAGTTTAGCTAAATCACCTTAATCCTTCTGTTTGCATGCCCAAAACTTCAGATTTGCTTGCTGAGATTCCCTTGGCAACTTTATGTCCTCTTGTTATGCATATATATGTATATATTTCTAACTCCAGTGGATATCCAGGTGAGGTTTTTTATGCATGAAGGATCTTGAAAGCAAAGAAGTTTTGTTCTGACACTTCTCAAGTGACGTTCAGCTTGGACATTAGGAACGTGGAGTTTTTTTCTGCAAAAGGATTGTCAAGCCCCGGGCAGCGGTGGAGTTCCCACCCCTCGGGGGTTTCACAGCCCTGCAGGTGTGGTGCTGAGGGATGTGGTGTAGTGGATCTGGCAGTGCTAACGGCTGGTTTTGAGCTCAGAGGTCTCTTCCAGCCCGAACGATTCTGTGATTCTCTGATCTCAGCAACGGGCTGAGAAATGAGTCGTTGGAGGGTGAAAGCCTCAGCCGCTGAGGGGTCACAGGGTTGGCAGGACCTCGGTCTCCCTGCCATGCCGTCCTGAGTGGCCGTGTCGCCCCATCACTGCTGGGGAGATGGACGGGGCATTGCCGGTGGCGAAGGGCCGATGGCGAGTGGCCGAGGGCCTGTGCCGGTCACGTCCCTGCCTCAGGAGCTGTGCCCTGCTCAGCTGCGGTAGGGAGCAGCCGGTTGTAAGGTCGGCGTGAGCCCACCCGTTAAACAGAACGGTGCCTCGGGCCCTCCTCGCCCTCTCCTCAGCGGCTCCCGGCAGGCCTGGCACGCCCGGGGAAGGGCTGGGGCCGGGCGCGCCGCCGGGCCCTGGCTATGGCCGTGGCTATGGCCGGGGCACGGCGCGGGGCCTGGGGGGGCTCTCCCCGCGGAGGAGCGGCCGGAGGCGGCGGCGNGGCGGGAGCCCCGGCGGCGGCAGGGCCCCCCCGGCCTGTGTGACGCGCGTTGCCATGGCCACCGGTTTACGGTACAAGGGCCGGCGGAGGCGGGCGAGAGGGAGGGGCTGGACGCTTCAGCACCAGGGCGGCCGCGGACAGCAGCGGCGGCGGCCCCGGCTCGGCGGAGCCTCTCCCGAGTGGGAGCAGCGCCGGGGCCTGCGCCACCGGAGAGGTGTCGGCTGCACGGTGAGTATCCCCTCGCCGCCCTCCGTGAGTTCCCGCGGGTTCCCGCGACCCGGTTTCGGCGGTTGGCAGCTGTCCTGCTGCGCGGCGATCCCCGGCGGGCGGACGCGGGGGAAGCGGGGCGGCGGGAGAGGCTGCGGGGAAGGGCCGGTGGCCGCTGCCGGAGCTCGGCGGTGCTCTGCGGCTGCCCTCTCCGCCGAGCAGCCCTCGTTTGAGCCCGTCTGATGCAGGATCCCGACGTACCGAGCGGTTGCGTGTGGCAGCTCCATCTATTCCAGGTCCGCTGGAGCCATTTGTCTTAGTTAGAAAACTTTGGCAGACCTGCAAGCATTGCTTCGGGTTTGGCCTTTCTCAGGCGTTTTCCGTAAGAACTTTATCAACTTATAAAAAGCACAGTTTGGAAAATGCTCGGGGAGGGGAGGGAGGTTCTCGTAGCAGACGAAGTCTGCCGTGCCGCGAATGTTCGGTGGTATGAATCCCCAAAACTTGCTGAATTTCGGGCAGGAGCTGTCTCGCTGAATTCGCCGCAGAAGTAGCAGCAGTGTGGTGTTCATGCTCTGCTGCCCCTGTAGACGCTGGAAGCTCTGGCATCTCTTCTAGACGGCATAAAGCAGCCCCTAGTATCTGAGGCCCTTCCTAGATATTCAGCGAGGGCAGCACAGAGCCCGGAGGTGATGGGCAGACAGCGAGCTGGAATTCTCTGCCCAGAACTATTTGGAAGCGTTTTTCAAACTGGCCTCCCTGTGTGCAAAGCAAAACTGCTTCCCAGCATCCCAGAGCCAGGTTTCTGTGTTTTCCCAGCCAGGAAATTGCTCTCCTGTGCTCACTGCCTTCTCCCATCCACGAGCACATTTCTTTGATGTATGTTAAGCTGCTGCAAATCTTTAATCTGGTGTTTATTATGCCATCAAAAAGAGCATGGTTGACTACACAGCATACACATTGTCTTCCGCATGCTGCATTAACAGAAACAGTTTGTTCATGGCTCCTATAAAAAGCAAGAAGATTGCTATGAATAATGATGTGGAGCACAGTTAAAGGCCAGGAAATGAAAGTGAATTGAGAGCGGGCACTCTCCCACACTTTCCATCTTTGTGTTCTCCTGAAACTATAGAGTCAGATGTGACGTGTGTGTCTCATTCAGAAATGCACAGCCCATCCCCTTGTCCTTTCATCCTCCTGTGTGCCACGGCTGCAGCATCCATGAATAAGGAACAAGGTCTTAATGTGTGGAGGGGAGGATGAAACAGTCCGGATTATACCTGCTGCTCTTCTACCTAAGCCCTCTTGCATTCCCACAGCTTAGTCTAAAGAGAGCAGTAATAATTACTTTAATTTGCAGTTGCTGCAGACCTTTGACCTTGTGGCAGTGTTGCTTGCACACCCCCCTGCTCAGCTATGCATTAGAGACATAACTTCACAGTAAATTTACTTTTGTTGCCTCATTAGGCATCAGGCAGTACTAAGGATTATGTGCTCTGTAATGATTCAGCTGCCAGAAAGAGAGATATGTCTAACGTCCACCCTTGTGAGCAAAGGCCTGGACCTAAATTCCTGACCCAGAGGGCACATCAGCAGCTCCTGCTCAAGCTCAAAAGTAACTGCTGATGCAGTAGAGTCTGATAATCTATGAATCTGCTATAAAGAAGGAAGACCTAAATGGACCAAATTCCTTGAGACAGAACATAGAAGTCGCATTGAGATTGAGTTGTTTTGGAGAGGAAATGAAGCAGAGTTTTAGGCTGGCGGTGGAAGTTCATTCATTAATTAGCACTGCTTGAAGGAATGAAATTCAACCCATTGTTTTCAAAACACTGCTAATCTGGATTGCTTTCATGGCCTTCCAAATTCCAGGCTCTAATGATCAGACTACATTGTCAGCTATAGCCTTGGGACTCCTGGCAGGGCTCCTCACCTCCAGAACAGGTTTGGTCTGTGCTGTCAGTACTCGGCTGTAGCAAGGGGTGAAAATGTTGGTGGTCATTGTTCTGCTTTGCTGTTTCATTCATGATTAGCTGCTCTTGGTGTTTCACCCTGAAGTTTTTCATAGAATCATAGAGTGGTAAGGTTGGAAGGGACCTCAAGGATCATCTAGTTCCAACCCCCTACTATAGGCAGGGACACCTCCCACTAGTACAGGTCACTCAAGGCCTCGTCCAACCTGGCCTTGAACACCTCCAGGGAGGGAGCAGCCACAACCTCCCTGGGCAACCTGTGCCAGTGTCTCACCACCCTCACTGGAAAGAACTTCTTCCTAACATCCAGTTCCAATCTTCCCTCTGCTAGTTTAAACCCATTACTCCTTGTCCTGTCATTGCAAGACCCTGTAAATAATCCCTCCCCAACCCTCCTGTAGGCCCCCTTCAGATACTGGAAGGCTACTCCAAGGTCTCCTGGAAGCCTTCTCTTCTCCAGGCTGCAGAGCCCCAACTCTCTCAGCCTGTCCTCATAGCAGATCTGCTGCAGCCCTCTCAGCATCTTTGCGGCCTCCTTTGTACTTGCTCCAACAGTTCCATGTCCTTCTTGTGCTGGGGACTCCAGAACTCTACACAGGACTCCAGGTGGGGTCTGAGGAGAGGAGAGTAAAGGGGGAGAACCCCTTCCCTTGCTCTTGATAGTGTTTGTTGAGTTCCCAGTAGCTTGATAGTTATCTGCACATGGGGATAGAGTTTGTCTTAGGAATTTAAGACATACATATGTCATATCTGTATCTGCCATGTCATATCTATGTCTTACATCTCTATGTCTAATTCCCACTGATTTTAAGTATGCAGCTCAATGAACAACTACAAGATTTGTAGGCCAATTCCAAGTCACGTTGCACCAACATAGTAACATGGAGTGAAAGATGGTCCTCTCAGCATGGCAGGTAGCTCAGAATTTACCTCACTGCAGCCAGATGCCCAGCCATGCACATTCTGGGATGGTTCTGCTTCCATTTAAATCAGATATTAGGTAGAAATTCTTCCCCTTGAGGGTTTGCCCAGAGATGTGGTGGAGGCTTCAGCTCTGAAAGTGTTCAAAGCCAGGTTGGATGGGGCCTTGAGCAACCTGGTCTAGTAGGAGGTCTCCCTGCCTGTGGCAGGCTGGGATTGGAACTGGATGATATTTAAGTTTCTTTCCAACCTAAACCATTTTGTGGCTTGGAGAACCAAATTTACACCATTAGTATTCAAACATTCAAAAAAAGAAATCTCTTGGAAGTTAGACTCTGTTTTTTCCCCTTTGCCACCATCAGCTTCGTGCAAAAATAACTATTCAGAGCCTCAGCACAGAATCTCAGATACCACAGGGAATCAACCACGGCCCCGTTCTCTGCTGCCACGCAGAATTAAAGTGATGTACATAAAGGGAGAACATAGAGAGCTGTAAAAATGGAGGATAGTATTGAGCATGGCTTCTTTACATGGCAGAATTGCTCACAGACAAACCATCCTTCCAGGTTTTATCTAGCCATTTTTCGTGGCTCTAAACCCTCTTTCTTTCAGTACATATTAACAAAAGAATGGATTTCCTCCATAAAACACTCCAGACTGCTGCAGCAGATGTCAATTTATGTCAACATCAGCTGATTTTCTTCTCCATTACCTTTTGTGCTGGATCTTTGCTTATCCAGCAGGTCCTGTCTTCTCGACATCCAACGTCACGTCCGATGTTTTCCCCATTTGAGCTTGACTCAAGAACCGGCGCTGCCATCCGCCTGATGGTTCTATGCATTATTGATAGTGACGGAGAAGTCACGAATACCCACGGCACTGCTGCAGGCCCTTGGCCTCTTTCTTTGCTTCATCTTCTCTCTGCATCTGAGTAATAATCTCAGCTGAGGCGTTTCATGCTGCCTTCACCATGAGAGAGTAGCGGGACCCTGATCCTGTGCTGCATCCGGAAGCCTTTTTCCTGATGTATAGAATCATAGAATGGTAAGGTTGGAAGGGACCTCAAGGATCATCTAGTTCCACCCCCCTGCCGTAGGCAGGGACCCCTCCCACTAGCACAGGTCACTGAAAGCCTCCTCCACCCTGGCCTTGAACCCCTCCAGGGAGGGAGCAGCCACAACCTCCCTGGGCAGCCTGTGCCAGTGTCTCACCACCCTCACTGCAAAGAACTTCCTCCTAACATCCAGTTTCAACCTTCCCTCTGCCAGTTCAAACCCATTGCCCCTAGTCCTGTCATTACAAGACCTTGTCAATAGTCCCTCCCCAGCCTTCCTTTTGCCCCCTTCAGATATTGGAAGGCTACTCTAAGGTCTCCTGGAAGCCTTCTCTTCTCCAGGCTGCAGAGCCCCAACTCTCTCAGCCTGTCCTCATAGCAGAGCTGCTCCAGCCCTCTGAGCATCTTTGTGGCCTCCTCTGGACCCGCTCCAACAGTTCCACCAACAGGTGCTGGGGGCTCCAGAACTGCACACAGTACTCCATGTAGTTTGAGTGGAGTTATGCAGTTTTTCTACTTTGCTCTAAAAAAAAGTTTCAATTGTCAAAAAGATGTTTTCTAGGGGAATCCTAGAATGAAGATGCAGAACTGTGAATAAACTCTTTTACAGCAAGTATGATTCAAGGGCTGGAGCAGCTATCCTACAAGAACAGGCTGAAAGAGTTGAGGTTGTTCAGCCTGCAGAAGAGAAGGCTCCAGGGAGACCTCCTTGTGGCTTTACATTACTTAAAGGGGCCTGTAAGAAAGGTGGGGACAGACCTTTTAGCAGGGTCTGTTGTGACAGCACAAGGGTTGATGGTTTGAACTAAGTAAGGGAGATTTAGGCTATGTATAAGGAAGACATTTTTGATACTGGGAGTGGTGAGACACTGTCCCAGGTTGCCCAGAGAGGTGGTGGATGCCCCATGCCTGGAATCATTTCAGGTCAGGTTGTCTGGGGCTCTGAGAAACCTGCTGTAGTTGAAGATGTCCCTGCTGACTGCAGGGGAGGTTGGACTAGAGGAATATTAAAGGTTCCTTTCAACCTAAAACGTTCTGTGATGACTCTACGGTGCAATACTTTTAAGTAAATACATAATTCATATCTCTTTGCCCCACTTTTAGAATGTAGCTGGGAAAACAGCATTAAAAGGAATCCCACTTCTGTATTGTATAGCCAGAGAATAACTTTCTAGTACAAAAATGGATTTATTTTTTTTTTAAATTGTATGTTAACATGATAAACACAAATAGTGATACAGCAAGCAGTGGAAAACACAGTAATTCTTGAAGAGAACCTCAGCTTGTGAGACACATTTCTGTGGAGGGTGCCAGGCAAGCCTCGTCCAGGACACAGAAGTCTTTTCCAACTTAATTTAAACTCACCACTTGCTGTAGCAGTCACCAAGAGCCTTTATTTGGAGGGATTCCAGGCTGCTCAACAAATCAGCCTGTGCCCAGGGTTCATATCTTCTGCCATAAAATAATTCTGGAGTGAAACAGGATAATTGCTTGATAGCAAATACTTAGAGCAGAGCAGGAGGGATGCACAGAGGGCTTTGTGGAACACGACTGCATTTGTCTTCAGCTTTCTGGCTCACCCCGAGGAAAACTCTGCAAATCCATTGTACTACTGCATGTACTCTCAAAATCCACCCTCAGTCCTTCAGTGGCTCAGCTCTGATTCAGAAATGGTGCAGGCTGGGGGGAAGGCAGCATTATATTGATTGAATGAACTAAATGCAGTGTCCACCTTTTTTGTTTTTTTTTTTAAATTATTGCCAGTGAGGGAAAAAAAATCCATTCAATTTAGTCTGTGTATTCTGGTGGAACTCTCTCAAATTCAGTTGTGGGATCCTCACAACAAGAAAGAGATTAAGGTGCTGGAGTATGTGTCCAGAACACAGGTCCTGTGGGGAGTGATTGAGGGCACTGAGGTTGTTCAGCCTGGAGAAAAGGAGGCTGAGCAGAGACCTTCTCACTCTCTACAACTCCCTGAAAGGAGGTTGGAGTGAGATAGGTCTTGGTCTCTTCTCCTTAGCAGAAGTGATTGGATGAGAAGAAATAGCCCCAAGTTATATCCGGAAAGGTTTGGATTAGATATTGGAAGAAGCTTCTTCACTGAAAGGGTTCTGAGACACTGAAGCAGACTCCACAGAGAGGTGATTGAATACCTGTCCCCAGAGGTGTTTAAAAGAGGCAGAGATGTGGTGCTGAGGGACATGGGTTAGCCTCAGACTTGGTAGAGCTAGAGAATGGTTGGACTCAATGATCCGAAAGGTCTTTTCCGACCGAAACAGTTCTGTTTCTGTGCTTCCATTAAACAGAGACAGCTGCAAACCTGATGGGATTCTCTCATGCTTCCATGACTGAGGCCATCCCACAAGGCAGGTTCTTGGGGACATTTTTGTAACTCTGTGGGTCTCCCTTAGTGTGAATGAGGGGAGGAAGCCTCTGGAGAGCCTTGACCTTGTAACATGTTTTACCCTCTGAGAACAACCCAGAATTAGGACTGTAATGGCACGCTGGATGGCTCATCCCTCTTCTGGCATTCGAAGAGGAGAGATAATTACGAAGACAGCTAATAGATGGCAAAGGAGGATTGTTTCATTCTTTACCTTGCCTGCTTTTGCTGCAGTTTAGTCATAATAATGAGAATTTTTGATAAGTGAGCTCCATCGGCTTGAGTCACTGGTATCTGGAGTACTTGAGCAAATAGCTTTTGCTATTAGTCTGAGGAGCTGAGCAGAGCAGTCATGCACTGCTCTCGGAAGCTGGCAGGCAGAAAGGAGGATACAGGCATCTCTGGAGAGGGGGAGAGGATCCTTGGCTCTGGTTCTTGCTGATGCAGGGGAATCACCTTGAAATGCCCTGGGTCAGCTCATAAAGTGAGCAGCCTCCACTCTTCTTAACACCCATGGAAGAGGCCCTCTTGTATCTCATGGTGGGACCCAGGGGTGGCAACACCCAAAAGCAGTGACTAGCTGGGAGTGTGCTCCCACACAGTATTCATGGCACAGCATGGCACAGGGGGAAACCCCAAGTGTTATCACCTACACCCTGCTCATTTTCTTGCTTGTTATGCAGAGACACATGTGTAGAAGACTGTGAAATGAGTTTGTGAGTGTGTGGCATCGCAACTCACATTTGAATGCAGGAATAGAATATTCCTATTCTTCAAGAATATTCTTCTTGGTCATTTTTATTTTCACTCCAGATAGAAAAATCCTGGAAACCTGGGGTGCAGAACAATGAACCAGTGGACTTTTTGCTGTAGCGGTGGTGGCCACTGAGAATAATATCCTAACAGCCAAAGCTCTTCATCAATCTCAGCTGCTGCTCCTCTGAACATATTCTATTCTAGTGAGTGTTCTTCTGCAAAAGAAAACCAAACCAGAATTACAAAGCTCTCCCTCTCCTTCCCCTAAATATCACCAGGGGAAGCTGTTAATTCTAGTCTAGTGTTAATCTCTGCTATCATGGTGATATATCCATTAATGCCTAGCATAGATCCATTAAACCTTCCAGCCTTGCACAGCAAGAAATAATAACAGTTCATTGTTAAAAAGACTAAATGACATATTTCTGTTTTAAAGTAACTGATTATATATTGGTCTGACTTTTTCTCCAGGAGGCCAGACTCCCCATAGAATAGTAGAATCATTTGGGTTGGAAGAAACTTTAAAGATCACCTAGTTATAAACCCCTCTGCAGTGGCAGGGACACCTCCTACTAGACCAGCTTGCCCAAGACCCCATCCAACCTGGCTTTGAACACTTCCAGAGTTGGAGCCTCCACAGCTTCTCTTGGAAAGCTGTTCCAGTGCCTCAACACCCTCATGAGGAAGGATTTCTTCCTAATGTCTAATCTAAATTGAGCTTCTTCCAGTCCGAAGCCATTGCTCCTTGTCCTTTCACTACCTGTCTTTCTAAAAAGTCCCTCTCCAGCTCTCCTGTAGGCTACCTTCAAGTACTGGAAGGCTTCTGTAAGATTTCCCTGGAGCTTTCTCCAGGCTGAAGAACCCCAAGTCTGTTGGTCTGTCAGTCTCGCATGCTGAGACTGTTTTGTCTAAGCAACCCTTGCCGTTGAAGATGGAACTGGTCACTTACTTTCAGACTAACCAGAGCTCAGCCTTTGCCAGAGTTAACCCTTTATCCCCAGCTGTAAACATGAGCCATCACAGCATGGTTTGGGAAGCAAGTCAAGGAACATGTATTCATTCAATTAGTAGCCCATCGTGAGCTGGAACGTAAATGAAAGCTGCAGTCAGGTTCTGGCACAGCAGATCGGTGCCCACAGAGTGAGGAAAACAAGCACTGGGCTTTTGGCAGCAGTGAACTGGCACAGTCAGTGATAAAAATCTGCCTCCTGTGACATGAAGGAAAACCCCATAATATTTCTAATGAAGCAAACAATACAGTCCACATCCCCTTGGGCCATCATTTCAGCTTTTCCTGCAGATTAGGCATGCATTTACACTCAAGGTGTAGCTGCAAAACTATCTTTGCTCAGAAGTATCTCTACTTTCAGCACAGAAATTGAGATTGTCAACCTCAGCTCAGCAGCAAGGAGTAAATCCATGTGTACATCAGGTCAGACAGTGGGCAGGGCCCTGCTCAGGGGAGTTAAGTAATCTGATCTTGGTGTTGTGAACTCTGTAGGACAGGATGCTGGAGTGGAGGTCTTTGGAGAGATGCCTAGAAAAGGTCACTGAGCTGTCAGCATCGAAAAGAGACACAACAATAAATTAGTGCCTTTATGCCAGCATTAGAACTGATCCAAAGGAGGCCGTGAAGATGATCAGAGGGCTGTGAACCTTCCCTGTAGGGACAGGCTGGGAGAGTTGGGGCTGGGGACAACTTAGAGTGGCTTTCCAGTACCTGAAGGGGGCCTACAAGAAGGGAGTTTTTTTACAAAGGCTTGTGGCAATAGGATGAGAGGGAACAGCTTTAAGCTTGATCAGGGCAGATTTAGACTGGATATTAGGAACAAGTTCTTTCCAGCGAGGGTGGTGAGACACTGAAACAGGTTGCCCAAGGAGGTGTTGGAAGCCTCATCCCTGGCAGTGTTTAAGGCAAGGCTGAGTGGGACTCTGAACAACCTCTTTCGCCCCATCTTTCTCTTTTTCTTTCCATGTCCTTCATTTCCTCTCCATTTCCTTCTTTCCCCTCATCTTCCTCCTTTCCTCTCCATCTCCTTCCTTTTCCCCTATTTTCATCTCCATCTCCATCCCTTTCCTCTCCATCTCTCTCCTTCCAGCACCATCTCCCTTTTCCCACCCCACACCAGATTTCCCCTTTCTCTTCCCCAAACCCAGAGCACCTGGGTCCTGTTGAAGTCTTCTCCCACCCCAGGTGTGAGCACTTTGCCCTCCCTCCCCACTCCCCTTTATGATCAGCCCCAGCACAGGCAAGCTCCAAGCTTGCCCAACTGGGCAGAGGGATCCTCCTCCCATCATCACTGGTGAGTCCCCATGGAGCACCCTGGGTGAATGGTGGAGGGGATCTAAAGGCCGGGGGGCCTGGTGGCCCCCCGGTTAGCTAGGGTAGGAACATGATGATTGCTGTAACATCATCCACAGGTGCTGGTTTGGGCTCCTTGCTGAAGCTGAGCTACTCTCTGTGGTATCTTGGCTGGCTGAGGGTCTTGCCCCAGGCTCTGGGGTGGGTGCAAAAATGGTGGGGATAGAGAAGGAGCTGTTTAGGCAGGGTGAAGGGTGGTGGAGCAGAGGCTGCCTTGGAGAGATGAAGGGGAGGGTGGTGGAGCAGGAGCTACTTTGGGGAGGTGAAATCTGGTCTTCAATGTTTCCAGGGACAGGGCTTCAACCACATCCCTGGGGTAGCTGTTCCACTATTCCACCACTCTCATTGTAAAGCTCTTCCTCCTGATGTCCAACCTAAACCTCCCCTGTTCCAGTTTCAAACCACTGCTCCTCCTCCTAACACTGCAGACCTTTCTAAGTGGTCCCTCCACAGCCTTCCTGTAGGTCCCCTTCAGATACTGACATGCAGCTCTAAGGTCTCCCTGGAGCCTTCTCTTCTCCAGGCTGCACAGCCCTAAGTCTCTCAGCCTGTGCTCACAAGAGAGGTGCTCCAGCCCTCTTATCTTTGTGGCCCTCCTCTGGACTGACTCCAGCAGGTCCTTATCTCTCTCCTGTTGGGGACCTAAATGGCACTTTCCAACCAGAACAATTCCATGGTTAGAGTGTGAGGCTTTGAAGTGTCATTGGAGTCAGCAGAGGTACTTGTAGGGTAAGCATAGACTTGAATCTTAGTTACAGAGGTAGCTCTGGGGTGTGAGGAAGCAGCATTTACAAATTCCTTGAACATGGAATTTGTGAGAGTGTTCAGGAGTTTAGAGTGACACAGAGCAGTGGGAAAAGACTCTGCAAGGTCCAGAATGTGCATAATCAGATCTGATCACTTCAGTATTTCAGCAGCCTTCTCCCAAGCTTGCAAGGAAGTCACAGACACAGGTACTGGGCAGGCAAAATATCACACAGAGGCAGAGAGTGTGAGGGGCTGGAAGGGACCTCAGAGACCATCTAGTCCAACCCCCCTGCCAGAGCAGGAGCAGCTGGAGCAGTTTTCATTCCTTTCTTCTTTTTTATCTCCATCTTCCATTTCCAGCTTCCTTTCCCTTGCCTTTCTACCTTCCTTTCTCCACCCCAGTCTTTTCCTGGATACTCAACCTGTCCTAACTACTTTTTTCCCCCCTATTGGTAGTAGTTTTTCTATTTTCATATCTGCATTTGCTATTTCTGATACAGTTACTCAGACCATTTGACCTTACACGACTAACATGGTTAATGAAGTTTTCTTTGAAGATTTCTTTTCTCTTGAAGTCTCCATTTATGTGTTTGCCCACTTCAGTGCTGAGACACTGGCACAGGTTGCCCAGGGAGGTTGTGGCTGCCCCCTCCCTATAGGTGTTCAAGGACAGACCAGATGAGGCCTTGGGTGACCTGGCCTAGTGGGAGATGTCCCTGCCCATGGCTGGAGGGGTGGAATTAGGTTGTCTTTGTCTCTTCCAACTCAAACCATTCTGATTCTAGGATAAAGGTATTTGCAAACCCAGCTGTAATTGCTGTGTAAGCAGTCAGTGGGCCAGTCATGGAAACTGCAGCAACAGGTGGACCTGCTCTTACTCTGAATGAACCAACTACCTTGTCTGCCAGGAAACAAAACCTTCCAGCCTTCCACAGACACTTGCAGGAAGAATCAAATCTACCACACCCTTTAATATGTAATTTTGCTGAGTCCTTACTAGTTCTACTTGTTTTCATGTGGTTCCTCTGTGTCCCTGCCTGTCTATGAATAACATCCAATTCTTATTCAAAGTCTTACAGAGAAAGCAGTAAGTTTGTTAACATCTTTGCAGAGGATTAAGTATGACCTGAAACCCAATATCTCCATAAGCACTTCCACTGCTTTTACCTTAGCATTTCCAACTTCAAAGGCTATTGTTACGACTGCAAGACTGCCCAGGTGCAATGCATGATTGACAATGCACAGCAGGTGACTGGTAGTTAACATTTGTCTCAAAATGAATGTTATTGTTTGTTGTTGGTTTGTTTTTGTTTTTTTCCCCCTTCAGCTTTCCTTGGGAGGTTCGTGTCTTTGTCACTGAGGAGATGACAATTCATATTTTTACTGAAGGATCCAGTGAGTCATCCCATTAACTCCACTGAAATACATGCTTGCCAGCCATCCTGCCACGGTAAGCCAGTGGGATTCTGAGTCTCTCTAGAAGCATTATTGAGGAGTTAGTCCATAGTATGCATTCAGTACTGGAAATAATCTTTACCTAAAGCAGTTCTCAGTGGTGACCCCAGCCCCAGACAGACTTAAGTATCACATCTTCCTGTCCTGCCTTGAGTTAGAACAGAGCTGATTCTGTTCAGAGATTTCACTTCCCACCTCAGTCTCTTCTCAGTGCTGGCACTTTCTGGAGCTCAGGGCATGTTTTCACAGTGGCTGCTCCTAGCAGTGATGCTGCTGATGGTGAGAGTCAGTACCAAGGGCTGGGGTGCAGACTAAGGTCACTGCTAAATCTAGTGGATCACATTGGGGTGCACAATAGAAGGCCTCCCTTGTGAGGAGGAGTGAACAGTTCCAGAGACCCTAAAGTGACAAGTGACCAACAAGGGTCATTCCTGTAGGATTCCATCCCATCTACATCATGCTCTGTATAAAGCTGAGGGATCCCCAGGGTCAAACCTGTTCTTCACTAGCCAGTGTCCAAGGAGAACTCTGCCTGCTCTGCCTTTTGAAGTGTTCTTGAATCTAATTCCATAATCCGGTTCCTGCTCCTGAGTCCAGTCTGGGACTTGCCCAGTGCCTGCCTGCAGCATCAGTGATGACAGTGATGTCACTGCCATCAGAGGGTTGGGTTTGATATTGGTTTGTATCTCTTTGTACCTCATGTTACCATCATTATTTTCAGTCAAGCTGGTTTAGTTTTCTTTCCCAACCTATTAGTCTCTCTCCTTTGTTCCCTTTCTCTTCCCTTTGGGAAGGGAGAGGACTTCATATTGAGTAGCTGCCACTCATCTAGACTCTGGCCCAGCTCTAATCCTCAACAGCTATTTTTAAAAACTTACTCATTTATTTTACAACAAATGAGAAGACTGAGTGCACCTCATACCATGCCTGTTTGAACTTGGATGCCTTGCAAGAATGATCTTGGTGTGTTGTGGCAGCAGATACAGAGGCATTATCTAGCTGGCCTGTGAGGGGATCCACATGAAGCTAAGAAAGAGTGTTCTGTGAGTCATGGTGGAAAAACTCAACATCCAAAAATCCCCAAATCTCCAGCATGACATAACATGGATTATGTATTCATTCTGGTTGCCCAAATTAAATTCTTTAGTTATTTTATCCCTCCTGAGAACTCCCAGCTCATCAAGCCAATATCCTGGAACATTCCAGCAGAGGTGTGGGCTGTTTGGTTCCTTTCCCAGCTTTGTGCTATAGTAGAGGAGGGCTGCTCTTGGGTTGTCTTGCTCTGAAACTCCTTTTCATCTAGGCTAAAGGCTGGTGCAGGCTGGCTCATAGCTCTCTGTCTTTTTCCAGGTTCTTGGGTTGGATTGGAGAACGTTGTTGTTGTTGATAAAGTCTCTCCTTCTCTGCTTGCTTATTCTGTGCTTGAAGGTGATGTTCTGTGGCACAGTCCAAGCAGACTGCTTTCTGCTGCAGTGTGTTTTGCACATCATGCAGCCTTATCTCACAGGAGAGGAGCATATGGCCTCGAGTTATTATTTGTTATTTCAGGGTAACTAGATGGCAACTGTACTGAAAACTTATGGCAGCTCATGCGCTATCTCATGATAACAGGATAAATAAACAGGATCTTCACTGCACACATTAGCATTAATGGAAGGAAAAACTCAGGAAAAACACTGTCAAAACAGTTTAAATCTGTCCCTGTTAGAGGATTGCCTCAGATGCTTTACTGCCTCTCCCTCTGTCATGTGTTAAGTGATGGCTGGACTCCTTCCATGTTTGACATTCCTGCCTTCAGACCTAACACCAGCTTCAGTCCTTGAGTCAGTGAGCATACAAAACACTTTAAGAGGCAATGGGTTTAAACTGGCAGAGGGGAGACTTAAACTGGATGTCAGGAGGAAGCTCTTTGCAGTGAGGGTGGTGAGACACTGGCACAGGTTGCCCAGGGAGCTTGTGGAGCACAGAATCACCCAACGTAATCAAAGATCACATTGGGTGATTCTGTGCTCCACAATCTCCCTGGAGGTGTTCAAGGCCAGGTTGGAGGAGGCCTTGAGTGACCTGTGCTAGTGGGAGGTGTCCCTGCCTATGGCAGGGGGTTGGAACTGGATGATCCTTGAGGTCCCTTCCAACCTTACCATTCTATGATTAATAGACAAATCTATCTTTGAGCTGAAGAAAAGCTTTTAGCAAGATACTATAGAAACCATTAGAGAATTAGTGATGTGTATGAGCAAGAGCAAGCCAGAGATCTAACAGAACTGCAGCATCTCCTGGGGCAGCCCCAAAAGCAAGGTGCCTGCAGCAGCTTACAAGACACTTCTATCTGTAAAAGGTGCATTTGCAACTGAATTTGGGTGCAAAGAGAATCACAGAAACATGCAGGTTGGCAAAGCCCCTCAGGATCACCAAGTCCAACCTAGAACCCTACTCTACAAGATTCACCTTAAACCATATCCCTAAGCACCACATCCAAACCACCCTTAAACACATCCAGGGTGGGTGACTCCACCACCTCCCTGGGCAGCTCATTCCAGTCCCTGACCATTCTCTCCATGAAAGACATTTTCCTGATGTCCAATCTAAACCTGCCCAGCCTCACCTTGAGGCCATTGCCCCTTGTTCTGTCTCCAATTCCCTGTGAGAAGAGACCAGCATCAGTCTCTCCACAACTTCCCTTCAGGTAGTTGTAGACAGCAATAAGGTCTACAAAGAACTTTTTGTCAAGCAAAGACAATTGGAGCATTAAACTATTCCACAGAATTTTAAACCAGACAAATAGGGGAGCAGATAAAAGCAGAGAAGAGAATGGAGCTAACACAGCTGCACAAAACCTGCTTCAAATGTATCCTGCTTCAGAATGCCAGCACATTCCATTGGAAATACACTGAAGCAACATTACAGAGTATATAAAAAGAGACTCTTAAACAGTTTATTGCTAAAACGTGAGCTAAATCAGATGAGACTGTCCTTTAGATTGTGAGTATCTGTTCCTGTGAAGGTTGTGTGGAACATGAAAGCTATCATTAGCCTGGCAGATTTTCATCACTCACTTGTAAAACCAGATCTGCTTTTATTTTTTTAGATGAAGCTGATCTATGGCAGAGTGCTAAAAGGTGCTTAACTAAATCTTTTAGCATCTTTGTACAACCCAGCTTCATAGTTGTTGAGTCCAAATCATGCTGAACAAAATTAGAGCCTCTCATGTAAATAGAAAAATAAACAATCAGAATTAGCAGAGCTGTCTTTTAATGATCCCACAGTAACCAAACCTTTTCCCACACTGCAACCGCATCATCAAGGGAGAGTATGAGAAAAAATGGCCTCAAGTTGTGCCAGGGGAGGGTTTGATTGGATATTAGAAGAAATTTCTTTCCTGAAGGAGTGGTTTAGCCATGGAACAGGCAGTCCAGCAAAGTGGTGGGATTGACTTCCCTGGAAGTGTTCAAAAATGTGTAGATATGATGCTGAGGGATGTGGTTTAGTGGTGGACTTGGCAGTGTTGGGTTAACAGTTGGATTTGATGATCTTAGAGGTCTTTTCCAACCTCTATGATCAGCTGAATGCAACCACTCAAGGACAAGCTGCAACTTGAATCAGGGAAGTATAAGGATAACATATCAGAAAACCTGACTAGCTCTGATCCATCTTGTTCTGTGCCTTTCCAGCACCCAGAAAACTCCTTTTCCTCATTGCTTTATCTGGCAGAGAGATTTAATCAGGCAGGATTCAGGGTCCATTGCACTCTCTAGTAACATTTTAAATTCCATAAATGAAAAACTAAGACTGATCTCTAGGAGAGGCACTGGTGAGGCCACACCTTGAAAAGTGAGTTGTCTTTGGGGCCCTCACTACAATAAAGACACTGAGGTGCTAGAGTGCATCCAGAGAAGAGCAGGAAAGCTGATGAAGGGTCTGGAGAACAGATCTTAGAAGGACTGGCTGAAGGAAGTGGGTTGTTTAGCTTGGAGAAATGGAGGCTGAGGGAAGACCTTCTCACTCACTGAACTGTCTGAAAGGGAGGTTGGAGAGAGGTGAGTGTTGGGCTCTTCTACCAGGTAACAAGTCATAGGACAAGGGGAAATGGCCTCAAGTTGCACTAGGGGACATTTGGGTTGGATATTAGAAGAAACTCCTTCACTGAAGGGGTTCTCAAACATTGGAACAGTCTCCCCAGGGTGATGGTTGAGCCCCCATCCCTGGAGGTGTTTAAAAACCACAGAGATGTGGTGCTGAGGGACATGGTTCAGCCCCAGACCTGGTAGAGTTAGAGAATGCTTGGACTTGATGATGTTGAAAGCCTTTTCCAACTGAAACAATTCTATGATTTTTCCAGCCTCTTTTCCCATTAACCAACCCAAACCCAGCACTTGCTTGTGTTTGGCTTCAGCTGGCTACTGTGGTCTCATGCAGTGAGTTGCCTTCCCTTTACCTCTTGGCTTACACAACACTTTGACTAATTAGAGCTTCCTTACTGCTGCTGATTTATTGTAACTGAGGCGTTACTAATAACTCCTGACATTAACTTGGGCACCTCAGTAAATAAATTTGCTACTGCTGTAAGAAATAAGGTTCCTAATGCCTATAATACTGCTTGGACCTTGTTCTTGTTGCCAGAGAAGGGAAACAAAGGTGGTGAAAGATCTGGAGAACAGATTTTTGGAGGAAAAGAATAAGAGAGAGTCCTTCTAGGAAATTTCTTCTAGTCCTTCTGGTTGCAAGCTATAAGCAATCAGTTATGATGATGATAAAAAAAAAAAAGTCTGTCTGAAAATTAATTACATCCTTGTCAACTTAATTCCTGTTTTTTCCTAGAACATTTTCATTCTTATCAAAGCTGAAGGTACAGTTTCAGCACAGAATTCATAGTATTTATCCTAAGACAGTTCTCAGCTGTTAATGTTGAAACTCTGAACTCACAAAGCAACACTTATGAGAAATGACATTTTGAGATACGACTCTTCAACACAAAAGAAATATTTACCCTTGTTACCTTTTGCTGTCATTTTAAAATCTTAGTATATTGCAATAAAACCTGAAATAACTATAAACATGTAGCAATAAAGGAAGGATTTCTGAGCTTGTTTAGGGATATTTCCATCTTCTGACTTTCAGAAGGTGTTTGAAGAGGGTCCCACTGCTCAAAAGGGGGGTGAATTTCAGCTTTCTCTTCTCTAAGCCCTTTCTTCCATATCACAGCATCACCCTTGAGAAGCTCTTTCTGAGCTTTGCAATATCAGCCAAATCACATAGCAAAACCTACAACTTCTACAATGCTTCTGACTGCTCTGTCTTTGCTAGTAGACCATGAGAGCAGCTTCACTGTCCTCAGTACCACAGGTGACAAACATGGCAGCCAAAAGGTTTGTACAGCAACCTCCTCTCCAAACCTTTTGTGCCACCCATGGCTGTGCTGCTACCAAAATTCAGTGGCTTTCTGTGACAGCTGGCTTTCTTCATAAGCATACACTGTAAAGGTTACAAAAGATGAAGTTTTTGCTGTATTAAAGAAATAAGCATGGAATCATATCAATAAACAGCTAAGCATGTAAAATGTAATGCTGTGGGTGGCTGTTTCTCTTTCAGTCCAGATGTCTTATCTCCTAAATGCCTGCAGGAATAGGGATTGCTGAGGGTGGATGTAAGCATATATACATATGTACGTGTGATGGTGTCAAGGATTAGGGCTGGGCTGGCCACTAAACAAGTGGTAGATGCTCTCTATAAACTCCTCTGCCTTCCCAAAGGGAAGAGAAGGGGTATAAGAGAGACAGACTGATGGGCTGGGAAAGAAAACAAAGACAGCTTGAATGAAATTAGTAGCAGCAACATGAAAGAGGTCCAAAGAAATACAAACCAGTACCAAACCCAAGCCCTGATGGCAATGGCTGTACTATGGCAAAAATTCCAGACCAGACTCAGCAACAGAGGGAGAACCACATTCAGAGGCTGGATACTGAAACTGGATTCATGAACACACAGATCAGGATCAAAGGCAGAAGTGCCAGGGTTCTCCTTTGGCACTGACCATTGCAGAGATTTGACTTTGATGATCCCTCAGCTTTATATGGAATATAGAGACACAGGGGATGGAATCCCATCTATATCATTTTAGGGTCACCTGAACTGCCAGCTCTTCCTCACAATGGAGGCCTTTTATTGTGCACCCCAATGTGATCTACAACATGAGTTCTGCTCTAACTCAGACTGGGATGTATCTGTATGGAGTTATACCCTACATAAACTGCATGGTTGCACTAGAGCTGTAGGACTGAATCCAAGACCTTCACACTGTCATCTCAGTGCAAATTAAATTCCCTAGCTTTGGGCCTGCTTCAGCCAGCTTTTAAAGCATGTGCTTAACTTCAAACATATGCTTAGTTCCATTCTTTGTATGGAGGCCAGAAAGGTGCTGGAAATGACACATGCTCTTGTTTAGCTTCCTTGGGAGTTGAACCTATAGTGGAAGTGAGTGAAAACTAGCTCTGTAATGCTCCCAAGCCATTTGCCAGCTCCCAAGTTACTTGAAATTACTAAAATATTTCAGAATGTGGAATCCAAAGGCAAGGGAAGGCAAATCTGTGACAATGTACATCTGTAGGCACTGCTGGTGAAGCAACAACAGCATAGATGTTTTTGGAAGGGTTATTACCCAGTAGGATCTGACTTTGTTCTTCAGCTTTAGCTGAAAAAAATATGGTTTAGCCATCTGTCTGCAGAAACATTTCTGAATGTTTCAGTAGCACATTTGCAGTGTTGGCAGGTAGCCGAAAGTCACACATCTGAGGGGGAAGCAAGATTGTGTTTGTGCAGAGAAAAGAAAGCCCTTTCAGTAATCAAAGTTGTTTTCAGTGTCTGTACCTCTGTCTATAAACTGTCTGAGCAGCAGCTTCCCGTGGGTTGAGGATATCAACAGTGGAGAGTAAAGAGATGCCCCACATAACTGTGTGACTAAAGAATTTTTGCTCCCTTGAGTGATGAAGAAAGGTCTCAGTATGTCCATAAATGTTGTCTTCGTTCACCTGCTTGAGGAAGCTGGTGGAGAAGCAAACACAGCTTCAGACTCAGCACCCTTGGGCACAGCAGCCAAGCCCTGGGGTTAATCAGAAAGTTCTCAGTAAATCACAATATCTGACTGGGAGTAACTGTGGGATTTAGGAAAATTGGTGTGACAGGATTCAACAATAAACCTTCCTGATGAACCATCTGAGCACTGACTACCCTTGAGGAACCAAGAAGGCAGAAGCAGGCACAGCATGGGATGATGCCCATGGATTCTGGAAGATTTTTGGCCCTTTGCACTGTTTCTGGTGGGATTCAAGTAATAGGACAAGAGGCAATGGGCACAAAACGGAACCCAGAAAGTTCCATCTGAACACAAGGGAAACCTTATTTCTTGTGAGGGTGGCAAAGTGCTGAACCAGGCTGTCCAGAGAGGTGGTGGAGTCTGCTTCTCAAACCCATCTTGACATTGCAATCCTGGGCAGCCTGCTCTGGGTGACTCTGCTTTGGCAGGGAGGGTTGAACTGAATGATCTCCAGGATCCCTTCCAACTTTCACCATGCTGGACTTCTGTGGTTCTGTGAAATACTGAGAATGTTGCATCATTCCAGATTTTTTACAAACCTTCTTGGTCTTTCAGTAGTCACTGAAGATAAAGAGAGATTTCTAGGCAGGACAGAACAAATTTGCTCATTTTGCTCATTTTAGCTTTTCACAATGAGATTTATTTAGAGTTCCATTACAATCACCGAGTATTTAATGTTATTAACCTTTGAGGAGTTTTAAATGAAGTCTATATGGTTTACTGCCTTTGCTTTGAGTCATGGGTTATACAATAACACAATGGCTCCTCAGCAGGATTCAAACCCCAGTACATTAAAATTCAATTAAAAGCCTGTGACAAGTGCAGTGGTTGACTCAGACAGTTAGCTGGGCTTGTGTCTCTGTAACGGGAACTGCTTTGTCACTGCACCAAGGAAGGCAGGCACACGTTGGTTATAACAGCAAAATGTCAGGCCCTCTTGCAGAAGAGCAAGATCTAACACCTGTCTCTTCATTTCTGTTCCTCCCTAGTCAGCCAACCAACACCACGATGACTGAGGACTCAGACCACAGATTCAGCAGTCTCACCTGGGATCAGATTAAAATCCTAGATCAAGTTTTAGCCGAGGCCATCCCTATTCACGGGAGAGGCAATTTTCCAACGCTGGATGTGAAGCCCAAGGATATCATCCACATGGTAAAGGAGCAGCTCATTGAAAAGGAAATCAACGTGCGGGACGTGCGCCTGAACGGCTCGACAGCCAGCCACATCCTGGTAGAGCAGAACGGAACCAGCTACAAGGACCTAGACATCATTTTTGGGGTGGAGCTTCCAAGCGAGCTGGAGTTCCAGGTCGTTAAGGAAGCAGTTCTTCATTGCCTCTTGGACTTCCTGCCGAAATGTGTTAACAAGGAAAAAATCACTGCTCAGACCATGAAAGATGCCTACGTGCAGAAGATGGTCAAAGTCTCCACCGACCACGATCGCTGGAGCCTCATCTCGCTCTCGAACAACAGCGGCAAGAACGTAGAGCTGAAGTTTGTCAACTCACTCAGGCGGCAGTTCGAGTTCAGTGTGGACTCCTTCCAGATCATTCTGGACTCCATACTGGGTGTTTACAGAGCCACAGACTGCAAACTGGCAGAAGACTCTCACCCCACTGTCATCGCTGAGAGCATGTACGGAGACTTCGACGAAGCAATGGACCATTTAAAATACAAACTGATTTCCACCAGGAACCCGGAGGAGATCAGAGGAGGTGGCCTCCTGAAGTACAGCAACCTCCTGGTTCGTGACTTTAAGCCAGCAGACCAGGCTGAAATTAAATCTCTGGAACGTTACATGTGCTCCAGGTTCTTCATTGATTTTCCAGATGTTGCCGAGCAGCAGAGGAAAATCGAGTCCTACCTACGCAACCACTTCATCGGGGAAGAGAAGAGCAAGTACGACTACTTGATGACCCTGCGCCGCGTCGTCAACGAGAGCACAGTCTGCCTCATGGGACACGAACGCAGGCAGACTCTGAACATGATCACAATCCTGGCGCTGAAAGTACTGGGAGAACAAAACATCATCCCCAACGCAGCCAACGTCACCTGCTATTACCAGCCTGCTCCCTACATGAGCGACAGAAACTTCAGCAGTTACTACATCGCTCACGGACAGCCACCCATCATCTACCAGCCCTACCCGTTTCACATACAGGTGCAAAGCGGCATGGTTTAGGGCCACCAGAATCTCCTCAGCACTTAGACTCTTCTCTTTCCAGTTCCCTCCGTAATAAAGGCCTCATTAAAGCAAGTTCTAGCATCACTTTTGATTTAAGGACATCATTTTGTGTGCAAGTTGCCAAAGTTCTTTGATTGCTCAATGTCTAAACCACTGTTAAGCAGATCGTAGAGTAAGTGAAACGGCTGTAATTCATCAAGTGTTTGTTCTCCCGTGTGTGTTTGGGCTCTAATATTTGTTTTTTCTTGGTGTGTTTTCAATGAAAAGAGAAGGATATAAATGATTCTAATTTTATAAAATGAAATGCACTAAGTTCTGGGCTCTAAGCAAATTCTTAAGTAAAATTCAAAGTGAAAAATCAAGCTCATAAAATACCTCTCAGTAGAGATGCCTGGTTTTAGAAGCGATAGCATTCTGGGTACACTAAAGCAGATCATCCATCAGTGTGGTTCCAGCCACATTTATTTTCAGCACTTTCTGGCAATCGCTGTGGATGGGTTGCCTCTTGGTGGTTTGAGCTCTGGCTTGATCACTCTTCAGGTGCGAGTAGAAACATGAGGTCGCTCTCCTCAGCAGAGCACTGTGCAGTAATGGGTAGCAGGAAACATCCCCACCAAGAGCAGGCTCAGCATTTCTGTGCATCCAGAACTTCTATTGCAACAAGTGAGAGGCATGGTTGTATGAGTTGTGCAGTGTTGGACCCCCCAGCTCTGCCTCACAGGTGATGGAAGCTGTAAAAGATGCAACTCCTCTGGTTAAATTGCTCTTGGAAAAGGCAGCAATAGAATGAGATGGAAGGTAGAAGTGAGCACATAGGGCTGCCTTTCTATTGCTAATTTGTTATTGATCAGAGATGCTTTAATGTTGAATAGGAGCCAGGGAGAAAAAAAAAAAGGAAAAAAAAACCTCAGAAAAAAATTAAAAAAAAAAAAAAGGAAAAAAGTGGGGGAAAAGGGGGAAAAAAATGGAAGAAAAAAATAAGCCCAGGACTACATCATTTGTAGGTGAATCAAAACAAGCCCTTGCCAGTGGCATTAAAAAATTACTTGCAGTGTGTGATTTGATGACAACTAGTAGCAAACAAGGATTTCTCTCCTGATCAGGAAGTAAAACCTTAGTTCCAAGTTGGTGTGTGTGTGAGTGTTTACCAAAGAGCAGTTTTAAACATGTCACATAAGTGCCTCGCTGTGCCAGTTGCGCCAGAAAGGTTGTACCGCTGCTGGCAAGCGTGCCAGAGAGCTCCTGAGTTAGGCAAAGGGACAAGCAGCCCCCCGGGACTCTGACAAGCACTGAAGATCAGGGCTGTACACCATTGGCCTCAGCAGAGGCAGGTCTAGGAGAGAGGGAGCTAAGGTGTTCTCACCAAAACTCCTCAAGTTTAGCTGCTGACGGCTGTGCAAGAGGGAATTGTGTGGAAGGGAGGTGCGGAGTGGGTGCAGTTGTCAAACTGGAGCAGCCAACTGGAGGTGCAAGAATAGAGTTTCCTACATCTGATGCTTGCCATGTCACTGTGTGGTCCTCTGAGTTCCTTCTGGGTACAGCACTGTGTGTCCTTATCCTCCTCATGTTTGAAAACAGAGACTGCATTTTATCTGTTTACTTCAGGGCTTAGAAATGTCTTCTACTAAGAAAGAGCTTTGGATCTGTTTTACACTGAAGTGTGCTACATACCATTTAAATGAACCTCTTCTCAAGTTTCTAAGGTCTATGAAGTCCTGTTTGCCAGTGAAATGTAGCTCCTTTCCCCCATTACGTGTCTGTACAGGAGAACAAAGACAACTTTGCTGACCATCATCACTGAAGTCAACTCTTTTCTGTGAAATACAGTGCAAAAACCTAACATTTCTGGAACGTTAAGCAGGGTACACAAAGCGACTTGGAAGCTGATCTCTTCTGTGATGTCTTTCAGGAATACAGTACTATTAGTTTTTCCAGTATGTCCAATTCCATGTCTTAAAGCACATTTGAGTTCTCTTCCACTAGGATCTTCCCATTGAGTGAAGAATATTTAACAGAGTGTAATTCTTCTTGCTCTGTTATCAGATGTGCTGACACTCCATTTGCATGTATCACTTCTAAGCAGTTCCCCCTGTCAGGAGCAAAACAGAATGAGACCTGTTGGGGTTTTATTTTTAACTGAGCTGTTCAGACTACAAAAGAGACCTTTAAATTGGAGTTGGTGTTTGACAAATTCAGTAGCACTGTGAAATTCTGTAAGAGCCTTATGTAGGTGGTGTCCCTGCTAACACTTGTGCTTCAGCACTCAGCTGGAGAGCCAAAAGCTGGGCTGAGCACAGCCAGGACTGTCTGGTGAATCTGAGGGAGTTAGCCAACTACATGCCTTGGGTTTCAGGAGGGACTGGGCTCCTAAATGCCCTGAAGTTGTTTGAAGATCTCAGTCCATCTGAACTGACCTTAATGTAATGTAGCCACGTCAACTTGCTCTTCCTCCACTCATGGTTTCCTGGCTGGGTGGAGAAATTGGTTGATGACTCAAGAACCAGGGAACAGATCAGCCAAGAAGGAGCATTTTCAACATGTGTAGCAAATGGTCTATTACCTGGAGAAATACTTCCAAAAGTTGGGTTTTAGCCAAGTAGAAAAATACATTGCCCTGTACTAAGGACTCTAATTTGTTCTTGAGTCAGACATTGTGAAAAGCATCAGGAATGGTGAATTAGCTCTGGATTTATGTAGATCAGCTCCTCTGCTTGTACAGCTACTATTTGTAATATTTCTTCCCTGAAAGGCTTCTCAAACTTTGGAACAGTCTGCCCAGGGCAGTGCTGGAGTCACCAGCCCTGGAGGTGTTCCAGCACGTGTGGACCTGGTGCTTAGGGACATGATTTAGTGTTGACTCTTCAGTGTTGTGTTGAAGGGTGTTGTGTTGTGTTGGACTGGGTCGTCTTGAAGGTCTCTCCCAACCAGATATGTTCTGTGATTCTGATTCAGTTTCAATCGCAGAATCCCAGCACAGAGGGCATTGAAAGGAACCTCTGGAGATCATCTAGTCCAACCCTTCTGCTAAAGCAGGGTCACCCACAGCAGGCTGCCCAGGATCATGTCCAGGTGGGTTTGAAATCTCTTCAAAGCAGCAGGCTCCACAACCTCTCTGGGCAGCCTGCTCCAGGGCTTTGGCACCCGCAAAGCATATGCCAGTAAATATGTTAATTTCATTATGCATCCAGGTTAGATAAGGAAGGACTCGACCAAAGTCCATGGAGTTAGTGGGAAGAGTCCACCAAACTCTAGTAGGCTTTGTGTGAGACCCTGGAAAAGAGTAAGGGACTTAGGTGAGTACCTGGAGGTAAAGGTGCAAAGACATCAATATGCAAAAATGTCTCAGGTATAAATAAACCCTTTAAATTGACTGGGAAAGGGTCTTGTATTTCTTACCTAGAGGTAGTCCCCTTCTGAAGGTGAAGGGAGGTTGTGAGTTTCTCTACAAATTCTCACCTATCTACACTTACATATGTGGGCAACTAACAAAATCAGATGGGTTTAAAGATTTCCTTCCAAATGTTTTGATACCTGGCAGCAGTATTTGACCTGGGGAGTTTTTTGTTTTCCAAGGTAGCAGTGAGTCTGTAAGCTAACATTAAGCAGAGGATGGTGTTGTATAGATGCTGCTTGCAAAACACTGACATCAACATGTGAGGTGAAACGCTGTGACCTCTTCTCCAGCTGCTGCTGACTTTGTTATGTGCAGATACAAATCTACCAAGACTTGAGAGAGTGTTCTCAGTCCCAGTTTTCTGAGCTTCACGTTTACATCACAGTTCTATCTTGTTCCAATCTGTTGAGTAATTATAACACCTGGAAAATTGTAAATGCTGGTTTGATATAATCACATGAAACCTAAGGTTTACAGCTTGAAGTAACCTAATGTTGTCAGGACCTAAGTGTTAAAGTTCTAAGTGCTTTCCTAACCAAATGTCATTGGAATTTTGTGTTATGTTGTAAAAGGTCTGTTTGAAGCATTTACTTTATGGTGGTTCCTTTAAAATGTCATTTGTGAGCTTTTACACTCGATGCATCACAAAGGGGTTTGCAGTGGATATGTGTCCAGCTGTCCTCAGTCGAGGCGCTGCTTGTGTCGTGCTGAGCCTGCAGGTCTGTGAGCAATGGGTCTGGTCTACCACCATGTCACTTTGATTCTCTGGCTGTGTAATTTGATGTTAGAGGACCTACATCAATGCAGATTTGGAGTTCCAGAGGGGTGGATCCTGTCTGGTTTGCAGATGTATCTGGAGAGAGGACAGCAGAGAGTTTAGTGGCTCAGCACGCTCCTTACCGCTCCGGATTTGTTTGCCCTCTCTTTCTGTCAGGCTAAAACCGTGGGAGGGTATCCAGGGCAAAGCTGTGGTGAGTGAAAGAAGAAGTATTTCAGATTGCCATCTGAAGCTGTTGACAAAAAAGCAAACCTATTGTAATGCTGAAAGTGTGTATTAATCACAGAAATGTGCAGGTCATTAGTCCACAGTGTTGACTAGTGCCTTTGGGTATTTGGGGGAGCAATCATTAAAAGAACCTTCTTGTTTAATGGATGGTTTGCTTGGAATACCTTCATTGGTCTGGTTGGACATCATGCAGCCCTCTTTCTAGCAGCCAAACTGGATTTTCTAAGTGAGTGCTAAAGACTGGGTGCCAGCTTGTTAGGTCTATAAACCAGAACCCAGAGTTACCATGGATCCGCTGTCAGGCCTACACTGGAGGTCACAGAGTGACCTCACTGAGCATCATGAATATCTTTGGTACATTTAAATGGCTCTGTGCTAGTTCTCAAACAGGCTTGTGTCAAACATCCACGTTTTAAGTGCCTGGATATATATTTATATAAATAAAACCGTGACTGTCTGCTGGGTCAATAAAATTCATACTTAACCTGACAAATGATTTGACTTTACATATGCTTGCAAATCCACTTTACCCTGGCTGAATGCACACTGCCATTAATCTGACACCTTTTTTATTAAGGCTGCAGGATTTCTGTTGACTGTGAACACAGCCAATGGCTCACAGGTTGGACCAAGGTCAGAGAAACTCTTACAAACAGTTTGCAGCTGGGTGGCACAGCCACGGTCATCACAGTTAGGTTTTCGGTTGCTCACTTGGATCTTCTGGGGCTTGGGGGTTGTGGTGGGTTTTAAGTTTTTGGTTTTATTTTTGTTTCATGTCCTGAGTTTTGGGCTTTGGCTGGACTATGGACTCCTGGGCTTCATCAAGAGGAGTGTGGCCAACAGGACCAGAGAGGGGATTCTGCCCCTTTGCTCTGGTGAGACCCCACCTCAAATACTGCCTCCAGTTCTGGTGTCCCCAGCGTAAGAATGACACAGAGCTGCTGGAGTGAGTCCAGAGAAGGGCCACAAAGATGATCCAAGGGCTGGAACACCTCTGCTATGAGGACAGGCTGAGGGAGCTGGGGGTGTTCAGCCTGGAGAAGACTCCAGGGGGACCTTAGAACGGTCTGCCAATAGCTGAAGGGATCCTACAGGAAGGCTGCAGAGGGACTTCTTGTAAGGGTGTCTGGAGACAGGACAAGGGGGAATGGTTTAAAGCTGAGGGAGAGCAGAGTTAGACTGGAACTTAGGAAGAAGTTCTTCAGTATGAGGGTGGTAAGACTCTGGAATAGGCAGGTTGTGGCTGCCTCCTCCCTGGAGGTGTTCAAGTCCAGGCTGGATGAGGCCTTGAGCAGCCAAGTCTGGTTGAGAGGTGTCCCTGCCCATGGAGTAGATGATCTCTGAGGTCCCTTCCAACCTAAGCCATTCTGCCTAATAACTCAATTGTTTTTTTGATGATATTTTCAATTGTTCTAATACCAATCATTAAGTCAGTCATATTTTTGTGTTGTATTTTAAAAGTAGCATAATTTATTTTGTAAAAAATATTTTTAAATAATTAATACCATCATACTAAATAATTCTTTCTGGGGATGTCAATGCACTGTTACATCCCATGGACCCTCCAGTGCCACACAGATGGAGGAAAGGAATGTGCTGGAGCTTTTATCCCTATGGTAGAGCTCAGAAATTCCTGGTTTGGGTGTCTATTGCCTTTTAGGCTCTCACAGGGCTAACTATAATCAGGAGACTGCCTACAGTTCACATATGGCAAAGGTGGGAATGGGCAGGAAAAGCAGCCAGCATCAGCTGGGACCACCTTTGGCAGCCGGAGCATGCCACAGCAGCTCCCTTGCCCTCACCAGCCCCTTCAAGCTGCACCCCAAAGCCTCTTTGCTATCAAATGCCTGATGAGACTAAAGGGATGAGAAGGGGAATGGCAATGCAGCATGCAGGGGAATCTGCAAATCTCCTCTCTGCTTTAGTGACACTCAGAAATTAGCTCAAAATGGTCTTCAGTGTTTCACCACTTTGTGGGCTCCACTCGGCTGTCCCTTGGGTACCCTCTGCCAGGCCAAGCTCAGGAGGGCACAGACACTCACAGCCTGGGGAAGACTTATTTTCTATTTTTTCCCTAACACTGCTCTTTCACCTGTTTCTTTCAGAGTGGAATGGATGTATTTTAGTAAAAACCTTCCTTTTTTTTTTTTTTTTTTTTTTAAACCAGTAACAACCATTTCACCCTAATTTCATTTCCTGAGTGTTTCTGTTGCTTTGTACAGCCAGGTTTTTAACAGTCTGCCTCCTAATAAAACAGCAAGTGGGGAAATGGCAAGGCAACCCACACAGAGTGGGGGGTTTCCCTTCCTTATATATTCACCAGATACTTCCCTGAGGAAATACATGGAGGCAGAGGAGGGCTGTTTTCTTTTCTAGGCCCTGCCACCACCCCCTCTCTCTTTTTTTTTCACTCCATCAGTCTGGATCATTAAATACTATTTCATAAGCAAGTGATTTTCTCCTTACCAGCTGCTTCCACATTCAGCTCCATTTCATCTTGTACCATTGCAGAACCTGTGCTTCTGAAATCACAATTAGTTACCATGGAAAGCGATTCAGAGCCGCAATAAACACACTCGAAGGCAGCTCGCTCAGCTATGGCTTAGGAAATAGCACTAAAATAAAGTCCTCCAGAGACCTGGATCCAGGTCGTGTGCCTACATGCTCAGGGGCAAGCACGTGTTTGTAGGTGCCCAGGTTAATGCCATTTTTCATTCTGTTCTCCCTGTGTGCCAGCCCCCCTGAGGTGCAGCCCTGCTCCTCGCAAGTGCTGCCCACACAGGTGCATGATTTGGTCCTTAACTGCTGTCTCTAAAGCTTCAAGACACATCCAGGGGGCAGTTTGATATTGTCACCAGCAATCTGCATCACTGATGCACTGGGAGGAGTGAGTCACAGGCAGGGATGGGACAGTGGCTGTGGTGTAACATAGACATGGTGACAATCACAGGCTCACAGGATGTCAGGGGTTGGAAGGGACACAAAGAGGTCATCGAGTCCAACCCTCCTGCCAAAGCAGGACCAGACAATCCAGCTCAGGGCACACAGGAACACATCCAGACAGGCCTTGGAAGGCTCCAGAGAAGGAGACTCCACAACCTCTCTGGGCAGTCTGTGCCAGTGCTCTGGGACCCTTACAGTACAGAAGTTCCCCTTGTGTTGAGCTGGAACCTCCTGTGCTGCAGCTTCCATCCATTGCTCCTTGTCCTATCCCAGGGAGCAAATGAGCAGAGCCTGTCCCCCTGCTCCTGACCCCCAGCCCTCAGATATTTATAAACATTGATTAAATCTCCTGTCAGTCTTCTCCAGCCTAAGCAGCCCCAGGTCCCTCAGCCTCTCCTCCTCAGGCAGTGCTCCAGTCCCCTCAGCATCCTCGTAGCCCTCCCTTGGACTCTCTCCAACAGATCCCTGTCCCTCTGAAACTGGGGAGCCCCAAACTGCAGTACTCAAGATGGGATCTCACCAGGGCAGAGTAGAGGCCTCCCATGGCAGCCCCCTTTCCCCACCCTCTGTTTCATTTCACATCTCTTGGAGAGAGACTGTTGACAAAGGCCTGCAGGGACAGGACCAGAGGCAATGAATGGTTTGAAATGAGAGCAGATCAGGTTTAGATTGGATGTTTGGAACAGGTTCTGCACTGAGGGTGGTGGAACACTTAAATAGGTTGCCCAGGGAGGTAGTTGAGGCCCCATCCCTGGAGATATTTGAGGTCAGGCTTAACAAAGCTCTGAGCAACTCAATGTAGTTGAGGATGTCTCTGCTTGCTGCAGAGGGGGTTAGACTGGGTGACCTGTGGGGGTCCCTTCTAGCTCAGACCAGTCTATGATTTTCCTGTAGATATTTCCATCCCGTTGTTGACAGGAGTTGATTTCACACTCGTTCTGTTTTGCTTTCGGGAGCAGACAGGGACATGCTGCTGCCCATATGCTCCTGGATTTGTGCACACAGGCAACTGGTGGCATTTCAGGCTCCTCAGCAGCTGCCCAGGGCTGGCTTGGTCATCCAGGCTTCTCCACGGAGCAGAGGTGGTGGTGGGAGCACAAGTCTCAGCTCAAAGTGCTGATGCAACCCCATGGTCCTTTTTATGACACCATTTGTGCCAATGATTTCTTCAGCATTTTGCCAACTCCTGATATTGTTCAGACTATAGGCTGAAATTGCAGCTCACAGCATTGCCTAGAGGATAGAAATGGATGTTGAAATGTATCTCTTTATTGTATTTCCTGCTTATCCCTAGCAGTTCCCAGGGAGTCACATTTTCTTTTCGAGGCTCTGAATTCATGACCTGACTCAAAGGGCTCATACAGCCCAGCAGGTCACAAGAAAGAGCTGTGAACTTCTTGTATTCAAGTACAAACAACTCATTACAGAAATGTCAACTTGGCTGGAATAGATCTCTGGAGATCAGCTAGTCCAGCCCTCCCTGCTAAAGAAGGATCACCCACAGCAGCTTGCTCAGGCTTGCAACATCCAGGTGGGTTTGGAATCTCTTCAGAGAAGGAGATTCCACAGCCTCTCTGGGCAGCCTGGGCCTGGGCTCCAGCACCCTCACAGCAAAGAAGTTTTCCCTTGTGTTTAGATGGTACCTCCTGGGTTCCACTTTGTGTCCATCTCTCTTTGTCCTGTCGCTGGACACCACTGAAAAGTGTCTGGCCCCATCCTCTTGCTCCCTGTCCTTTAGCTATTGATCAGTATTGAGCAGATCCTCTCTCTGTCTGCTCTTCTCCAGGCTAAACAGCCCCAGGGCTCTCAGCCTTGCATCAGGGAGAGGCTCCATGCCCTCAGCACTGCTCTGTCTCTTTGTGGGGCTTTGTGCAGTACTTCCCTGCCGCTGTCGAGCTGGGGAGCCCAGAACCATACATGATACTGCAGATGTGACCTCAGCAGGGCTGAGCAGAGAGGAAGAGAACCTTCCTCGACCTGCTGGACATGCTTTTCTTAATGCACCCCAGGAGCCCATTGGCTTTCTTGGCCGTGAGGGCACACTGCTGACTCATAGGGAACTTCCACCAGCACTCCCAGGTCCTTCTCCACAGTGCTGCTTCCCAGCAGCTCAATCCCCATCCTGTACTGCTGTGTGGGTACTTAGTTACTGCAACTCTGTGCAATTCTGATGCCCACCTGGAGAGCAGTGCCAAGTGGCTCCCTCAGGGGTCAGTGCTGGCACCAGTGCTGTTTAATGTCTTTGTCAGTGCCATGGACAGAGGAATCAGTGCAGCCTCAGCAGGTCTGCAGCTGGCACCAAGCTGTGTGGCACAGTCGACTTGCTAGAGGGCAGGGATCCATCCAGAGGGACCTGGACAGGCTGCAGAGCTGTGCCCAGGCCAACCTCAGGACATTCAACAAGGCCAAGTGTAAGGCCCTGCACCTGGGTAGGCACAATCCCAAGCACAGCTCCAGGCTGGGTGGGGAATGGCTGAGAGCAGCCCTGAGGAACAGGCCCTGGGGGTCTGGGGTGATGAAAAGCTCAAGATGAGGCTGCAGTGTGAGTGCAGCCCAGACAGCAACTGTGTGCTGGGCTGCAGCAAGAGCAGTGTGGGCAGCAGGGCAAGGGAGGGGATTCTGCCCCTTTGCTCTGCTCTCCTCAGACCCCATCTGCAGTCCTGTGTGCAGTTCTGGAGCCCCCAGCACAGGAAGGACATGGAAGTGTTGGAGCCAGTCCAGAGGAGGCCACCAAGATGCTGAGAGGGCTGCAGCAGCTCTGCTGTGAGGACAGGCTGAGAGAGTTGGGGCTCTGCAGCCTGGAGAAGAGAAGGCTTCCAGGAGACCTTAGAGTAGCCTTGCAGTATCTGAAGGGGGCTACAGGAAGGCTGGGGAGGGACTATTGACAAGGGCTTGCAATGCCAGGACAAGGGGCAATGGGTTTGAAGTGGCAGAGGGGAGATTGAAACTGGATGTTAGGAGGAAGTTGTTTGCAGTGAGGGTGATGAGACACTGGCACAGGTTGCCCAGGGAGGTTGTGGAGGACAGAAACACAGAATGTGATCAAAGATCAAATCAAAGCTCACATTCTGTGCTTCTGTGCTCTGCAACCTCCCTGGAGGTGTTCAAGGCCAGATTGGATGAGGCCTTGAGCAACCTGTTCTAGTGGAGGTGTCCCTGCCTATGGCACAGGGGTGTTGGAACTGGCTGAGTTTTGAGGTCCTTTCCAACCTAACCCATTCTCTGGTTCTGTGATTTGTTGGAAGTTGCTGGAACTCTAAACTCCAGCCCAAATGCTTAGTCTTGTTCTCAACTGAGAGGCAGAAAGATGACTGTAAGAGACAGCCTCACAGTTGTGGGATTTAATAGTGTGGGACAAGCACAGCTGGTCTAATAGTCAGCCTTAAATAATTGATTGCATTGATTATCACTTTCATTAAATAATGCATTCAAGGCAATGAATTTCTCCGCTCTCATTAAAGGCAACAAGATCGTCAGGAGCTGTTGCAGCCCCTGTGTGAGCCAGGCACAGGCTTCCTGTGGCTTCCACAGGGGCTACAGCAGAGGAACATCCAGGTGTGCCCCTGTGTGCTCTTCTGAACTGACATGGGATGTTTTCCTCCTGCTTTCTAAGCGAGGTCCTAGCAACAAACCAGGTTGTGGGACAGAAACTAAAGAAAAGGTGAGCTTACTGTGAGCCAACAGTGTGCTCCTGCAGCCCAGGAGGCAATCTGTGTCCTAGGCTGCATCCAGAGCAGTGTGGCCAGCAGGGCAAGAGAGGGGATTGTGCTCCTTGACTCTGCTCTGCTGAGACTTAACCTCCAATGCTATGCCCAGGTCTGATGTCACCAGCTTAAGAAGAGCACAGAGCTGTTGGAGGGCTGGAGTAGCTCTGCTATGAGGTGTGATGGTTTGGGAGTTCCCTGCCTCCCACCCCCCCCCCCCCCCCCCCCCCCCCCCCCCCCCCCCCCCCCCCCCCCCCCCCCCCCCCCCACTCTACTTTATAAAATCCCCCAGACTAGACTCAGCCAGCTGGAAATTAAGGTCTGAAGCTCTATTTACAGCTTAGCACA
>WBNM01034098.1:0-16024 GCA_013399055.1 Ramphastos sulfuratus
GTGGAGACCAGTGACAAGTGGAAGTTTCTCAGCAATCTGTACTGGGTCCAGTGCTGTTAATACCTTTGTCAGAGACATGGACAGTGGCATTGAGTGCACCCTCAGCAAGTTTGCTGAGGGCACCAAGTTGTGTGGTTCAGTGGACTCACTTGAGGGAAGGGATGCCATCCAGAAGGATCTTGACAGGCTCGAGAAGTGGGCCAGCGCCAACTGCATGAGATTCAACAAGTCAAAGTATTTGTGCTGGTTTGAGGCAAATTGGAATATTTTAATGAGAGAAATTAGATAATTTGCTATGAAAAGAAAGTAATAGTGATGTCTATATCACCCATTGGTTTTGCTTAGAGATATAAACAATAACAAAGTTTCTCAGCCTCTGGCTGCTGCTTGCTGTGTTGACTGTCTCTGCTTGAATGTGTGTAACCCAATCTAAGCATTCTCCTTCTAACCTCTTTTTGGCTTTTTCTGCATCTCACCCCTGCACGTAAGCCTTGTGAGATAAGGGAGGGGGTGGGAAGAAGAAGGGGATTTAGTTTGGAGCCCTCCTGGGCAGTTCTGCTGTTTGGGAGGGGTTTTGAATTTCTGTATTACTTTTAACTTGTATATAATCGTATATAGTTGTAAATAACTGTATATATTGTGTTTGCATACTTGTAAATTTGTGCTATGCTGTAAAATACAGCTTCATCCTTAACTTCCAGATAGCTGAGTTAGTCTGTTGAATCTAGCAGAGGGGTGGGAAAACTCCCAAACCACCGCATTCCATATTTGGCATATAGAGCTAATTCAATTTGATTTATTGCTGATTAAGTTTTTATTGCTAATTAAGTTTGGAAGTTAAGATGAAGCTTTTATGGGTGGTCTGGACTCTTTTTTACCCATTCTTGGTCTGGTATGGGTATCGATGGGTTATCACCCAATTAGGTTCAATATTGATGCATATAGTATCAAGAAAAGTGAAATCCACATTGGTGAACTTTGGTGACTATTGTATTGATTTGATTTGGTTTAATGTCACCAATAATATTACCAATTCCACTTTTACTAATTCAGGAAATGCTACAAGTTCTTCTTGGTCTCTAGTGGTTTAAATCAGAACACAATGGATCAAACTGAACCAGCAGGTCAACCTATTTGTTTTCCCAACAC
The DNA here is from genome assembly GCA_013399055.1 of Ramphastos sulfuratus. NCBI lineage: Eukaryota > Metazoa > Chordata > Aves > Piciformes > Ramphastidae > Ramphastos > Ramphastos sulfuratus. The sequence goes on from WBNM01034098.1 coordinate 1,150, forward strand.
AGAAGTGAGGGAATGTGGGATTTCCCTATGGATAAGATTTCAGGGAAGAGATCCTCATTATGCATTTCTCTAGTTTCTAAGACTGCATGCAAAATTCCTACACTTTCTTCTATCTATTATTCAGTAGCACAGCCCAGAAGAAAGTGTCAGCAGTAAACCATGTCTTCAAGCACCAGGTCCATATGTCACTCCAGATATGGTGAGTCTTCCCTGAGCAGACCATTTTAGTGTTTGATAACCCTTTCAGTTAAGACTTATTTCCTAATATGCAGCCTAAATCTCACCTGGCACAGCTTTCAGCCATTTCCTCTAGTCCCGTTGCCTGCCACTAAGGAGAAGAGGCTGACCTCTTTGCTCCAAACTCTCTTCAGGTATTTGTAGAGACCAATTTGGTCTCCCCTCAGACCCCTCTTCTCTAGACTGAACAGCCCCAAATACAACAGATGCTCCTTGTAGGTCCTGTGCTCTAGGCCCTTCACAAGCCTCTTTGTCCTTCTTTGGACATGCTCCAGCACCTCGATGTCCTTCTTATAGTGAGGGACCCAGAACCGAACATCGTATTTGAGGTGAAACCTCAATGGTGCTGAGTACAGGGGGATGATCACCTCACTGTTCCTGCTGGCCACAGTATTTCTAATACAAGCCAGGATGCCTTGGCCTTCTTGGCCACCTGGGCACACTGCTAACTCATTCACTCAACTATCAATCAATATCCTTAGGTCTCTCTCCAAGCTGCAGCTTTCAGACCATACACCCCCAACTCTGTAGCTTACTATGGAGTTGTTGTGACCCAGGTGCAAGACCTAGCACTTGGCCTTGTTGAATGTCATACAATTAGCCTTGATCCATTGATCTGACCTGTCTAGATTCCATTGTAAAACTTCTGTACTCTCTATTTAATTGACAGAGCCAGACAGCTTCGTGTCACCTGCAAACTTACTGAGGGTGCGCTCAATCCCCTCCAGATCATTAATAAAAATATCAAAGAGAACAAGCCCCAGTACTGAACCCTAGGGAACACCACTAGCAACCAGACTTCAGGCAGATTTAACTCCATTCACCACCATTCTTTGGGCCCAGCCATCCAGCCAGGCTTTATCCAGTGCAGAGTGCACTTGTCCGAGCCTTTTGCCATGAGTTTCTGAAAGAGAATGCTGTGGGAGACAGTGCCAAAGGCTTTACTAAAATCCAGGTAAACTATGTCCACACCCCTTCCCTCATCCACTAGATGGGTCACTTTGTTGCAGAAGGAGATCAGGTTAGTCAGGCAGGACCTGCCTTTTATAAACCAAACGTGATGGAGCCTTATGGCCTGGTTGTCTTGTATGCGCCACACGATGGGACTCAGGATAACCTGCTCCATAACCTTCCCTGGCACTGAGGTCAGTCTGACAGACCTGTAGTTCCCTGGATCATCCTTCTGGCCCTTCTTGTAGATGGGTGTCACATTTTCTAGCCTCCAGTCAACTGGGACCTCCCTGGTAAGCCAGGACTGTTGATAAATAATGGTGAGTGGCTTGGTGTGCAGCCAGCTCCTTAATTATCTAAGGGGTAGATTCCATCCAGTTCCATAGACCTTTGCACATCTAAGTGACAAAATAGGTCATTTCTTTCTGGATTATGAGAAATCCATTGTGCTCCCCATCTCTGTCTTCCAGTTCCAAGAGCTGGACCCACAGGAAGCAACCGGAGTCACTGACCAAAACCAAGGCGAATTAGTCATTCAGCAGGTCAGCCTTTTCCTTATCTTTGGTCACCAGGTTCCTTCCCACATCCAGTAGTGGGTAGAAGTTCTCTCTAGCTCTTCTTTTACTGTTAATGGTTTTACTGTGATGGTTTGGGAGTTACCAAATCACCCAGACTAGACTCAGAAAGCTGAAAGTTAAGGAATGAAGCTATATTTACAGCTTAGCACAATATACAGGCAGATATATACACAATATTGTCCTGCTGAGGCAAAACGGGCCCTGAGCACTTGCTTGCAGTGCTAATACCCTGTCTGTTTGGCTGGGTTTCAAATTTCTCTCCTGCCAGTGGTCCATTTTGCCTCGAGGAGCAATTGAAGGGGTTTTGCTCTGGAGGGGTTTATGCTCCTCCTCTTCTGGTGGGTGTTGCAGGCTAGCCCCGGGGGACACGTGACTCTCTCCCAGGCTTTGTTCGTTTTCGGCAGCATGTCCCGGCTCTGCTACCCTCTCTGCCTCGTGGTTGCATCAAAGGTATAAATTGGAATTATAGCTTCCTCGTTTATTCCTTCGGCGCTGATNCTCTCTATCATACCTATATTTGTGTCCTTGTTCTCCTACATCTCAGCAAGCCTATGGGTAAAGTAGACATCACCATTATTTTCTTTTCACAGCCTACAATCTAATTCTTTTCATAAAAATATTCCAACTAGCTTCAAACCAGCAGAATACTTACAAAAGCACTTTTTATTATCTTTACTGACACTGGCCAGTCTTCTGACCCACCAGCTCATGCTTTGGTGCATGGGAACAGCTTGTTCCCATGCCTTGAAGATTTCCCTCTTGAGGAATGCCCAGCCTCCCTGAACTCCTTTGCCCTTCAAGACTACTTCCCAGGGGATGTTATCAACCAATCTCCAAAACGAGTCAAAGTCTGCCCTCCAGAAGTCCAAGGATGTGGTTCTATTTCTCTCCCTCCTAACTTTGGTAAGAATTGAAAACTGCACCATCTCATGGTCGCTTTGCCAAGACGACAACCAGCCTTTACACCTCCTACTAGTCCTTTGTTTGCAAACAGCAGATCTAATAGAGAGCCTTACCTCATTGGCTCAGTCACCAGCTGTGTTAGGAAGTTATCTTCCACACTCTCCACAAACTTTTAGGATTTCTTCCTGTCTGATGCATTGCATTTCCAGCAGATATCTGGCAAGTTGAAGTCCTCCCACAAGAACAAGGGATTCTGAGACTTTACCCACTCGCCTGTAAAACACTTTGCCAACCTTCTCATCCTGGTTGGGTGGTCTATTACACCTGCCTTGTTAGCTTTCCACCCTGATTCTTATCCAGAAATGTTCAATCCTATCATCACTGTCATGTTTGAGACAGTCAAGACCTTCCCTAACATACAGGGCCATCCCATTGCTTCTCATTCTGGGTCTTGTGAGAGACTAAATCTTGTCTCTCTTCTACATTTAAATCAACAAAGATATAAATCACCTTTGCTCAGGTGGTTTACCTGAATGTTCAGGGATGTGTGTTGAAGTGAGGGGCAAAAGCCCACTGCTGATGCTGGACCTCTGCAGGCACATGGATGAGCACAATTGTTGTAGAGGACCTGCCTGATGAGTCAGCTCTGCTCGCTGATAGTACATCTGGCAGTCACTTATGCATTAATGTGGCTAGGGTGGCTAGGAGGAGCTGCAAAAAAACTGAATAAAAGACACTGGGCCTGTACCAGCTTTGGTGAGTGTATGAGAGGGTGAGTGGGAGAAGACATCACTATGGACATCCAACCTGAAAACAGCAGCCCAGGAACCCTCTCTCCACCACCACCACCAACAACAACAACCATTCCGTGCCCTAAGTTTTGCCTGCTGTAAGAAGAGAAGAACTCCTGAGAAGAAGAACTCCCAAGAAGAACTCCACTGAAGACATCACACACTGGAAATACCCCTGGGCAAACTGAAAAGGACCTGGACTTTGGAAAATCTGTCTCTCCCCCACCCTCTGGCCAAAAGTAATATAACCCCTCTTCTCTTCTCTTCTCTTCTCTTCTCTTCTCTTCTCTTCTCTTCTCTTCTTTCTCTGTTTCCTTCACTTTATCCTTTAGTAAATAGTCCGGCTCCTGGTATCTGGCCTCGCTTGTATCTTAATTCCACAATACAGAAATATATAAGAACAAATCTCTCTCCTCTGGACTGAGACAGGCCTATCCCTTCTGCAGAGCCAATAGCAGTCCAATGCAGTGGTCCAATTATGGGATTTATCCCATCATGTTTCTTTCAGGGCAATTATATCGTAGTTTTTCTGCTGGACAATAGCCTCAAGCTCTTCCTTCTAGATGCATTTACATAGACATGCTTTAGTTGGTTGGAAATACTTTTGCATGATGTGAGATTGGATCTGATAGTAGCTGGCACAGCTGGTAAGTGCTGGAAGTGAAGGTGTGGTTCAACGGAAAAATTTGAAGATACCTTAGAAAAAGGATGCCACACACACCTGAGGGGCTGTCCTGATTTTGACCAGGATAGAGTTCATTTTCTTTCTATTAGCTGGTGCAGTGTTGTGTTTTGGATTTAATATGAGAACAATGTTGATAACACACTGGTGTTTTAGTTATCAGTAAGTAGTGCTTATCTCAAGTCAAGGAATTTTCAGTCTCCAATGCTCTGACAGTGAGCACAAGAAGCTGTAAGGGACCATAGCCAAGACAATTGACCCAAAACAGTCAAAAGGGTATTCCATTATTCCATACCATAGGACATAAAGCCATGATCAGTACATAAACTGAAGGGAGTTGGCTGGGGGTGCTGATGACTGGTCAGGTGTCAGTCAGTGGATAGTGAGCATCACTTTCATTGTGCATCATAGAATCATAGAATGGTAAGGTTGGAAGGGATCTCAAGGATCAGCTAATTCCAACGCCCTGCCATAGGCAGGGACACCTCCCACTAGTACAGGTCACTCAAGGCCTCGTCCAACCTGGCCTTGAACACCTCCAGGGAGGGAGCAGCCACAACCTCCCTGGGCAACCTGTTCCAGTGCCTCACCACCCTCACTGTAGAGAACTTCCTGCTAACATCCAGTCTAAATTTTCCCTCTGCCAGTTTAAACCCATTGCCCCTAGTCCTGTCATTACAAGACCTTGTAAATAGTCCCTCCCCAGCCTTCCTGTAGGCCCCCTTCAGATACTGGAAGTATCACTTGTCTTTTTGGGGTTTTCTTTATCTCTTTCTATTATTTATTTGTTTTATCTCTTCTTGTTTTTCATTATAGTTGTCAATATATTTTATGAGCAGTGCTGTTTTTATTTTATTTTCTTTAATTTTAGTTATTAAACTCTTCTCATCTCAACCCATGGGTTTCAACATTTTTTCTGATTCCTCTCCCCATCTCACTGTGAGGGGAGAGGAGTGAGTGAACATCTGTGTGGTGTTCAGTTGCTGACTAGGGTTAAACCACAATAGGGGCTGAGGGATCAGCTCTGTGGCACACCTTGATAATTAAGGGCTGTTTCCATATCTATTATCTGCTCATGTTCTCAAGCAAAAGGTGATGACTGGACTTCCAGAGCCAGTTGGTCATCTGGTTCTTTAAGGCAAACAAACAAAGCAAGGACCACAGGCCTACTGTTTCTCTCATGATTTATATCTGTTTTTCTTAGACTAACAGGAGCAGGAGCAGTACAACAATGTTTTCCCATCACAGTAAAAAATTGATCAAAACCAGTTTGGGCCCAGAAAGATTAATATCCTTTTGCCCCCACCTTTACACTGTCATATACATACTGAAGGAATTTCTGTTTAGAGTCACATATTAAATGTGTCTGCAGGAAGCAGGGTCTGTGTCAGTCTACACAAGAAAGATCACAACAGCTCATCCTTCTTCAGGAGTGCATTTGTCTAGGAGATGACACTGCAGTGACTGTTTCTTGATTTGTTTTTTACCTCTAGCATAAAAAATATACCCACAAAGTCATACAGGACAGCTGTTCACAGCTATCTCATGTCTTATCTATGTCCTCCCCTAAAACAGCCTTTCTACTTTCCTGGGGCAAATGATATTCCATCACAAGTATGCATGCAGATCTGGTATTCTGGGGGACTTTTTCTGGGCTTCCTCCAGTTTCTCTAACTGGAGATGTGCCATTGCATTACTCAGAAAGTGTGCCGGCTGATCAATTAATCATACCTCTGGCTTTAGCAGCTCACTTCACATCTCCCTGTCTGTGCACTAACTCTTACTCTCCTATCCTTAGCTTGGTCCCTACCAGTTTTTGAATATTCATCAGTTATTATATACAGTGCCTGACCATTATTCCTAGCCTAGCTTCCAGGCAATTCACTTGGAGCATGACGTTTTCCATTTATATTAATGAAGAGAACAATACCCTAAAGCTGCAACAAACACACCAGATGAATTCTGCTTGAACCTCTAAGTTGAGTTTCTGCAGCTGAAGGACAGAATTCAGACCTGATACATAAGAAACCATTAGTTCAGTTCACAGAATATTCCAATGATCTATTATGAAGTCTAAATGAGCTTAGGCTGAACACAGTTCAGAACTGCCTGGGTTTGATTTACTTAGAATAAGAAGCTATAAAGGTGATAAGGCTCAATATTGTCACTTCAAAAAACTTTGAGCCATAGATAGTTGCTTGTTGCAAAAAAAGTAGTCATAGAATCATAGAATGGTCTGTGTCAGAAGGAACCTCTGAAGGTCATCTGGTCCAACCCCTGCTGCAGTCAGAAGGGACATCTTCAAATATACCAGGTTGCCCAGAGTCCTACTGAGCCCCACCTTGAATATCTCCAGGGATGGGGCCCCAACCTCCTCCCTGGGCAACCTGTTCCACTAGCCTCATAGTAAAAAGCCTGTTCCTAACATCCAATTTAAATCTGCTCCTCTCTAGTGTGAAGCCATTGCCCCTTGTCCTGTCACTGCAGACCTTTGTAAACAGTCTCTCTCCATCCTTCTTGTAGGCTCCCTTCAGGTACTGGAAGGCTGCTATTAGGTCTCCCTGGAACTTTCTCTTCTCCAGGCTGAACAACCCCAGCTCCCTCAGTCTGTATTTGTAGCAGAGGTGCTCCAACCCCTTGATCATTTTCATGGCCCTCCTCTGGTCCTGCTCCATCAGGTCCATGTCCTTCTTATATTGAGGGCTCCAGACTTGGATGCAGTACTCCAGGTGAGGTCTCAGTGGAGCAAAGTGGCAGAATCACCTCTCTGGATCTGCTGGCAGTGCATCTTTTGATGCACCCCAGGATGTGATTTGCCTTATATGCAAGACCTGCATTTGAAGCATAAATAAAAATAATAATTAAGGCTCATCCACATCAGATATCACAATCTAACAAGTAGTATGGAATAGCCACCTAATACAACTATATTTCTATTTAACTCTACATAGCATTATTACTTAAAACATCTGTTATAGACATTAATATTTTATCAGAAATCACAACAGAATTTCCAACATAGCCAACTTCCCAGCAGCAGCCATTAGGGAATCACAGAATCACAGAAACATTTCAGTTGGAAAAGACCCTCAGGATCACCAAGTCCAACCGATATCCCCATGCTGTAAGGTTCACCCTAAACTATATCCTCAAGCACCACATCCAAAGTAACCTATGATTAATTTCAACAATGTGTCAGCCTGTGATTGTGAGTCCCCAAACCCAGCAAGCCAATGTGCTATGAACGACCATGTGCATAAAGCCTGCTGAGACACATGATTTAAAAGAACCGACACATGGGTGTGCCGATCAACTAGGGAGGCAGTGTAGGAGGTCTTTCTGAGACCTTTCAGCAAATGTTATTGCAATACTGTTGTTCTGCCTTGGGGGCTTGGGAAAAGCTTAACCAATCTTTGCAGAGTGAAAACAATGATAGTATGAATGAGATAGATTCTTAAGAAGGTAATCTTTCACATGTTTGCTTAATAACTCAAAAAAAAGCTGTGATAAGGTCTTTCTGCAGCAAGGTTTAGGTTACATGTCAAACATGCAAAATGCTGCCAAAAGNAACATTTCAGTTGGAAAAGACCCTCAGGATCACCAAGTCCAACCGATATCCCCATGCTGTAAGGTTCACCCTAAACTATATCCTCAAGCACCACATCCAAAGTAACCTATGATTAATTTCAACAATGTGTCAGCCTGTGATTGTGAGTCCCCAAACCCAGCAAGCCAATGTGCTATGAACGACCATGTGCATAAAGCCTGCTGAGACACATGATTTAAAAGAACCGACACATGGGTGTGCCGATCAACTAGGGAGGCAGTGTAGGAGGTCTTTCTGAGACCTTTCAGCAAATGTTATTGCAATACTGTTGTTCTGCCTTGGGGGCTTGGGAAAAGCTTAACCAATCTTTGCAGAGTGAAAACAATGATAGTATGAATGAGATAGATTCTTAAGAAGGTAATCTTTCACATGTTTGCTTAATAACTCAAAAAAAAGCTGTGATAAGGTCTTTCTGCAGCAAGGTTTAGGTTACATGTCAAACATGCAAAATGCTGCCAAAAGAAAAAAAAAAAGACCTTTTAAACGTGGAGTAAAGAAGTATTGCTTGCATGCTTAGGGCCACAAGATCTGTATAAGCTTCAAATGGTAAAATATGCAACTTCACTAACTGAAACATGAAACTTCAGTAGCTCTGGGAATCTACACATGTGGTAAATGCATTAATATTTAGATGCATTGCTACGTTCATATGATTTGGTTTTTTGCATTGCCGAAATGAGCTTGAGAAATAGTAGCTTCTTTTCCTGGGTTATTAGCTCTTTCTTCACAAGACAAAATATTTTCTTCTGTCTGCCTTTATTTTTGTTTAATTTTGTTTTGTTTTGGCTTTACCACTTGATTAGGAAGGCAGAAGACAACTGGAAAGAGATGGATAAAGGGGAATTTTCATTTCTGTTTGCCCATACTCCCTTCCCACAAGTGAAATCATGATGATATTTAAAGGGGATTGAGAAATCTGTTCAGCTTACTTTTATTAAAGTGGTTGTGTGCCACTATGACTTAAAAATACTCATTAAAAATTCATAAGTAAAAAGAATAATTTACGGTCCTGTGAATGTCTCAGTAATCCAAGGTCTGAATTTCTGGACATAACACATTTTCTAATATGTAGAAGCTGCACATCACTGGTTTTACCTCATGTCCATATGTGTTGTTCCAACAGTTACAGCATGTTGTAGAAGGACAGAAACTAACCACAGCTGCAATTTTCATTCCTAGTATCACCAGAATCTTTATTTGACATCTTGATTCCTTAAAAAAGCCAATGATACTGTTTTTGACTAAACAGAAATACACCTGAACAAACTCCAGGGTTCTTTCTGTAAAGTGACTTTTGTCTTTGAGAGCTGCAGTGGAGTCATTGTTCTGTCCTGACTGAGAATAGAAACATTCACCTAAGGGACATTTCAAACTTGCTTATTTCTTACATTTTCTGGTTTGGTACAGTTCCAAGACTAGCGATAACTGTGTATGTTCTCTAGTTTGATCTTGACTGAATACCAGACTTTTCAATATCTGTTACTTTGAGGTAACCTTTATGTGTGCTGAATTCAGGTAGGTTGATTCATCAGTATATCTCTACATTTCATGGGAACTTCTGTTTTCTTTGGAAAGTTTGCTATTCTCATGACCTTCCTTCCAGAAGGAGTGGTCATTTCTATCTTATCAGCTGGACTGAAGCAAATTTCCATGCTTTTGGAGTTTGAGATGGTAGGGTAGATAAGCCATGTCTTTTCAATTTAGTGCCTTGAAGAAATAAAACATTTCTGTTAAAGTTACTATCCATAACATTGCATGTCATAGTCTAGGATCTTTAGCAGCCTCTTGGGTTGTACCCAATGCCATGTTGTATCCAATGTCAGACACTGCTTGTCCATTCAGTTAGGAAAGAAAACCATACATCTAGTGATGTGACTGACATTTTGTGTTTTATATCTTGTCATGTAAATATTCATTTGGATACTTTTTTTATTAGGAAAGAAAACCATACATCTAGTGATGTGACTGACATTTTGTGTTTTATATCTTGTCATGTAAATATTCAGTTGGATACTTTTTTTATGAACAATTTCTTCAGTATGTATACACAACATTATTTTTACTAGATTCCTGGCATACAAAACCCATAGCAATGTGAATATTTAGCTTTTGATTCCCTTAGCTGCTATACATGGGTAACACTTGGCTACCAAGCACATTACTATTAGATGCATTATATAAGGGTGTTTTTGACAATTGTTGATAGACATATTCAAAGTCAATATTACATCTTACATGACTGGTATACTTCTGCCAATGTACAAGTTATATTATACAAGTCAATAAGTTTAGGAAAATTAATGTCATCAACCACATACCATAGCCATAAAACCAGTCTCCTTGTGTTTGAGAAATCTGTTTCATTTAATCTACCATAATTACATGTATCACTTTCCAGCAGTTGCTCAAGAATAATCTTGCAATTTTTCAGATCCACTGTTACCATTATGTCATTTTGAATGGCAAGAATTCGTCTCATCTTTCTTTCACTCACTTTGAACTATCATAAACATGTTACCCTGCCTACAAATCAATCAGTTAAATGAAGTGATAGCTGACTTCTCTGTTTACTGAGATATTTTCAGTTTAAGACACTGGCTTGCAGCTCGAGTCTTTCTTTAGCAATGTGATATATACTATTTAGTGCATGCACTAAAAATTGTTGTTTTCTTGTTTCACTTTTTCTTTTCTGAGTTGTATGTTTGCTTTTTTTTTTTTTGCTTAGAAAGATGTCAACTATTCTTTTGTATACTGACTGCTCTTCACACTATTTTTCCACTTTTCCACTTATAATCTGACCAATAGGATGTTTTTTATCTATGCACAGTAAAAACTAATCTGTACCCAAAACTACAGCAGAATTGCATAATCTATTAATGAATTGCAAAACTACACAGAGTACAAATGAGTATGGAGGATGTCTTTATTTTCAGTGTCAGGCAGAAGAGAAAATGGAGATATCTGGGAATTTCTAACAGCCTGAAGTATGTATTGTATGATTATTGGAAATATCTTGAAAGAAATTATATTGCAACTCATTAGGCCACCCAGAGAACTTTAACTACGTGTTTTGGAATTATTCTTCTTCTGATGGTTTAGATTGCATTTTAAGTGCTTAGAATCACTTCAGCAATATGAACATCTATTCTGTCCTTCAGTAGGTCATTTGCCATTTAGTAGAACTAAACAGGGACTACAGAATAAAATACAACATCCAACAAACTGAAACGTTTATCTGGTGCCGCAATCTGGTTTTGGCCTTCAGGAAACAGTCAAGAAAAAGACAGGACGACTAAAACCAAGCTCTCAACCTGATACTATAGAACTTCAGATTTAAGGGTTTGGTTATGCAATCTCCTATATAAGAGAAAGGGCTAATTAAAATCTAAAATGGTCTTTTTCAAAATCCTTCTTTCTGCAAGGTTTCCAGGAGTTCTGTCAAACCAGAATCAGAGGAATAATAGCCTATTTTATCTGTAGAAAGACAGAGAGGCTGAGAAATACACGTATGGAGATAAAAATATTTCATAATCTTTGCAATAGGAGAGAGATCATGAAGAGAAAAAGTCAGAGAAGGAGAGACATGTGATTTTTAGCAAGGCACCTCGCAAAGGGAGTTTAATTTTCTCAGTTATTTCCCAACCATGGAAGCTGAAGTTCCATCTATATTGCTAAATAAAAGTCCAGGGATTGATCTTTTGCTGAAAGGCTGAAAGCTGCCAGCTGGCTGTGGTCCACAGTGTTTAAGGCTAACCACCTCTGTAAGAAATTTGTCTTGGAGAGAGCAAGCTGGAGTATTCCAGAAATAAGAGCCAGGAAGTACTGTTAACAATTAGGCAGGAAGGATGCTATGGTCCAGTGCTGACTTCAGTCTTAGGCCCTTTTTTAATACAGGACAGAGGTACCCAGAAGGATGTTTAGCCTGGCTTTATTACACTGTGAGCCATCTGAATGTACAGATTAAATAGAGACATTTTAAGAAAAGATTCATACTGATAGCATATAACTAGCTCTGGGTTTAGAGTCTGTGCCCAAGCTACATTAATTGTCATAGAAATGAAGTTCGTGTATTCTTTTGTTTTAGTCTCACCTCTGAAATGATTCCTATGCCTAGTCTGCTTACAATATTCTGGTTTTCTGTGTTCTTATTGTTTTCACCATTATGACACAGATAATGTTCAAAGCTTGAGCTGACTCCATGCTTAGGTATATGTTTTATTTCCAGTTCTTCTGGTAAATGTAATGAGAATATTAAGAAATATTAAGAGCTTTACTGGATTGAGGCCAAGATTAACATTGCTTGATAGACTAAGCTATATTTTACATAAGCTTTAACTGAGTGTTTCATAGTCTTTCTCTGTAATGTTGAAAATGAACTAGATTAAGAGAAAACCAGGATGACAAGTACCCAGAAATCAGCCCCGGCTAAGCAGGCTACAGACATCACACAGTGTACCACAGCAGGAAGGATAAGTTGAAGGTTGTCAGTTTGCCTAATGCTGAACAAAAACAAAAGGCTGCTCTTCAGTGTTTGAAATAATATGACCATCATGGATCTCAAATCCAGTTTAATCCTCTTTGCCAGCATAGTACTTTTCTAAAGCCTTATAATCAAAGAGTGGAGAAGAAAATGATCAAGTTTAACATAGACACTAGAATTTGGACCTCTATATGAAATCTATGTGCTTCATACATAACAGATATTTTTTTTTTCTTAAATACATTGGTCTATATATAAAGAAATACATTATTTATTTAAGACTTTCCTTTGGTGCATCAGTTATTTTCCTTTCTTCTGTGTTCTTGTTTCTGTCCACAAAGCACCTTCTTTTACTAGAATTTTCCTCCTGATGAATAAACCTTTTCAGTGTTTCTCCCTAAAGGCTGTGCTTTGCAGCACTAGCTTTATCAAGCTGATTGTAGGCATATACTGCAAAGCTAGAACTTTAAAAAGAAAAATTTTATTTCCCAATCTTGAAAATAATGCATATATTATTTTTTTATTAAAGATCAGAGGTTTCGGTATTAATTCCTGGTGACTTTTGATCAAATGGAGCCACATTGCATTAGGTGTTATAATGTGTTTCCCAGAACCATGGACTTGTTGCAGTTGGGAGGGACCTTTAAGATCATCAAGTCCAACCATCAGCCTAAGATCACCATGGCCATTAAACCATGTCCCAAGGTGCATGTCCATGTGTTTCTTGAACACCTTCAGAGACAACAACTCTTATCGCCTCTCTGGGCAAGCTATTCCACTGATCACTCTTTCTGTACAGAAAACAACTCCTGGCACAACTTAATGCCATTTCCTCTTATTCTATTACTTGATATTAGGGAGAAGAGATTGACATCCACTTTGCTACAACTTCCTTTCAGGTAGTTGTAGAGAGCAACGAGGTCTACCCTCAGCCTCCTTTTCTCCAAGCTAAATAATCCTACTTTCCTCAGCTGCTCCTCATATGACTTGCTCTCTTGACCTTTTGCCAGCTTTGTTGCCGTTCTCTCTACATGCTCCATCAACTCAACGTCTTTCCTGTAGTGAGGGGCCCAACACTGAACACAGTATTCAAGGTGCAGCCTTATTGGTTCCAACTACAGGGTCATGATCACTTCCCCACTGCTGCTGGCCTCAGTTTTCCTTGTCAAGGCCAGAATGACATCGGCCTTCTTGGCCATCTGATCACACTGCTGACTCGTGTTCAGCTGGTTGGCAACCAGCACCTGCAGGTCCATTTCTGTCAGGCAGATTTCCAGTCATTCTGCCCCAGGCTTGTAGTGTTGAATGGGGTTGTTATGACCTATGTGTGGGACCTGGCACTCGGCCTCAGCCCATCATCAATTCAGCCTGCACAGATCCCATTGTGGAGTCTTCCTAGCCACAAGAAGTTCAACACTCCCACCCAACTTCATGTCATCTGCGTGTTCTCTCTTCCAGATCATTGATAAAAATATTAAAGAGGAGTGGTCCCGTTACTGAGTCCTGGGGAACATCACTTGTGACTGGCCACCAGCTGGATTTAACCCCTTTCACTGTAACTCTTTGAGTCTGGCCATCTAGCCAGTTCTTAACCCAATGAAGTATACACGTAGGTAACCCATGATCAGCAACCTTGTTGCAGTTGAAATAAGCAAGAAAAGAAAGATCAAAAGAGCCAGAAGGAAAACACACTGGTGGATTAGTATTGCAACAGACAACACCAGGATGGGGTTATTTCAGGAAGGGAAATTTAGGAAGCGATTAGCTAAATGCTTACACTAAGTAAAAGGAGAGGAAGCGTATGCAAATTAATGAAGAAAATTGTAGAGGAAATAATTAGGTCAGAAAGAGACTGCTGGAGCGATGCCAAACCGAAGGTACTTTAAGAAGAGAAGTAGAGGGAATTTAACTGAATCGCAGCACAGAGCGGAGCAGTCCCTACCAAACCCACAGCCTTTAAGTCTTTGCTTTACCTGATCACACCCTCCTTCTCCTAGCTCAAATTGGGAAAGTAGCACTTCTTTAACCATGCAGCTTTTGAATCTCCTATGTGTGAAATCACATTTTCAAATGTCTTTATATTAGAAGGGAAACCATTGAGATTAATACTTCACAGTAGTAATTTTTTTTTTTTTTTTTTTTTTTTTATGATGTGTAGCCCTCCACAGTTCCGGTGCTGAAAAACATGATGCTTGTCATCAGTATGCGGACTTGGTTCATTTGCAGAGTTGCAGATTAAGGCCAGTTTATTTTACCAGTGACCCATGTGAATAAGGTCTTTGTGGGTGTGAAGTGATATGATCATTAATAATTTTTGTACCCCTTGTAAATGATCCATGAGTAATGACAATTTATCATGTGTTTTGATTTGATCAGAGTCTAGAAGGTGGTAATGTAAGAAATATAGACATTTCACTTACATATTTATGTGTTTTTAATTACATTATGCCATAGAAGAGTAACAATAAAATCCGTGTGAAAGAAAGCTCATTCTACAGGCTGGGTGGTGAATGGCTGGAGGGCAGCCCTGAGGAAAAGGACCTTGGGGTCTGGGTTGATGAAAAGCTCAACATGAGCCTGCAGTGTGCGCATGCAGCCCAGACAGCAACCAAGTCCTGGGCTGCATCAAGAGCAGTGTGGCCAGCA
>WBNM01034100.1:0-20149 GCA_013399055.1 Ramphastos sulfuratus
TTAAAATCCTCCATGAGAACCAGTGCCTATGACTGCAAGGCTGCTGTTAGCTGCCTGTAGAAGGCCTCATCAACTTCCTCATCCTGATCAGGTGGTCTGTAATAGACACCCACAACTGTATCACCCGTGCTAGCCTGTCCTTTCATTTACACCCACAAGCTCTCAACTCACCACTCATCCATCCCTAGATAGAACTCAAGACATTCTAGTTGCTCCCTCACAAAAAGAGCAACTCCACCACCTCACCTTGCTGACCTGTCTTTCCTGAAAAGGACATAGCCATCCATGGCCACCTTCCAGTCATGGGAGCTGTCCCACTATGCCTCTGTAATTGCCACCAGATCATACCCCACAACTGCACATGGGTTTCTAACTCCTCCTCTTTATTCCCCATGCTGCATGCATTGGGGTATAAGCATTTCAAGAATGGAGCTGAGTACATAGTTTTCAGCCTTGAATGGTTAGACCCTCTGGTTATCTAAGATGTCAATACCCTGATCCTCAAGTATTGGGCTATTACACCCAGGATTCTTGCTGGCAAGTACAGCTACATCCTCCCAACATAGCTAGTTTAAAGCCTTGTCATTGAGTCCAGCTAACTCATGTGCAAGGATTCTTTTCCCCTTATGGGACAGATGAACTCCATCTGTCACCACGAGACCTGGTGCCAAGAAAACTTCTCTGTGGTCAAAAAACCCACAAGTTCTGTTGGTGGCACCAACCTCTAAGCCATGGGTTAATCACATGGATTTTTTTCCCTTCCTTCAATATCTTTTTCTGTCACTGGAGGGATTGAGGAGAATGCTACCTGTGCTCCCAAGCCCTCGAGTTGTCTCCCCAAAGCCCTGAAGCCATTTTTAATTGTTTTTGTACTCCTATCCATTGCCTCATCACTCCCAGTTTGCAACCATCAGTGGGTAATAGTCTGATGGCCACACCAGACTAGGAAGTCTCATACAAATGTCACTAACTTGTGCCCCAGGCAAGCAGCAGTCCTCCCTGTGGGATGGTCCTCCCCCTGCAAATCAGGACCTCAGTTCCCCCCAGAAGGGAATCCCCTACTACTGCCACGTTCCTCTTTTCCCTGCTTACACTAGGGACTGACAAGTCTTGGGTAGCTGTGTGTGTGAATATTCCTCTATATCCTCAGTCATCTGGTCCTCTGTTACAAGGACCTCATACCTGTTGTCTGTGGGGAACTGGAAAGATTGGGAGGGGACTCACCTGCCTCTTCTGCCTCACTGGAGAGGGACCCATTTCTCCCCTTCTCTTATATCCCTTTCTCTCTCCAGGTGGCAAGAGCACATGGGATTACCTGCTTCTTGTATCACCCACACCTGCTGCCCCTGTCTGATGTGTGGGCATTTCTGACTCTTCATCAAGGCAGGCAGAGCCTGGCTCCACCAGTCAATCTCCTTTTCAGCTTCCTCAATATTCCTAAGTCTTTCAATTTCATCTTGTAATTTTGCAGCTGTGCCACCTGGCTGAGTAGATAATTTACCTGCTCACACCTTGCACAGTCCCCTCCTGCAAAAGAGAGGCAGCGACATGCCCTGTAGCTTGTGGGTTGTGTCACGGACTGCTTTTGTGGGCACCCTGTCTGGGTACCCNAATCTCCCCTCTGCCAGTTTAAACCCATTGCCCCTTGTCCTGTCATTACAAGACCTTCCTGTAGGCCCCCTCCCTTGCCCTGCTGCCCACACTGCTCTTGATGTAGCCCAGGACTCGGTTGCTGTCTGGGCTGCATGCACACACTGCAGGCTCATGTTGAGCTTTTCATCAACCCAGACCCCAAGGGCCTTTTCCACAGGGCTGCTCTCCAGCCATTCACCACCCAGCCTGGATTTGTGCTTGGGATTGTGCCTCCCCAGGTGCAGGACCTTACACTTGGCCTTATTGAATTTCATGAGGTTGGCCTGGGCCCACTTCTCCAGCCTGTCCAGGTCCCTCTGGATGGATCCCTGCCCTCTAGCAAGTCGACTGTGCCACACAGCTTGGTGTCATCTGCAAACTTGCTGAGAGTGCACTGATTCCTCTGTTCATGTCACTGACAAAGATGTTAAACAGCACTGGTGCCAGCACTGACCCCTGAGGGGTGTGGCATGGGGTCCTTGATGGGCTGTGGGTGGTGCCTACTTCACTGTTAACCTCCATGGATTAACAAGGGACAGTCTACTTCACCACAGGCTACAGGGGATCCTCCACTCTGGTTCTCGGACCATCTCTTTCCCTCCTTCTTCATTGACTGTTATCTGCAGAGTTCTTCACCTCACACATTCTCATTCCTCCAGGGGTGTATGTCACTGTTATCCCAGAGGTGTTACCACTCTCGCAGATGGCCTTGGTCAGTGGTGAGCACACCTTGGAAGCCAGGTGGCATTGGCCATATCAAACATGGGGGGAATATCTAGCAGCTTCTCACAGAAGCCATCCCTATAACCTCACCTCCACTATTACAACCTTACCACACAAACCCAATAATCCTGACAGAAAAATCCCCAAGAAGGGTCAACAGCTAAAAAGTCAAGCTGAGGCAGAGTACCTCAGGTTTGCAGCAACAGGACTCTGACATGTATGATGACACCTTCTCCAGCAGGCCTTAAGGAACCAGTCACAAAAATTCCCATTTTGACAGTTTGGACACTACCTTATTTTAAATTAATCTGTGGCTTCTCAGATAAAACGGTGGGCAGGATTCTAGAAGATAAGAGTGGCACTGTCTATGTACCTTGTTGGGAAATTTGTGGAGAGAAAAGAATCTGCTATAGTTCTGGCCTGCTCCTTTTGGGTCAGGTTTCACAAGTAGGTGAGAGACTCCTGTATATCTCATCCTGGCTGCCCTTCGACACACTCCCAATTGCCATCTTTCATAATGCTTCTGTGTGACAGTGATCAAGAAGGCAGCAAAATTCAACTCCTTAACCAGTGCCACTTCTAGAGAAGTCTTTCTCCAGTAACTCACCTCTGTGGAAGAACTTGCACTAGCAACAGAAGCCACCTGTCTCTCTCTGCTGAGCCTTTCTTTACTGTGTTTGAGTAGATTCCATTCTCCTCAACACATTTGATTTTTTTTTTCTTCCTTTTTTTTTTTTTTTAAATCATAACAGTTAGTTTTGGGTTTTTGGAACAGAAGATTTACTTATGAAATATCTCATTACATGAATAGGAAGAAATGTAAGATGTTTATTCTGTTATATATCAACATTCATGTATTCAATGCCAGTTGATCATCATCCATACTTTGGTGGACAAGATTTTTGCTTCTTAGGAATGACATACAAAGGTTTCCTGTGTTTCCTTCTCCTTGAAGAGGAGTGCTGCTTCTTGTTAACAGATTTCTCATCAGGTCCTTCATCCGATGTGTGCAAGCATAGAATCGTAGAATGCTTGGGGTTGGAAGGGACATTTAAAGGTCATCTAGTTCAACCCCCTTGCTGTGAGCAGGAATATCTTCAACTAGATCAGATTACTCAGTGTATTGGTTAGAGTTTAGCTTCTCAGGGGAAACCAATACAGTGATAATAGGATGTCTTCCCCTCTCCCCACCCCGTCCTTGGATAGGGGAGAGGAAAAAAAAAAGGCAGAAGGGGTAAAGCCACCCACAAAACAGTCTGGCCACGATTTGGAAGGCAGAAGAAAACTTTAACAACAAATAGAAGGTACTCAGAATAGGGAAGTTACAAATAGGTATAGGGAAGGGATAACAAGGTACAAAAGACATCTATACAACCAGATTGGATGGCAGGGGTCTGAAGAGGATATCCACAGTGTGGTAAGAGGCTAGCCACGAGGTGAGAGAAGGGAAGAAAACAGGAAATTCCACTGTTTATATAGGAGGGTCCAGACAGGAAGTGGGAGTGGGCTGAACACTACACCTGGGGTCGAGCAGAGGTGGGGTCAAGTTCTGACCACTCCCCCCCACCCAGGAGGGCTAACCCTTTACACTCAGAGACCCATCCAATCTGAGCTTGAATGTTTCCAGGAATGGGGCATCCACCACCTCTCTGGGCAACCTGCACCATTTAGTGCATTCCCAGGATGGGCATTTCTCTCTCTGTTCTTTGGCAACTGTGCTGGTGTTTGAGAGCTGTTACAGTTCTGTGCTACATGTGTATCAATCAGCTTTTCTCCCTCAGCCATGGCACCTCAAAGTCCCTTGTCAAGTAACTAGTCAGACTGTGGCAATCATAACATCTGAATTTGTATTACCACATAGAGCAGCTCTGTTTTACATTTTATGCTTGTTTAACAACTACGATGCAGTGAAGAGAATATAGGTACCTTACTCCATTTCTCCATTATCACACATCCTGCAATCCCCTTTCACATGCTCTCTGTTTCAATAATCTTCCAATTCACTACTACTAAATAAGTTCCAGATGATGCTGAAGCAGAATTGCATTTCAGGGAGACAACTGCAACACAAACACACATGACCTGAGGCAGAACACAGTTGATTATGACAGGAGACTGGAGACATCCAAAACCAGCCTGAAAGCATTCCTGTGTGATCTGCTACAGATGATCCTGCTCTGGCAGGGCGGCTGGACTAGGTGATCTTTCAAGGTCCCTTCCAACCCCTAACACCCTGCAGTTCTGTGAAATGGTAATGGGCCTTCAAAACAAATTCATGACCTTGGTTTAATTGATAAGAAATAGATGTCATCGAGGACCTAAAAGGCCAGCCTTCCATACATCCATCCATTATTGAATACTATTTTGAAACATCAAATATCTTTCATAAGATATATATACATTTCACAACAATCCAGTCCTAAAAGGTAGAACACCATTTAATTCAAGTTATTAAATCCAGAGAAAATTATTTAAAGTGATACTGATATGATCACTGCCTTTTGCATCTGGAGAAGGCTTTATGGATTTGCTGTCAGTGGTCTACAATGAAATGCCAGAATGTTTTGCAGATGGAAAAATACTAACTAGCCAACAACACGAGATTGCAAAAAGAGAGAGTGAGCACTAAAACTATTCCCTATCACACACAGCTGAGTCTCTTGAGCATCACAGTAAGGTGGTGTTAACATAGACTGCTGTTTGATATCCTGTCTCCAGATCAAAGAGAGATAACTGCTTGATAACCTGAAGCATGTGGCTTTGTTTCAAAGACTTCAAGGTTTTCTTTTATGAGAAGGTGACTTAGAAAGAGATGGCACTTGCCAAGGACAGTGAAGCAGCTACTGCATATGTGCTGTCATGACAAATACTTAATGAGGGAGGGGGTAAATCTGTTCAGGCAGAGGCCTGTGCTTGTGATGCTGACTGGCTTGGAGCTTGTTTCTTCCGTGCCACAGCAGTGCGCAAAGCCTGAAGAATCATGTTCTCGTTGTTCATGATGTTGTAATTAGTCAGCTTCAGGAGCTTGTTGAAATCTTCTGTTTTCAGTGAGACCTCTCTCGTTGAGTATGGAGAGGAGAAACTGGAGATATCAACCTTGCCCTGTTCCATTTCAGAAGCACTACGTGTCATGCCTGTCAAGGGCAAAAAAGGAAGGTGTTTTATAGTCCCAGGGAATTACAGTACTCTGATACTCTATGTCAAGAATCATAGAATTAACCAGGTTGGAAGAGACTTCCAAGATCATCCAGTCCCCAGCCCTCCTATCCAATCAACTAGACCATGGCACTAAGTGCTTTATCCAGTCTCTTCCTTGAACTTAGCCTTGTCATATCTCATCCTGTTTGCCTCTGCCCACCCATCCAGCCTGTCAAGGTCCCTCTGCAGGGCTCTCCTACCCTCTAAGAGATGGAGACCTGCTCCTAACTTGGTGTCATCTGCAAACTTACTGATCATGGACTCAATCTCCTGGTCCAGATCATCAATAAAGATATTGAACAGGATCAGGCCCAGCACTGATCCCTGAGGGACACCACTAGTGACTGGCTGCCCACTGTATGTGGCACCATTCATCACCACTCTCTGTGCCCAGCCCTCCAACCAGTTCTTGACCGAGGTTAGAGAGATCATGGATGCAAGTGCAGTGCTGTGATCTCCAAAATAACCTATCTCTGAACAAAGTCTATTGGAGTAGAAAACTAAACATTACTGCATTGCAACCAGCACCTTCTACTGGCCAGCTCATGGCACATTTCATGTGGTCACAGGTGCTCAAGACTTTTCCTGTAGATTCTTGAGTAGAATACATAGCAAAGGTAAAAGGAATAAAGAGATGTATAGGACAAGAGGAAGCAGAATATTAGTAGCCTTGGAAATCATCATAAAACTAAAGCCTGCCTCTCAATTATTAGCCCAAAAGGATACAGTGATTGTATTCGTTTATGTGCTATTGCTTTCCAGCATATAAAACCAATACCATTATAGAGTTCAGATGGAAAGCACAGTGGTTCTCTATAGAACCATTCTATACTGTACAATTCTCCCCTAGATCTGTCATTAAAATTACATAATCTGAAAAGTGTGCTTTGTTCTATGTGCTAAAGCAAACTTTTGGAGATCACAAGAAGAAATTAGTTCCCATTCCTCTACTTGAGTAACACATTTCTTCTTTCACTGAATTGCACCAAGACTCAATCTAAAATTATGCACAAGATTGCACCTCGTTTTGCAAACACTTTGTGTCATCCCATTTTGCAATGTATTCACTGGCAGGAAAAACCAAACTAACAAAGGATTTTTGTTTTGAGGTGAGAAAAAAAAAAAACTAACACCCAGAGACTGAGAAAGTTCATTGCATTGATAAAATTAGCTGGGTCCTGTTAACTTACCAGGTGCTACATATCTTTGGAAGGTGTCATTCACTAAGGGAAAATAAAGCAGTAAAGGAGCTCCTGGGGTGTCTGCGCCATCAAACATGTAGCACTCTTTCAGGTTCTTCTCATCATCTTTCAACCCAATGTTGGGAAATGGAATTCCCTGCTTCGAGAAGTATCTGCAAGTCTGCTGCAGAGGCTGGTCATGGCCCAACAGTAGCAGCACAAGGAATGGAAAAGATATCCAAGGTCAGGTTGCTGACAAAACACAGTAATTCATCCCAAGTTGCACAAAAGAGATTGATAGTGCTGGACAGACTGCAATAACATCAGCACCTGCAGCACCAGGAACTGTTTTCTTCTTGCCTGAGGAGCTATTTGGAAAATGTCTTATTGGAAAATACCTAATATCAAGATGGTAAAGAGAGTTTAATTGTGTACCAAAGCATGTCTCTAAAATGGGGAAATTATCTAAGAACAGAACAGATTAATTCAAAGCATCTAATAGAGCATCTTTAATTAAAGGATAACTAAGTCAGATAAATGTAGACCTAATAACACCTTAATTTGTAGTCCAAGACAGTAAGATTCACAGTCACATTATCTCTGGTAGTGTAAGTTAAGAGTTAACCTCAACAGGCTTTCTGCAGAGTTTGGAGACCACTTTACCTGTTTCTGTAACTTCCAATTTTAGAAATAATGTGAGATTTCAAGGGAGCATATTTTAGACCCCAAAATACAGCAATAAAAACATTCATCTGGAAGCTCATTTGTGATGACTGGCTTGGTTAAACTATCTGACACTCCAGCACCACCTTTGTTTGTTTGAATTATTTCTAAAAGACTTCAGGGTAGAAGAAACAAAGTGCAAGTTATGACATGTGCTCTTTTGCAGCTGCAGCAGAGAGGTAAATATTTTTTCTTGTGGCATCACAGTGTAAAAGCAGCATTAAAGTATCTTCCACTTGAAAAAAAATGATGGAACCTTAACCAGTGAAATCTGTGTTTTCTGCAAAAACTGTAAATGCATTTAATATCTTGCTTCAAGCTTACTATTCAAGGAGCAAAAATGTTATTTATTTTAAAAGATAAAAAGAAAATAAATTTTTCTCTTACTAGCTTGTCATTTGACAGCTAGAAAATCACATGTTAAAGCAACAAGAGAAAATCTTACATGCTGAATGAGAATGCAGATTAAATTTAGCATCTTAACCATAGACAAAGTTTTCCTGGCTGTGTTTGTGCTATTATATCTCATATATACTTGTACCAGAAGTTGCAGCTCAGCCTTCATAAGTTCACTGTGCTACTGTATTTCAGTGGTGAAGCTCTTAGAGCTATTCCAAAAGTAGTTTGAGAAAAATAGGGGTATTGTCCTCTCTAGGAATTTTCATTCCTCTCCTAAGGTTTGGAAACATCATGCTACTAAATTCCACCAAGTTTTGTGTTTTACAGACACCTGTCTGAAAGTTGTGGAAAGTAAAGGAAAAGCCATCGGTAAACAAGGACAGTTTTGAGACTTCTCACCAAGGTTTGTGAGCCACCAGTGTAATTTAAGTGTATGATGACGTCCACTTTCCGCTCTGGTCTCATAAGGGGTGGGCAGCTAGTTTCAAAGAAGAAAGCTGCATCCACCAATTCCAGGTGCTCCGAGTTGTTTCTCAGGTCATTAGGAGAGTTGTCCAGCAAAGTGTCTGAAAGAGAGATTCAGAGCTACTTTTAAAAGGCAGAACAGAATCTCTCAAGACAGAAAGCAAAAGGAAGATGAGTCTCTCTCACATCCAGGGTTTTCCCTTTACTTTAGGATTATGTGCAGCAATCTTAAATCTCCCTTCATGTTTTGTTGCTGAACAAAACAAATCCTAGGCAGATGTTCCACATATGCAAAGCCCCAACCCAGTGATTTTCAACCCAATGATGGGATGAAGCAAGCCAAAAACTAAATTTTGTGTTACTTGAAGTCTCCTGGATAAAGCACTGGTTGGACAGTAGGGCCCAGAGACTGATGGTCAGTGGAGTTAAATCCTGTTGGTGGCCAGTCACTAGTGGTGTTCCTCAGGGATCTGTGTTGGGACCACTTCTTTTTAACATTTTTATTGACTGCCTTGATTCAGGCATAGAAAGTGTCATCAGATGACACCAAGTTAGGTAGCAGTGTTGATTTGAATGAGGGTGGAGAGGCTCTTCAGAGGGACCTGGATAGGCCAGGTTAGCATTAATGGCATGAGTTTCAACAAGGCCAAATGCCAGGTTCTGCACTTGGGTCACACAACCCCAAGCAATGCTACAGCCTTGGGGCAATGTGGCTAGAAAACTGCCTGGAAGAAAGGGANGTGAAATACCTGAGCAGCTACTTCATTCTCCATTCTCACCTGTCAGCAAGCACTAACAACTAACCACAAACCCCACTAGACTCTCTTCAGGACATACAAACAGCCCTCACTAATTCCCAGCTGCTGTGCCAAGGACCACAGAGGCAGGAGTGCTGCCCACACCTTTCCATCTTGTGAAGTTCTCCTGCTGGATGTACTCGTTGTGCATCTGGAAGCCCCTGAGGAAGCTGTGGTACTTGGAGACAGCCGGGCGGTCAGTCAGGATATCCCTGAGAGCGGTGGAGAGGCCGCTCGTAGGCGTGAACATGCATGTAGCCATCTCATATGGCTTCTCAGGCAGGTCTGGCTGTTCCTCTAGAGATACATAGCACATATGACAAGCAGCTGCATTATAACCACAGTTAAGAGGAGGCTAGGTGCAAAGAGGAGAAGGGGTCACAGACTCTTCTATACCAATAGCAGTTGTGTTCACAGCTCTCAGCATTGCAAGATTTTTTCCTTATGGTCTGCTGAGAGCTACAATTAATTTCTTGGCAAAAATATAAACTTATTTTTGTTTTCTAAACCCTGTTTGGCAACATCTGACTGAAGGAGTGTCTTTCTCATAAAACATCTTTACTTCAGTATGCATTAAAATATTTCACTTTTCCAACCAACAAAAAAAAAAATTTTTAAATAATTTGTACATTTTAGACATCTTCTGTGGAGATGTTCAAAATCCAGCTGGACACGACCCTGTGTAACCTACTCTAGGTGAACCTGCTTTAGGAGGAGGGTTGGACTTGATGGATCACTCTAGAAGTCTCTTCCAACCTCTGCCATCCTGTGATTCTGTATTTTCAAGGAATGGTCTTTCAGTACAGAGCTGCCTTTCTCAGCTCATGTTGCACTAACTGGCTTCCCTCAACCTCTACTAAATATTTCAGTTCAGTCAGATGTTGAGTGAGGGATGTGCTATGCAAGGCAAATGGATATCAGAAAGGAAACAGTCAAGCTTCTCTATGGCTAACAAATAGTTGACAGGAGGTTTTAACAGCAGTTCTTCTTTATAAGCCTTTCAAAACACAATGCTTTAGGGACCACCTTATGTATCTATCCTTTATGTCAAGGTTTGTCAGATGATGCCTTTCCTGCTAATAGCAATCTCACTGTTTAAGCAAAGCACTGGCTAATAAGTAAAATCAAATAATTTGGTTCTCCTAGTGCCTCCCAAACCCCAAGGCTGGGAGCACCAGGATGACAGAAAAACTCAGACTATGAGAAATGAGTGCAGTCACTCTAGCGGTGAGGTCTGGAGGAGAGAGGCCAGAGTCAAAATGTGCCTGAGATTTACCTATTTCCGTGACTTTGTCTTGGGTCCACCTGTGCCAGAAGTCCTCTGAATTGTCAGCTGCGTGCCAGGCATCCAAGAGGTTTTTGGAGAAGATACTACTCCACATTCCTAGGAAGTGGAGAGAGGCAGAAAAAGTAGTGCTGAGGTAAACACAAGGAAGTTCTTTTAAAAACTCCCTCCTGATACTTCTGCAGCTCTTCTTTGACTTTTTCATATTTCTATCCAGGTTTGCTTAAGTCCAGACAAATATTTTGGTGGTAGAGCTGATTCAGAAGGAAAAACATTTCAGAAGAAATTTTGAAGTCTTTTCCTTTCTGTCATGTTTTACCTAGAACTTATTTTTTCTTTTTTTAGAAATTTTACATTGTCATTTCCCTATTTTAATTTCCTTTGATAAGAAATATTTTTCAGACAGCTCCTTCTCTGACTCCCGTCTTTCTTGCCTCACTTATTTCTTCTCAATACTTCCTTCAACAAAGTCTCATAGATTTCCAGCTTCCGAAATATTTTGAAAACTAATGGGAAATTGTAACACTACAAAAGCAGTCATGAAGGTAGGTAACAATTTAGTTGTTGTTTTAGTTTGATTTTATCTCAGTCCAGCCGATAAAACCACTTTTGCTGGCAAGGGCAGTTGAGTGAGTCTCAAGGAGGCATGCTGAATTCCAGGTGACTGACACAGTACCTCAACAGCCACAATGCAGAACAACAGGTTTATGGGAACTCATTTTCAGAACCACCAGCATTTGTATTAAAAGCTTGTCAAACCCTCAGGCTCGTGAGTCACCTTGCATGAAGCAGATCCGGGACTCGGGAAGTTTCTTCATCAGGCGCCCCATGAAGAACTCGCTGCCAAAATCCTCGGCACGAATGAAGGCGCCGTACTTGAGGAAGCCCACCTCGTACGGTGTGAACTCCACCCACTCTGCAACACACATACCAACAATGTTAGCTCTGCTTCTAGAAACGGTCAGGCCACCAGATGTGGAAGAAACCTTCCAGGTGTCAGCCTTCACAGGCAAGCTAGCTAAGCATGTGCCCTGAGCAAACCCTGCTGACAGTCACCGCTGTTCTCGCTATCACACGGTATACAGGTTTGTGAAAGAGTAACATCAAGGCTAAGGGAAAATGTAAATTCTCCTTTCTTTTTATCTAGCAAGGGAGAATTTTTCTCATGAAAGGTGGACTAGAATGTGGATTGACTTAAGTTGCTTATGTGGCCTTTAGCCAACCACAAAAAACAGACATAAAGCAAACTTAATCCTATGGTGAATCACTTTAAGAATTCATAGAATTTCTGACACAGTGTCACAGATCCATGCTGTCTTATTAGTTTCAAGTTAATGTCTGAATATGCACTCTTAGATGCCAGAAGATGTTACAGAATACTGAACTGTTGCTGTCTATCCTGTGGCTGCCCAGTTACATTTTACATCTATGAACAGGACTTCTCATGGCTTGAAGTGACAATTTAAACCAAGTTATTATTATTTAGTTTCCCCACTCTCTGTGCATCCATCCCACCCTGTCCAGCGTGTCCTTTCCCTCCTGCCACTTCCCCTCTCCCAGATAAAAACATAAGTCTTTCCCAGAATCGAAACATTACCTCTAAAATCTTTAGTGGCAACTTTGTCCTTGACATTAAGCGCAAGGTAGATGGGCAGTGGGTTCTGACCCTGGTTAACTGCATGACGTTGATCAGAGAGTCTGTGGTGGCATTTCTAGATTAGGGAAAAAAAACAATCAAACACTTAGCTGATAATCACTTCCTTAGAGATGTCAGTTTATGAAGTCTGAATTTCCTTCTAAATTTATGTTAACAGAGGGCAAGAAAGTCAGAGGAACAGAAATAAATTTTGTTATGATAACTGGCCACATTCTACATTTGGTATACAACATCAGTCGTGAGTTGCTTTATGTTCTATTGCAGTCTTGGACTGGTAAATTTTATTGGAAAACTGTAGGGCAGATTAGGGTAATCTAGGTGTTATCTGTTAAGCACATGAGTTCTTCAAGGCAGCATATTAATGACCCTTGTAGCCAATTTATTGTTTTTCTTTTTTTAGTTTTGAAAGTTAATATCCACAGAGGAGAAACCCTTGAGCTGCCCAATATTCACAACTTACACATCAACTGAAAATTGAGTCTGTTTCAGCCAAATTAAATTCTAGCAAATTTTACTATGCAGCACTGAGGCCAGAAATTCAATGTAAAATATGATATGAAATGAGAGTATTTCATTGCATCTGTTTCACCTAGATAAAACATAAATCAAGTTTACAAGATTTTAAAATAAAATAGCTTTTTCTCCAGTTGTCATCACTCTACTGGTTTACATGGAAAGTTTTGCCTCTGTCATTACAACAAAATTAGGAATGGGAGGTCCTGAGAGATCAAATTCAAAGTAGCTGAAAGGCACCTGCCAAATCAGAGTTTCTGTAGCTGTTTTAAGAGATCTGGATCTATATACTGTCTCATCACTAAATCTCAAAGTGTAGTAGCTACATATAGTGTACACCTGCAGTACATTCAAACTGTGACTGCAGCTTGCATAAATACTGCAGTGGTGGAGACATAAAAGCATGGGGCTATAAAAACACTTAAGAACCTCAAAAAACTCTGGGATAGCTATAACATTAATTATCATGCCACTTTCAGGGCTAATCTGAGCCTGAGCATTTTTATGTTATATTCAGTCACAATTTAGGCTCCAATGTAGACATATGTTACATCTCCAAGACATTCATGTAAGTAGGTGTTGTTCTGCCTACATGGCAAATAGAGTTTTGTTGTCCAGGTGTCTCTTCTTACGGCTTTAATTTCTTGTACTGGTCACAAACATCAAGTCATCAACTTTATGAAAAGAAAGATGTGTAGAATTTACCCCATCATTTAACATGGATTCAATCATGAGTCCCCACAGATCAATAAAAGATGTTTTATGTCCTGCTTGGGTCCTTTGGCTCAGCTCTCTGTAATAGTTCCTCAGACTTCTCAAGCAAAAAGCCCCCATCTTGCACTTGGCTGCTTGCTTCCGAGCTTCAATAATTATTTCACCAAGATCTTTACGTGACCAGTCAGCATCTTCATACAGTTTTGTCATTGTCCTGCAAGCAGGAAACATGATGGAAAGTAGAAAGAAGTGAAGATGATGCTTCTGAATCTCAGAGGATATAATTTGCAGAGCTATGGGCCCTTACTGTTTTATCTTTTGGTAGTTCTTCTCCTTGAGCTTACTCTGATCAGAAATGCAAGTCTAACAGCAGTCAGTCAAAAATCACTTGATCTGGGATCCCACACAAACAGCTACATCATCTGTCTATGCTGTTTCTGTCCAATGGTAAGTAACCATAAATGTTCATTTGCATAAGATTTAGGATTTCTACACTTCCAGTAAAGTCTCTTCTTTTGGTTAGGGCTAAGCTTCTTTGATGATACCAAAATATGATGCACAATAGGCCTTTCGTGGGTGACACTAGCATTCACAGACTTAAAATGTAAGCAAAATACACCCCTTTTACCCTTGTAGAGATACGAAACCTTGCAGAGCATGGGTTTTGCTTCACACAAGTTCCAAAGGACATTGTCAGAATGACTCCTCACCACGTTGTGCCAGACGAGCCACTGATGTACGAAACACAATCCAGAACACGCAGCTTTTGAAGACCCAAAATGCTGCCATACATGGCAGTGAGAGCTCTTATCCCACATCCTGCTGTGGTCACAGCCACTATGGGCACCTGTTCAACACAAAAGCATGGGTGGAAAAGTGATGTTAAGGTCATGTCAAAAGATGACACATACAAAAATAACATCCAGACACTAGTAAAATATGACAGAAATAAAGCAACATTGCTCTACGTGTTGTGACTGATACAAGTTCCTTACATCCCTGCAGGGTGTGCTAGAAGATCTTTGCACTTCAGGAAGGGTCTTTAAAGATCATGGACCAAGGTCACTGTTTTGAAATTCCTTAAGATGATGATTCACCCAACAAATGGAAATAGTGACTTTGCACATCTGGACAGACCACTGAGCCCTCCAGCTGAGGTCACCGTGGCTGCAAACAGTGCCCTGGAGGAATAGCTGCTGACAGAGGTCCTCCTCACTCCTCATCTGGGTAGTAGTGAGAAATCACTCATCTCTAGGCATGAGGGAAATGAGCAATAACACACACACATCCCAGCAGTGCCTTCCTTGATTACCTCATGGTCTTGCAGATCTTCCTCCAGATGAAGAACCTCCTTCAGTGCAGCAGCAACCACCTTTCTCCGGTTTTGCAGGAAATTCTGTTCTTCAGCACACAGGTCAAACCCCAAGCGGGCATCTAGGTTTCTTGGCCTGAAACACAGACCCTGAGTCCTGAGACCAGGGCACAAATATTGTATTATTACTCACCATGGTTAACTCTGGTTATGTTTGTGTCTGTTTACAGATCTGTTTGTGGACAATATAATGTAATAAATGAGAAGAGCAACACCACAGACAGACCTCTGCTAATTGCTGCGGCTGCTAACAAGAACGCAAAAGGGAAGGCAGAGCAGAACACGACATACTGTCCTGGTATGGTAACAGAGGTTCTACAACATACTTCTGGGTTTATTTGCTCACGTAATTAACTTTCCAAGTTGCAGTAGTGCCTGCCATCTGCACCTGTAACAACACAACCGCAGTCAACAGGCACTGCAGCTGATTAGGAAAACAGCTACCAGACCCTAGAGTTATTTTTTTTGTACAACACACAAATATGATTTCTCCGTGGAGCTGCTCTCTCCATCTGTGGGCATAATAGTGCTCACAACACAAAACCTACTTACTGAGATTCACTACTAGCTTGGAAACCTGGAGGAAAGGGGGCCCATGATTTAATTCTCCATCACTGAAAAAGGAGAACCTGGTAAATAAAAGCCTGCAGCCCAAAGTAACCTCTGCTTGCAACTGAGCCTGCATGGACCCCTGCTGATTTCAAATGAGCTTTGCAAAGGTACAGATGTCTCCAAATTACAGGATCAGATCTTGCTGGAGACTCACTTACCATTCGCTTGCCTGTGTGTACAAGTCAATTGTCCTGTCCTGAAAATCGCAATACAAACAGTGTAAGCATGCTCAGGTCATTCATCCTGTGCCTTCCTCCCCTACTCCATCTACAGCCTGTTTCATTATCTCTGCAGATGGTCCAGGTTGTGAGAGAGAGAATGAGCTCCAGTACAGACTGTGTTCACTAGAGGTGGGCCATTCACCCAAGCCAGGTGGGCAGCTCAGAGCCTCTCATCTTTTCATAGCTGAACCTTCATTTTCTGGGAATGTCACTAAAAGCTGTGCATCTGAACAACAGACATGGGGGTGTTTTCTGGTTTATCTTTTGTGTCAGGTTTGCCCTTTGCAAATGTCTTAATTGTCATACCCATTACTGTTAGCTCACGTATCATGTTGTTGAACATATTAAATATGTCCCAAGGAAATTAGTTTAAACTCAGAACAGGGTTGAATGGCATAGCTGGAACTACTTGCAGAACAAAAGGGATCAAATAAATATTCCATCGTTACAGAGCAACTGTCACTCACATCTTACACTACGGCACATGTGTCTGATGGAAACTGAATCACTGCACTGTAAGACTCATCACCCACCAAACTGGATGTGTGTTTGGCTGTTTTTTGTTGAGAAAGACTTGTTCTCACCTCTGCAATTGTTATCTTTTCTTGTATAGGAAGGGAGTTCAGAGCTAGAGTCACAGACTCATTCATATCCCTTTCATTTTGACTTGATATGGACTGGAAAAGAGAGTACAAAAATACGACTGTTAACTATTACACAGAAGAGGGGCTAAGGAAGGAGGTAAAAGCAGTCTCCTCTTCCTCACTTGCATATGTCCACTTCCCAGTTCCCTGCATACACAGACCTGCACACACACTCAGCACTCAGAGATCCCCAACGAAACACACAGCAAAGAGCCAGCTACGTGTTAGCGGTGATCACGTACCCTGCTGAGCCGCCTCCGCCGTGGCAGAGACACAGTGAGCGCCGCCTGATTGTGCTTGATGTAGTGGAACCTGGCCGGGGAGGTCGGGCAAAGGCAGGAGCTCAGCGTGTGGGTCTTGGTTCCTTCGTATGACCCATCCACAGTTAGAGCAAACTTCCTCTCTGAGGCAAAGGAGTTTCAAACTTAAGTTCTTTTGAAAAATGTGGATAAGTTGTTTGCACAGCAATAAAATACACAGTTTTCTTAAGTAATTGCTTTTTGGTACCCAAATTGTAGGATGAATAAACAGACTCATTTGTCTGAGCCTCTGACTTTCAGCTTTAGAGTTTATGTGCAGAACATGCCATGTGGTAGCTGTTGCTATAGTACCCCAGTACTGTGACTGCTGAGACCACCACTCTATCCATCACGCGATTCACAGCTGATAACAGTTTGGGGGGGAAAAAAGCACTCTCTGAAAGTCTGAAATTTTCCAAGTACCACAGTAATAAGACAGTGTGTGGTACAAAAATATTATTCTGGTATATAAGATAATTTGAAATTTTCAGACTTCTGGGAGAAACTTCTTTAATTTTGTAGCAGAAGACAATTACCTTCAGAAAAAATAAAATCTCAGTCCTTCTATCATGTTCTCCTTTACTTCAACCTGTAACCATAGAACAGTCTGGGTTGGAAGGGACCTCTGAAGGTTGTCTAGTCCAACCCCCTCTGCAGCAAGCAGGGGCATCCTCAATTAAGATCAGGCTGCCCAGAACCCTGTTGAGCCTCACTTTGAATATCTGCAGAGATGGTGCCCCAACCACTTCACTGGGCCACCTGTTCCAGTGTTCCACTACTCTCATAGTAAAGAACCTGTTCCTAATGTCCAACCTAAACCTGTTCTTTTCCGGTTTGAAATAATGTTCCATTTGAAATAATTTCTAACACTTGCAAAAACAAGTAATTGAAATATGATCTTTACACAGAAGCTTGATTCAGGGTGAAATACACTCTGTAAATCCACATATTCAAAGGTATCTCATCAGCCTTCAGGAGAATTACCCCACTTGAGCATTTTCAGCTACATCTAGCAAACATTTTTGCTGTGACAACTGAGCTCAACTGGATCAGCCACATGCTTAAGTGGTTTGCTGGACTGGAGACATAGAAAGATGTCAAAGTGAGAAGTTTCAAAAGTTGCATAGGAGTTACACAGGTCCACAAGCATGAATTCAACATGGTAGAGAAGTGCTGTTTACAATGTCCAACAAATCTCTTTGGAGTTATATTGCATGCCTTGTGTTCCACCCAGCAACATGTTTTATGTGTTATACCTAAAGTATCATTTAAGAAGTTAAATGACAGAAGAGGCCCAGTCCTCATTCTGCCTATTTTCTTTATCTCCAAATCTAGAAACTGCAGGAGTTAGATCCAGTTTAGGACTCAAAAAACCTTAAATTCCCTGCCCAAATACTTTGGAAAATTATCAGTGTCTGACAAGATATTATTATAGAGAAAAGTATTTTGTGATGAAGCCAGAGCACATACTCCTTACACCACACTCTGCAGCAATCAGTACATTTTTGACCAGCTGCAATCTCCTCCACAGGCCACTGGCACCAGTGAGATTTTTGCACCGCAGTTTAAATAACTTCAAAGCAGAATGTTCAAGTGTAAAACACTGAGCACTTTTGCTATCAGATCTGCTCTGTACATCAGTGAAAGGCTCACCTGTGCTGTCCTTCTTCAGCCTCCCACCATTCACCTGCACATCTAAACAGGAAACTTCACGGGACTGCAAGAAACAACCAGGAAAAGAGTCCAAAAAAGGTACCTGCTGTCAGCAGAGCTCTGCCTCAGCTGGTCTCTCAGACATGCATGGGCTTTTGGGCCATGCACCTCAAGGGAGAGAAGGTCCCAGCCTCTAATGCCCCTACTAGGTCTAGGGAGGTGGCTTCCACGTAAGAAATAACAGATTGAGTAGAGATGAGGAAAGAGAAGGGATCTGCTCACTCCTTTCTGGAGAAGAAGCCCCACAAGGGCCTGATGGAGGACCAGCCACAGGGCAAGGCTGCCTGGGCTCAGCTTAGTACGTGCAGAGGCAAGCGCTGGTGGCAGCTCACAGCTTTCACAGCTACAACCTCTCCCAGCATAAGTCACTACTGGGGACTGCATGGGAAAACCAACACCAAGACCAGCTTTAGCCTACCTCTCAGCTGGTGCCCTCATGCCATGGCGTGGAGCAACTTCCTGGTATCTTTAATACTAGCTTTGCAATAACCTTTGTTATACAGTGGGGAAAGGATTATGAAATGAAAATTACCACTAAAACTCCATTAGTAACAATGTTTTCAGGAGGATCAGGGCTAAAAGATAAAACAGAAAACAATAGATTAAAGCCCAGTACTCCTCTTGTTTGGTTGGTTTTTAAAACATTTTCTTCAATCGTTGCTTTGTTATTTTTATCTTTAGAAGTCCATCTTTGGATAGGCAGCGTGGGCAAACAGCAGCAGAGATGCTTTCTGGGCATTCAGTCCAATTTGCCTTTCACAGGCTTGAGTATGAACTTTATATTATTCGTTGCTGAACGAAAGAGCTCCTTACTGGATCAGACAGGATGGTTTTCTGACCACTGAAGCAAATTTAAAAAGGGATGTACTTTACTCTCTTCTTCACTTTACACTAAATTGCACTGTTGCCCCATATTGCTCAGTTCAGAAGTGGGTGATCAGTGCTGAAAAGATGCTGAATTCATCCAACATCCCATAACAAAAACAAAATAAAAACAAAAAAAAATATAAAATATTACTATTTATGTTAAAAATCAACAGCAGTACTAGGACTGATGTACATGCCCATTCTCTCCATTAACCATTCAGTCATCACAGAAATACAGCCCAAACAAAACCTTTTTAATCTATTCCTGCAAATAAAACAAATTCCAAGTATCATTTTCTCACATTCTTATGACAAAGCAAAGCATTTGAGATGCCACAATAATGAGCAGGAAGGGAATTGAACCTGAAAATCTCCTCCTGTGAATAAAGTCCCTTGAAACCTGGTGCGCAGCTGCCATCAGGGACATCTCTATGCTCCCATTAGCAACCGTGCAAGCTTCTCCATGTATTCAAATGCCTGGTGTAAATGGATGCACATCGTGCACTGTGATGCACCCTTTCTCTGCTAAACACCTTACACAAGCATTTCCCAAACACCCAAACTTTCCCTCTGTGTTCCTGAGATGGTGACACTGTAAGGGAGCTGCAAGCTTACACCAACACTGTTTTATGTCAGTAAGATTTCATCTCTGGCTTTGTGTTGGTTTGAGGCTAATTGGAATATTTTAATAGACAAAATTATACTATAGGCTGTGAAAAGGAAAACAATGGTGATGTCTACTTCACTCATAGGCTTGCTGAGATGTTTAAGAATAAGAACTCAAAACATAGATAACACAGTGTCTCGGGCTGGCAGTCAATCTCTGGGGCACAGCGTCTCAGGCGGTCTAGCTTCTGGCTTCTCCTCTCTGCTGAGTAATTTCACTAACCACTTTCCTTCTAACCCCCCTGATCGATCCTCAAAATTCACTTTACCTGTAAGGCAAACCTTGGGGTAAGGTATAGGGGTGGGGAGAAGGTGGAAGGGTGGTCGGAAGCCCCTCCTGGGGTCTCTGATTTCTGGGAGGGGTGTTGTGTTTCTGTATTACCTTTAACTTGTCTATTTCTGTAACTATTCCTGTCTATAGTGTCTCTATCTGCTTGTACATTGTGCTAAGCTGTAAATAGAGCTTCA
>WBNM01034101.1:1212-19811 GCA_013399055.1 Ramphastos sulfuratus
GTGCAGTTCTGGAGCCCCCAGCACAGGAAGGACATGGAAGTGTTGGAGCCAGTGCAGAGGAGGCCACCAAGATGCTGAGAGGGCTGCAGCAGCTCTGCTGTGAGGACAGGCTGAGAGAGTTGGGGCTCTGCAGCCTGGAGAAGAGAAGGCTTCCAGGAGACCTTGGAGTGGCCTTCCAGGATCTGAAGAGGGCTCCGGGAAGGCTGGGGAGGGACTATTGACAAGGTCTTGTAATGCCAGGACAAGGGGCAATGGGTTTGAATTGTCAGAGGGGAGATTGAAAGTGGATGTTAGGAGGAAGTTGTTTGCAGTGAGGGTGGTGAGACACTGGCACAGGTTGCCCAGGGAGGTTGTGGCTGCTCCCTCCATGGAGGTGTTCAAGGCCAGGTTGGAGGAGGCCCTGAGTGACCTGTGCTAGTGGGAGGTGTCCCTGCCTATGGTAGGAGGTTGGAACTGGATGATCTTTGAAGTCCCTTCCAACCTTATCATTTTATGATTCTATGATTCTATGCCCCCAAGTACCAGCTCTAGATGGCTTTTAAACACAGCCAGGGACAGCAACTCAAACACTCCCTGAGCAGCCTGCTCCAGGGCCTGACAACCCTTCCTGTGAAAATCTCAGCGTGAGTTCTGCTTTCAGAGCTGATGTTCCAGAACTAGACTCTTATTTGGATCCTGTCTTATCTGAGTTCCAGGTCCAGCTGGTTAGCTTTATCTGTGTTTGTATCTTCCACTGGAGCTGAGAGACACCTGGTTGGATTTCACCTGATAACACAGGAGGACAGAGTGTGATAGGTTTCTGAAGCTGCTCAGGTTCCTCAGTATCACAGAATCACAGAATGTCAGGGGCTGGAAGGGGCCTCAAAACCTTACCCAGTCCAACCACCCTGCCAGAGCAGGAGCACCTAGACCAGATCACACAGGAACACATCCAAGTGAGCCTTGAATATCTCCAGAGAGGGAGACTCCACAACCCCCCTGGGCAGCCTGTTCCAGTGTTCTGTCACCCTCACAGGGAAAAAAATCCTCTTCATGTCTCCATGGAACTTCCTATGCCTTCCTTCCACCCACTGCCCCTTGTCCTGTCATTGGGCATCACCCAGCAGAGCCTGGCTCCAGCCTCCTGGCACTCACCTTTACATCTTTATAAACATTGATGAGGTCACCCCTCAGGCTCCTCTCCAAGCTCCCAGCCCCAGCTCCCTCAGGCTCTCCTCTTAAGGAAGATGTTTCACTGCCTTCAGCATTTTTGTGGCTCTGTGCTGGACTCTCTCAAGAAGTTCCCTGAGGTCTTTCTTGAACTGGGAGGGCCCAGAACAGGCCATAATATTCCAGCTGCCACCCCAGCAGGGCAGAGTAAAGGGGGAGGAGAACCTCTCTTGACCTCCCAAGCACAGCCCTTCTCACTTAAATAGGGATTACAAGGCAGGATTCAGATGTCATGCCAGGGGTCAGAGAGAACATTTCCCTAGTTGCTACATTCAGCAAATGTGTAGTTGCAGGGGAACCAATACTTACTGAACAGAACCACAATTTAAATTTAGTGCTACCAAAAGCTTGCTGTGGGATGTTCTTCTCTATGAAAATAAGTTGATTATAATCTCACCTCTCATTCCAAAATAGTGCCTTAATGCTTCAATTTTAATATCAATGAAACGGAGCTTTTTGACTGTGCAGGAAATAAACACCTCAGTGTTTTGTTTTGCACTGANTGGCACAGGTTGCCCAGGGAGATTGTGGCTGTTCCCTCCCTGGAGGTGTTCAAGGCCAGGTTGGACGAGGCCTTGAGCGACCTGTACTAGTGGGAGGTGTCCCTGCCTATGGCAGGTGGTTGGAACTGGATGATCTTTGAGGTCCCTTCCAACCTTACCATTCTATGATTCTGTGAGGCAGCTCAACATTCCCTGCCGGCCAGGAGCCATCTGCCTCACACAGACCATTGAGGGAAGAAGGGACACACTCTGCCCAGAGAGAAGTGAAGAGAGGAAAGGCAGGGAGGGAAAAGGGGCTGGTATCAGCCAGGCACTGATGACAGTGCCTGATGACTGATGACACAGACAGGTATGACCTGGTCTTGGTCTTGGTCTCTGTAGTTTTCTTAAGGGAACCTGAGACCCCCCCAAACTACCAGAGGGAAGAGAAGCTCCCTAGACCTGCTGGCCACAGTTTTCTTGCTGCACCCAGGGTTCTGTCAGCCTGCACAACAAAGTGACAAATACAACATCCTGGATGGCCAGAGATGGAGAGCACTGGGACATGCATTTGGTAGGAGGTTTAGATTCCACTGAAGTACACTGAGCTTTAAAATCCAGCCCCTGGCAGAGTCTGCACTCAAGCAGTGTGCTTGGGTAATACTACACTTGCTTTGCTGGTGTTACTAAGTGCTTTCACTTCCAGAACTCCATTTTGCTAACAGTTTACAGAACCACAGTAAAATATTTTTTTTTTTTGCTGTCTCTGGGGGTGGTGGATTGTTTCCCTGAAGGATCCAATGCTGCCTGACTCATCTCCTGTGGCAGGTGTTTTGTTTACCCTTGCTCTTTCAAGATCAAAGCAATTTGTGGAGTGAATGTGGGCTGGCAGCAGGGGTACAGAATGTCTTCAAGTTCTCACTGTGTTCATAAGGTTCAGAAGATGCCTTCATGCTGTCCATGTCTTTTGGTGCTGTTTCCTGTCCGTGTCAAGACCTGCTGTAGTCATATCTAATGTCAAAGGCTCTGCATGGGAGGACTGTCTTCATGCTTTGCCAAGCTAGCATAAATTCCACTGAATCCCATTTCATCAAAGGACTCTAAGGAATTGTATATTATGGAGGGACTATTGACAAGATCTTGTAATGCCAGGACAAGGGGCAATGGGTTTGAACTGGCAGAGGAGAGACTGAAACTGGATGTTAGGAGGAAGTTGTTTGCAGTGAGGGTGGTGAGACACTGGCACAGATTGCCCAGGGAGGATGTGGAGCAAAGAATAACCGAATGTGATCTTTGATCACATTGGGTGATTCTGTGCTCCACAGCCTCCCTGAAGGGGTTCCAGGCCAGGTTGGACAAGGCCTTGAGTGACCTGTACTAGTGGGAGGTGTCTCTGCCTATGGCAGGAGTTTGAAACTAGATGATCCTTGAGGTCCCTTCCAACCTCACCATTCTATGATTCTATGATTCTGATTCTTATTTCTTCCCACGTGGCTTCAGGCAGATAAGAAGTCCTACTTGATGCTCTGTCAGCTGGAACTTTAATATTCTCAACCATCATGTCAGTTGTTTTTGTCCCTCTGTTATCTTTACCTGATTCTGATTCCAATTATTCTATTATCTTCTCAAGCCTTAGGAACACATAATGAGGACTGAAACCCCTCTGCTGTGAGGCCAGGGGGTGTTCAGCCTGGAGAAGAGAAAGCTTCAGGATGATCTCTTTGTGGCTTTTCAATACTTAAAGGGGCTGTCAGAAAGATGGAGGCAGAATTTTTAGTAGGGTCCATTGTGAAAGGACAAGGGGTGGTGGTTTGAAATCAAAAGAAGGAGGTTTAGACTGGAGAGAAGGAAAAAATTTTTTGCCCTGAGAATAGTGAGGCATCAGCCCAGGGTACCCAGAGGGGTGGTAGATGCCCCATGGCTGTCATCACTTCAGGTCAAGTTGTTTGGGACTCTGAGCAACCTGCTCTAGTTGCAGACATCCCTGTTGAGTGCAGGGGTGTGGAGTAGGTGACCTTTAAAGTTTCCTTCCGACTCAAAACATTCAGTGATTCTGTGATAATGCAAGACCTAAGCTGTAATAATGGGAAGTGCAGGGGCACTGCCTACTCCTCCTTGATTGACAGATGCAGGAGATATGTCCTCTGGATATCTGCTTTGTGTTAGCTGAGGAGGGACTATTGACAAGGTCTGTATGACAGGACAAGGGGCAGTGGGTTTGAAGTGGCAGAGGGGAGATTGAAAGTGGATGTTAGGAGGAAGTTGTTTGCAGTGAGGCTGGAGAGACACTGGCACAGGTTGCCCAGGGAGGTTGTGGCTGCTCCCTCCCTGGAGGTGTTCAAGGCCAGGTTGGACAAGGCCTTGAGTGACCTGTGCTAGTGGGAGGTGTCCCTGCCTATGGCAGGGGGTTGGAACTGGATTATATTTGAGGTCCCTTCCAACCTTACCATTCTATGATTCTATAAGATGACAGGTCCAGGGCCATCATCTCTAGGGCACACCCAGTCCTAAAGACAATAGCAACTACTGCTACCTTCACTACCATAAAAAGACAGGTGGAGAACTGAAGATTAGACACAGTTCATCATAGAATTATAGAACAGAATCATAGAATTTCCCAGTTTGGAAGAGACCTCCAAGCTCACCTAGCCCTAGACAATCAACCAGACCATGGCACTAAGTGCCCCATCCAGGCTTTTCTTCATCACCTACCTCCAGGGATGGTGATGACTCCCCCATTCCAATGCCAATCACTCTCTCTGTCAAGAACTTTCTCCGAACATGCAGCCTAGACCTCCCCTGGCACAGCTTGAGGCTGTGTCCCCTTGTTCTGTTGCTGGTTGCCTGGCAGAAGAGCCCAACCCCACTTGGCTACAAGCTCCTTTCAGGTAGTGGTCATCTCTGTGAGTTCAGCCCCTGGGAACTCCAAAACTCTGTAGGGATCCACCTCTTTCTTCTGAAGACCTCCAAGTACAAACCTTTGAGACAGTGGTTTGCAAGAAAGTCCAAGACTGTTTTCCTTCACCCTTTTGTACCTCTCATTCTGAGGTGAAAACACTAATAATTAGTATCTTGGCAGTCATCACTCCCATGTGTATGCAGAGTGAGTTAAATGGAAGGATAATTTTTCCCTCATCAGTTGAAGTTGGCTTGGTGCAGGATGTTGCATCTCCCAGAAGCTACCTGATACATCTTTTACTCCAGCCCTGGGAAAGGTGAAAAAGCAGCTCATAAATGCTTTGTGTCTAGGATGGGCAATGTACACACATTTCAGCTGGAAAAGACATTTAAGATCATCAGGTCCAACAATTATCTAACTCTACCAAGTCTGACCTTGGCCCCTGGTCCTGATTGTGTTGTAGCTATGCCAGTTCTGGGCTTATATTGTAGCTCATTGGCACAAGTAATAGTCTAGCTCAGAAAGGCTCAGCTTCAGCATTGCTTAGTGAAGAGGATGAGGAGTTTTCAGCCACAGTATTCATAGAATTATACAATGGTAAGGTTGGAAGGGACCTCAAGGATCAGCCAATCCCAACCACCTGCCATAGGCAGGGACACCTCCCACTAGTACAGGTCACTCAAGGCCTCCTCCAACCTGGCCTTGAACACCTTCAGGGAGGGAGCAGCCACAACCTCCCTGGGCAACCTGTGCCAGTGTCTCACCATCCTCACTGCAAACAACTTCCTCCTAACACCCAGTTTCAATCTCCCCTCTGTCACTTCAAACCCATTGCCCCTTGTCCTGGCATTGCAAGACCTTGTCAGTAGTCCCTCCCCAGCCTTCCTGTAGCCCCCTTCAGATCCTGGAAGGCTACTCTAAGGTCTCCTCATATTGATGCTGCCTGGCATCTCACACACACCTGTTAAACGTGGCCAGGCACACAGGTGTGCTGTCTTCTCTGCTTGGGTGACAGCTATCCTGATTCAGCTGCAGAGTGAAGATTGAGTCTGCATAGGAATAAACTCAGATATTTGAGAGTGCAGCTGTGAGAAGGAAGAGCCAGGCATAAACCTTACATCTGTCAGCAGCATCACCAGCTGTGCTGTAAGTAACACTGGGATTCCCACTATGAGTCTTCAGGCTTTTTGTGGTGCCAGTGACTTGTCAGCCCATTGATCCCATCAGCTCACTGCTGAAACATCTGTTCAGAGAAGATGTCTGCTTGTATGACAAATGAGAAAAACCTGTTCAGGACTGTGGGTGACAGAGTTGTAGATACATTTTGCATGAAGTGAGACCACAGCCACCAGCCTCCACTCAGTGGTGGCCACTTTGCTATTGCTGATCCTTAGGTTTTATGAAGTAAAGGCATCCAGAAGTTTATCCCAGTGTCTCAGGATTTTGTCAGCTTTATGATTCTCTATACACTACAGGCTACTGCTCTCTCCCCACAGTGTTCTAGACAGACATTTCTACTGCAGCTTGATGAGTTTGGTTGCCCTGAACAGCAATGAAGCTGCAGCTTGGGAAAAATGCATTGAAATGGAATGATGAAGATGAGGAAGTTATTTAAAGCTCCCTACCTGATGCAGCCACCCATAGATGAAAAGGTCTGACTAGGAAGGACCTGAGATCACTTTCTGAGAACACCATGAAGGAAAGAAAAGAAATCTCTCAGTCTGGGGACTGCCCTGGCCCCTGAGGAGTCTGAAGAATCTCTCCTTTGAAGCAAAATGCAAGAGTCTGTCTCTGGTATGTGCTGNCCTCTCCTTTGAAGCAAAATGAGCAAAATGCTAGAGTCTGTCTCTGGTATGTGCTGGGTTAAAAGTTATTTCTTCTTCCAGAGGAAGTCATTTGTGGGAGCTGATTCACTCACAGAAGTTGTTGGCATCACAGTCCCCAAAGAAGCAAATAAACCAAGAATGGTAACAATTGTACTGTTGGGGAAAAATAAAGGGCAGATTGTGACACCACCTGGGAATATTAATTTGTAGCGTTAGAGGTCACTTGATCACAGCACTACTGAAATTAAAATAACTTCCTAAACTTGATCTTGCAGATGATTTAATTCAGAGCAATCTGAGCAAGAGGAGCTGGACTGACCTTACTTGGAATTGCAAGCAGCTGTCTGGATGTGGCAGCTTGAAGCTGCATTGCCCATGCTGAGCTGCTTACACAGCTGTATGCCTTTGATCTGAGAGTCTTGAATGCTTCAGAGCACAGCCATGAGGTGGGAAATATTCTGAAGGTCAGTGGTGTTTACTCCAGTAGATAAAAAGGGAGTGTTAGTCCTGGCAACTATGCAGTCATATTTTCACAAGTACATGGGATAAATAAGATTTTTTTTTTTTATTAATTAAAAATCTGAAAAATGTTTCTAAAATCTCTACAACTTGACCCTTTTCTATTTTTGATACACTGAAGGCTTGAATCATGCATGAAATCATTTTGTGTGGTCTCTAGAGATGAGCCAGTCCATCTTTC
This sequence comes from Ramphastos sulfuratus, assembly GCA_013399055.1. Classification (NCBI taxonomy): domain Eukaryota; kingdom Metazoa; phylum Chordata; class Aves; order Piciformes; family Ramphastidae; genus Ramphastos; species Ramphastos sulfuratus. The sequence goes on from WBNM01034101.1 coordinate 8,329, forward strand.
ACCCCCAAGATAGCATAAAGTGTAATTTGTGACTGTCAGGTGTCTTGCCCAGTCTGCTGTTAAGGAACTTCATGGCTGGAGACTTAGGAATGCCCCAGACAATCAATTTCAACACTGGATGAACCCCACAGTAAGAAAGTTCTTATTAATGTATTTTGTTGTTGTTGCACTTTATGCTTCTTACTTCTTGTTTATAAATATGAAAAGGTTGAGTGCCAGGAGGCTGGAGCCAGGCTCTTCTCAGTGATGCTTGGTGACAGGACAAGGGGCAATGAGTGGAAGTTGAGGCACAGGAAGTTTTGTTTAAACATGAGGAGGAATTTTTTTCCCTGTGAGGGTGACAAAACCCTGGAACAGTCTGCCCAGGGGGGTTGTGAAGTCTCTCTCTCTGGAGATATTCAAAACCTGCCTGGATGTGTTCCTGTGTGATCTGGTATAGGAGATGCTGCTCTGGCAGGGAGGTTGGACTGGATGAGCTTTGGAGGTCCCTTTCAGCCTCTGACATTCTGTGATGCTGTGTGCTACAAATAAAGAACCAGGTTTCTGCCTTTTCTTTGCTGGTGCAGTTGCCATATATGAAAGTTCATGGCTCATGACAGAGCATGTTGAGTGGGGAATGCCATAGGGATGCCAGCTGTGACAAATCTTTCTTCTGTGCCTCATTGCAGGAAGCTCCTCATGTCCTAAGTGGTAGCAAATGGCTCATAGAAGAGGCTCTACTGGTACAGAAGTAGTGGAGATAACAAACTGGCATCCTACTTTTGCTGGCTTCCTTACTCCTAAAAGCCTCTCAGCTTTTTCACTGGAAAGGTGATTTACATTGAAAAATGAATTCTATTGTGCAGCACTGGGTGGAAACTTCAAGGAATGAATACCTGTGTATGTTTCCTAGAGTGGTTATAGTGGTTTTCAGTATTGCATTAAGATCATTTTGGTTATGTTTACTGGATAAAGGTGATATAAAGGAGACTAAAAAAGCAGCCATAGGGGTGCAAGAAGGAAAACACAAGTAGATAAAGATGATATTTAAAAGCTGTAGGCAAAATATCTATCCTCATGTGCCCTGTCAGGAGCCACTAACCAGGTCAAGGTGAACAGGAGCTGAGGTGCTGAACCTACAGACAGAAACAATCTCTCATGTAGTGAGTTATGTTTGTTCCTTCAAGGCAAGAGAAGCTTTAGTCTCGAGAAGAGAAGACTGAGAGGAGACCTCATCGATGTCTATAAATATCTGAGGGGTAGGTGTCCAGGGGATGGGGCCAATCTCTTTTCACTGCTGTGCAGTAATAAGACAAGGAGCAATGGATATGAATCACAGAAAGTCAGGGGCTTGAAGGGACCTACAAAGCTCATCCAGTCCAACCCCCTGCCAGAGCAGGAGCATCTAGAGCGGATCACACAGGAACACATCCAGGTAGGTCTTGAATATCTCCAGAGAGGGAGATTCCACAACCACCCTGGGCAGCCTGTTCCATTGTTCTGTCATCCTCACAGGGAAAAATTTCCTCCCCATGTTTCCATGGAACTTCCTACGCCTCAACTTCTACCTGTTGCCCCCTGTCCTGTCATCAGTCATCACCAAGCAGAGCCTGGCTCCATCCTCTTGGCATTCAATGTGACCTTGAACATAGAAGGTTTCATGTCAACATGAGGAGAAGCTTCTTTACAGTGAGGGTGACAGAGCCCTGCAGCAGGCTGCCCAGAGAGGTTGTGGAGTCTCCTTTGGAGACTTTCAAAACTCACCTGGATGCATTCCTGTGCAAAACCAAAATGGTCTCTGGAGGTCCCTTCCAACCTCTGACATTCTGTGATTCTGTGATTCTGATTCAGCAGTGCAGGAATTGCTGCTAGTCCTCAATAGATGGCAGCCTTCCTTTATGCTAGGAAGGGAAGCAACAACTTGTCTGGTTTTCAGTCCACTAAGTATCTCCAGCAAACACCAGAAAAGAATCCTTCTACTTGTCACTTACAGGTTTTCATATGAGATGCTCTGCTGACCCACCACCTATGTTGAATTCTCCTCATCCACCCTTCCCTGCAACAGCAATCCCAAACCATTCCCTCTTTTAGCCCAAGCATGATGTGGAAGTTGAACATATCCCTCTTTCTGAAGATGCCTCCAAGTGACTCTTGGTTAGAGCAATTCCTAGACATACAGGGAGTGCTCTCTGGAATGCTTCCAAGGTTGATACAGACATAGTGACACCAAGCTGGATAGTAATGTTGTTCTGGTGAAGGTGAGGAAGGCTCTGCAGAGGGATCTGGCCAGGCTAGATCAGTGGGCTGAGGCCATCTGTATGACATTCAACAAGGCCAAGTGCCAGGTCCTGCACTGTGATCACAATAACCCCATGAATGCTTCAGGCTTGGGGCAGAGGAGTTGGAAAGTAGCTTTGCATAGGGGGACCTGGGGTGCTGGTCTACAGCAGATGAAGATGAGCCAGTGTGTGCCCAGGTGGACAAGAAGGCTACCAGCATCCTGGCCTGGATCAGAAATAGTGTGACCAGCAGGATCAGAGAAGTGATTGCAGCCCTGTACTCAGCACTGGTGAGGCCACACCATGAGTCCTGGGTTCAGCTTTTGGGCCCTCGTCCAAGAAGGACATTGAGGTGCTAGAGAGTGTCCAGAGAAGGACAATGAAGCTGGTGAAGGGTCTGAAGAACAGATCTAGTGAGGAGCAGCTGAGGGAACTGGGGTTGATTAGTCTGGAGAAAAGGAGGGGAGACTTGCATTGCTCTCTACAACTGCCTGAAGGAAGGTTGGAGTGAGGTGTTGCTCCCAGGTAACAAGGGATAGCATGAGAGGAAATGGCCTCAGGTTGCACCAGGGGAGGCTTCAGTTAGATATTAGGAAACAATTCTACATGGAAGGAGTTATCCTGGAACAGGCTGCTGAGGCCAGTGGTGGAGTCACCTTTCCTGGAGTCACCATTCCTGGAGGCTGTTAAAAGACATTTGGCTGAGTGGCTTAGGGACGTGATCTAACAGTTATGTACAGGAAGATGTTAGGTGATGTTTAGACTGGAAGATCTTAAGGCCTTTTCCAACCATGCAAGTTCATGATTCTATGGTTCTAGGACATTATGTGACTTGGCAGAATTATATGTTGTGAGTGAAAGACCTTCAGGGATGGAAGAGAGCCCTGAACTGGAGTGCAATGTGTAGTGACATCAGAAAGGGTCAGTACCATGTCCACAGAGCAGGAAAATCATCTTAGCTGGCATGGCTTTGATGTCCTTTCTTAAACCATCCAATTCTGCTTTCAGATGATTCATGATTCTTTTTATTTTGCACTAAATCGATGCCTTTTGGATGCCTGTGCTGAGGAAGGGTTATTTTCTTTTCATCCTTCTTTAGCACCAGGAATCATTCTCTTTTCTGTAATGGAAGATTTAAGCTCTGCAGTGAAGTCTTTTAATTGGCTTTGGCATTCATCGTGTCTCTAATTGATTGCTTAGCCAGTTTGTGGGTTTAATGTCAAGTCTTTTTTTTTTTTCAGGGGGTGTCACTCCTATTCTCTACCTTTGACAGGCAAGTTGCAGCTTACAAATCAGCTTTAGTCTGCTTCTAGGTCTGAGTGAAGAGAACTTGACTAATAGAACTTACTGTTGCAGAGAACAGGCTTGGCCACAAGCCCAGGTAGAGCAGGGGCTCCCCTCACCCTAAATCCAGCTGAAAGGGAAGTGACCTGACAGGGAAACGTGGGGAAACTGAGGCATGGGCACAGCATGACTTGTCTGAAGCTAAGAAGCAGCCAAGGGGAGGCTGTGCTGGCTGAAGAATGAAGCCTGAATGTGCTTACTCATAGATGTGGGAACAGGAGGCATTTGTAGTTGTTTACTATCAGGGTGATGAAACACCAGAATGGGTTGCCAAGCAAAGTTGTGGACACCTCATCCCTGGAAATGTGTGAGACCAGGCTGAATGAGGCCTGGAGCAGCCTGATCTGCTGGGTCTGCTGGGAGGTGTCCTTGCCCATGGCAGTGAGGTTGGAATTAGGTGATCTTTGAGGTCACTTTTAGCCCAAACCATTCTATGGATCTATGAACCAAAGCTAAACCAAAAGAAGCACCATGATCTGTTTACTCACAACACACAGAAATTGTGTTACAGAATGCTAGGGAAGTGATGAGGGTGAGAGCAAATCCCAACTTAACTACATCCCTTAAACACATCTCTAGCATAGAAATTGTGTTACAGAATGCTAGGGAAGTGATGAGGGTGAGAGCAAATCCCAACTTAACTGCATCCCTTAAACACATCTCTAGCATAGAAATTGTGTTACAGATTGCTGGGGAAGTGATGAGGGTGAGAGCAAATCTCAACTTAACTATATCCCTTAAATACATCTCCAACTTGGTGGCACTCCAAAACAAAGCAGAGTTAATGGATGCAGGGTTAGTAGTCCATGCTTATCAGCAATCCAAATGTTGTGCTTTGTAAATTTACTGGTGCACCTGATAGGATGTTCAAAGCAATAAAGCAGCTGACATTTACTAGTTGGAAAGGTAATAAAATCTGATGTCTCGGTACCTGCGTTTGTAGCAATTCTCAGGTTGCTGCTCCTGCCGCTGTAAATTACTCTGAGTCATTAAATTTCTCTGAACACCTGCTCTGCAGTTTGTCTGCAGAGAAATTTGCCACATGAAAGCAGAGCTCTCACTCCTCTGAGTTCCCATTCGTGGTGGTGTGAACCCTTCCAGCTCACAAAGATGAAAGGGAAGCTGGCTGACCCACTCACTCCTTTACTGCTATTACTGCCTTTATTATGCTTGTACTTAAGGACTTAGAGGTCCCTGTTGTGCTTGGCATTGCACTAAGAGGAGCAGACAGTGATGCTTCTAAGGAGCTTATCATGTAAGTAGAAATGTTAGAGGTGGGATGGAGGAGAGCTGTAACACACAAACAGGATGTGACAGCAAATGACTTTTCATTTCTGCCTGTCGGTTTTTAGAGTGAGGGCTAAGCTAAAGCATCAAGCAAAGGAAGAGGGAAGGAGAAAAGGAGGAAAATTGCAAAGAGAAGAAAGAATCAAGGAATCAAGGGAAGAAATGGTCTGAGAGAGGTTTAGGTTGGATATTAGGAAGAATTTATTTGCTGCAAGAGTGGTCAGGCATTGGAACAGGCTGCCCAGGGAGGTGGTGGAGTCACTGTGCCTGGAGGTGTTCAAGAAAGGTGCAGACATGGCACTTGTGGGATGTGCTTTAATTGCCACAATGGTGTTAAACTAGGGACCTTTGAACTTTATCAAGTTCAGGCTCCCAGCCAAAGCAGGATCACTTCGGGCAGGTCGCACAGGGGAGCATCCAGATGGTCTTGAAAGTCTCTAGCAAAGACTCCACAAGCTCTCTAGGCAGCCTGCTCCAGGGCTCCAGCACCCTCACCATGACAGTAAAGAAGTTTTATCCTCATGTTGAGGTACAATTTCCTGTGTTCTAGTTTGTGCCCATTGCCCTTTGTCCTGTCACAGGACACCACTGAAAAGAGCCTGGGCCCTTCTTCTTGCCACCCACCCTTCAGATATTTGTCAATATTAACAAGATCTCCTCTCATTCTTCTCTTCTCCATACTAAACAGCCCCACATGTCTCAGTCTTCCTCATCCGCGAGATTTCCCAGTGCCTTCATCATCCTCATAGCCTCCATTGGACTCCCTCCAGTATATCTCTGCTCCTCTTGAACTGAGGAGCCCAGAACTGGACACAATACTCCAGATGTGGTCTCACCAGGGCAGAGCAGAGGTGGAGGAGAACCTCTCTTGACTTGTTGACCACACTCCTGTAGACATAGATATAGATGAGAGATAGAGATATAGAGAGAGAGATAGAGAGATAGAGATATAGAGATAGAGATAGAGATAGAGATAGAGATAGAGATAGAGATAGAGATAGAGATAGACATAGAGATAGACATAGATATAGAGATAGAGATAGAGATAGAGATAGAGATAGACATAGACATAGACATAGAGATAGACATAGAGATAGAGATAGACATAGAGATAGAGATAGACATAGAGATATAGACATAGAGAGAGATAGAGATAGACATAGACATAGAGACAAACAGAGACAGAGACAGATGGATGATCCAGAAGATACAGCCTTTTAACAGTGTTACAACAGGACAAGTGATGATGGTTTAAAAATAAAAGATTCAGTCTAGATATATGGAAGATATTTTTGCATGATGAGGGTGGTGACACAGTTGGAACAGATTACTCAAGGAGATGGTAACTGCTCCATCCCTGGAACCATTCCAGTTCAGGTTGATTTGGGCTCTGAACAACCTGCTCCAGTTGCAGATATCCCTGCTGACTGCAGAGGACTTGGACAAGATGACCTTTAAAGGTCACTTCCAACTCAAACTACTCTATGATTCAGAGAATCTTTGTATGATTCTGTGATCCAAACACCCTCAAGGTATAGGTATAGATATTTTTGTACATATTTTATTCAGCCAAACCTTGGATTGAAGTCTATGGACAAATGGTTGGTGATCATCACGTGGTTGGAGTAAGACTGGTGATTGCAAGCTATTGCTAAATGCATCTGCCCTCTCCCCAAACAAGTGTTGATGAAAGAAAGGAGGTTTCTCAGTCCTCAAAAGCAAGGGACAAACAGGAACATAGAAATAGTTACCTGCAGAGGTTTTGGAGGAATCACACTGCACCACACTTACAGATTATTACTAGGATCTTATTGCTGTGTCCCAGCTCATTTCTTGCTCAGAAAAGGAACCAATGATCACTTGGCACCCAGGATCTTTGATGCCTGACTTCAACCTCATAACCCATCATAACCTGGATGTGCACTCAAGCTCAATGTTAGTGGCTTCACTGGAGATCTTTTTAACCCAAAATTTCTGGTTTTGGCAAGGGGCTTGGACTTGATCTCTGGAGGTCCCTTCCAACCTCTAACATTCTGTGATTCTATGATTCTGTGAAACCATAATGAAGCACTGGAAATTGAATTGCAAGCTGAACCAGACCACTCACTGATTTTCTCTTGTAGCTTAGGCAGTCTCTTTTACTGGAAACTAGAGGAGAAAAATTCAGGGCAGAGTTGCATGAGGAAATTACAGACCAACCTAGCTCCTGAAAAAAAAGCCTTTTCCTAGCCACAGTAAATGGGAGTTGCTTTAAATCCTGAGTCACTCTGGAGAACTTTTTTTGCTGGTATGATTCTAATTGTTACCTGACTCATTCAATCAAACAAATCTCTCTCTGCAGTTTAAGACACTTCTTTTTTTTCCAGTGTTTGTTTGCCTTACTTGACAGGCTCTGTAATGAGCCCTCTATTATTTCACAATGCAATTATTACATTAATCACCAGGTGAATACATTAATCATCTGATGATTGTGTGGCAGGGAAGCCTTCCAGACAACACTGAACTGTGATTTGTCTGTCTTCTGTGCTGTTCTAAGTTCTCCCAGTCTGGGTTAGAATGGGTCAATCTTCAGGATCATTTGTAGTGGATCCCTGATTCTTTTCCCCTTTTTCACATTTCCTTTCCCCAACTCTCATCTCTAGGAGCTTTTGTCTATGTCCCAGAATAACAACAGAGCACTGAATAAATCCTGGTTTGACCTGTACTAGTGGGAGGTGTCCCTGCCTATGGCAAGGGGTTGGAACTGGATGATCTTTGAGGTCCCTTCCAACCTCACCATTCTATGATTCTGTGGTTGGCAGGTGGGATTTAAAGAGGGATTTAGATTAGATAAAGAATTCTTCACTGTGAGAGTGGTGAGACACTGGAACAGGCTGCCCAGAAATACCTTGGCAGGAAGGTTGGACTCAATGATCTCTGAAGGTCCCTTCCAACCTCTCAAGCTCTGTGATTCTGTTGAGGATGCTCCATCCCTGGAAATATTCCAGGCCAGGCTGAATGTGTCTTTGAGCAGCCTGATCTTATTGTAGGAGCTGGAACAAGATGAACCACATGGTCCCATCCAACCCAACCCATTCCATGGTTCTATAATGACCTTGTTGACCCTAGCAATAGAAATTAAAGGACAATGGAAGAAATTTGCTGCAGGACTGTTCTATTTCTTTGAGATAGCTCCCAAGAGTTGCATCCTCTGACTGAAAACCAGAACTGCTTGGTCATTAAGAGGGAGCAGCTGCGATGGATTCAGAGCACGCACGGCTTGGGACTTCTAGATGCAATCAGCAAGGCCTTTATCTTCTTGACAGGATTTAAAAATGCAAATACTGAAACAAGCTGAAAGCAGCTCAGATTGATTAGTAGTATCAAAGTAAAAGAATTCTTTAACATGAGCACTGTAATCTTATCTCCTCTATGTTTAATTTCTAAGAAGTCTCCAGGTAACAATCTTTCAGGCAGTGATATTATTAGTGTTCAACTTGCAGAGGAGCAAAAATGATCCTTTTAAATGACAAAGATCTTAAACTGTTTGGATATTATCAGTGAGGGGAATAGTTCAAATGCACTGATAGAAATGGAAATGTAAGCATCAGCAAGAAAAAGTATTTTAAAACCTGTATTTACCAGTTAGGCTGTTGAGATCTTTGAAAATGTTGCCTCTACAGACAGAGTTTGAGGGGGAATTCTGTAAGTGGAAACCTAATACACATAGAATCATAGAATCAGTCAGGGTTGGAAGGGATCACAAGGATCATCTAGTTCCAACCTCCCACCTCACACTAGATCAGGCTGGCAGAGCCTCATCCAGCCTGGCCTTAAACACCTCCAGGGATGGGGCCTCAACCACCTCCCTGGGCAACCCATTCCAGGGTCTCACCACTCTCATGCTGAAGAACTTCCTCCTCACATCCACTCTAAATCTCCCCACCTCCAGCTTTGCTCCATTCCCCCTAGTCCTGTCACTCCCTGGATGTTAGGAAGAAGTTCTTCACCATAAGGGTGGTGAGACCCTGGAAAAGGTTGCCCAGGCAGATGGTTGAAGCCCCATCCCTGGCGGTGCCCAAGGCCAGGCTGGATAAGGCTCTGGACAGCCTGATCCAGTGTGAGGTGTCCCTGCCCACAGCAGGGGGGTTGGAAATAGATGATCCCTGTGGTCCCTTCCAACCCTAACTGATTCTATGATTCTATAGAATGCATGACAGTTGTCAGGCATAAATGTCTAAAATCTTAGAGCTGAGAGAGTTCTACATGGGATTTACATTTCCGTGCCAGGATGTCGTTACTGAATCATTTCCAACCTAGTATGGGGCTTGTCCAGCAGCTTATTTGAGTTTTATTAGTTCATTACTTTGCTTGCCTATAATGTTTTCAACCCCACACTTCAGCCAAGCGCAAAACCAATTGCCACGTTCTGTGAGCTCTCAGGAGTGCAGTTGTTTGCATTTGTCACTACTTTCAGAATGAAAATGAAGCACAGAAAGGAAATGGCAGAATATGAATCTTGGCATCAGGACTGGAAAGAGATGCTTGAGAGATTTTTGTTTTCTCACTTTCTTTAGAAGAATTCTGCCACTCTGCTCTGCTCTAGGGAGACCTCACCTGGAGTGCTGTTTCTAGCTCTGGGGCCCCCAGCACAAGAGATACGTGGACCTGCTGGAGTGGCTCTTAGAGGAAGGCCACCAAGATGATCAGAGGGCTGAGCACCCCTCCTATGATGACAGGCTGAAAGAATTAGAGCTGTTCAGCCTGAAGAAGAGAAGGCTCCAGGGAGACCTTATAGCAGCATTTCACAATCTGAAATGGACCTACAGGAAGGGTGGGGAGGGACTTTAAAAGGGCTTGTAGTGACAGGACACAGGGCAACGGTTTGAAAGCAGAGCAAGGAAGGTTTAGGTTGGACAATTGCTCACAATGAGGGTGGTAAAACACTGAAACTGCTTGCCCAGGGATGTGATGAGTCCCTGTCCCTGGAGACATTCAAAATCAGACTGGACATGGCCCTGAGCCTACATTAGTTGGAGGTGTCCCTGCTCAGTACAGTGGTGTTGGACAAGATCATAGAATCATAGAATGGTAAGGTTGGAAGGGACCTNGGACTTGGTTGCTGTCTGGGCTTCATGTGCACACTGCAGGCTCATGTTGAGCTTTTATCACCTCAGACCCCCAGGTCCTTTTCCTCAGGGCTGTTCTTCAGCCATTCCCCACCCAGCCTGTATTTGTGCTTGGGATTGTGCCTACCCAGGCACAGGACCTTACACTTGGCCTTCCTTGGTTAGTTCTTACATCTCCTTTTTGTTTTTCTTTTTGCTTGTTGGCTGTAACTGGCTGGCATCTTCCCATAACACATCTTCACTGCAAAGCCACCAAAGTCTGGTCTCACCATATCCACACAGATACTCTTTAAGAATTAGTTTTGTCTGCCATTACACAATCATTAAGGACTTCTCCCTCTAGGAAAGGGAAGAAAGAGAAAATTGGAAGACAGTTGTGAACTTATTATTCCAGCATTCTAAACATTCATACCAAACTCTATGCATTATTGAGATTTTAACACAAATAATAACAGAATGGTTTGGGTTGGAAGAGACCTTAATGATCATCAATTTCCCTTGGAGATATAACTCACTGTTTTCACTGAGGCTGTCTTTAGCAACAACAATATTCTGAGATTATAATTCTTTCTTTGGTCAGAAAAAAAAATATCATTGAGTATTCAACACTTGATGAATCATTTATGAATTCAAAATTTTTATGAGTCAAATAGTCCATTGTGTGGATATCATTGCCTAATTGCAAAGGAATAATGCAGTTCAACCTCAATTTTCTCCCCTCTAAGGACAATTAAAAAAATAAAATAAAAAATTGAGGCCAAGCTTGTGATGAATATTTGAAAGATAAGTATCATTTTTTTTAACCAGATGTGTTTTCTTGCCAGCTGTAGTAAATATGTTAACTCAGGTACTACTTTAAAGTGATTTAAATCCATGCAACATGCTCACTTTGCATTTGAAGTGCTAAATGAACCAGAAAGCTTTATGGGAAATTAACTTTAGAGAAGGAATACAGGGAGACAAGAAGGCATTTCATTCTGAAAGTGATTTTTTTTTCCTTCCATTTTGCTGACATAACAGGCTGCAGCTCTGCCACTGAATCACAGACACAGTAGAACCATAGTTATTTCAGCTGGAAAAAAGCCCTTTAACATCATCAAGCCCAACCATTCTCTATCTCTACCAAGTCTATTGCTAAACCATGTCCCTCAGCACCACATCTCTGCCTCTTTTCCAGCCCTCCAGGTACAGGGATTCAACCAGCTCCCTGAGGAGCCTGTTCCAGTGGCTGAGAATTTTTCAGTGAAGAACATTTGCCTTTTTCCTAGGCTGGTGGAAGTTCTGAACATGGAAGTGTTGGAGCGGGTCCAGAGGAGGCCACCAAGATGCTCAGAGGGCTGCAGCAGCTCTGCTATGAGGACAGGCTGAGAGAGTTGAGGCTCTGCAGCCTGGAGAAGAGAAGGCTTCCAGGAGACCTTAGAGTAGCCTTCCAGTATCTGAAGGGGGCCTGCAGGAAGGCTGGGGAGGGACTATTGACAAGGTCTTG
>WBNM01034102.1:0-27502 GCA_013399055.1 Ramphastos sulfuratus
TTCTGTGATTCTGTGACTACATCTCAACACCTGTATACCTGCCCACTTCTGTGTATTAAGAGGGTTCCTGTTTAAGTGAACATATAATTAATAAAGATTTTCCTTACTTTATAATTATTTCTGAATGCTTAAAACAAATATTCAGGTCTTTATCCTAAATTATGAATACCCTGAACTACCAATATTATTTTGAAATCAACAGAATTTGTATGTGAAAGATATAAAGAAGGTCTAAGTAGTTCTGGAAGATAAGTAAGGTATTTTTGTAAAAGCATGGATCTAAGCTAGGCCATGGCTTCCACAATTCCTGGTAAGTACAGAATTTCATCATAGCTACATAGTATCAAGTACAAAAAAAAAAAATTTGGTTTTACAGGTGAGGGTCTTACTGTGGAAGAAGCTTAGGCTGACCATAATTACATTATATTACTCACCAAGGAGAAATGGTTTGGTGCAGGGTCCTGACATGGGAGTGATGGCAGTGATCTTGCTACAGAGAGGATCCAATTGTGCAAGATTGGAAGGGCACCAAGGTATTTACTTTCATAATATATTGTCCTTTCAATTCTCAGCAGGTCCTAAACCACAAAGCTCCCTTTCTTAAAATAGTAAGAGGTCTACCAAATGTTTGATCATGTAGCTTACCAATTAAAACCATATTGTAAGAGTATGCACATTTATGAGAGGACTACATAAATTCAGAAAAATATAGAATCATAACTTTAATAAAAATTACATGAAGTGATAAATTAGGAAGGAGTGTTGAAAAATTTAGTTTTATCTCATTTGATATTAATAATAGATGTAATTGAAGAAATCTGCAATACAGAGGTGTTCATACATCTATTATACTACAGCTACGCATTATGTTTCAGTTCTGTTTTCAACAGATTTCTAAAATCTAATTGCTCTGAATGGTAAGGTAGGTTACCTTTTGAAAAGGACATAGAAAAATATAAAAGTTGTGAAGCTCATCCATGTCATAAGAAGTCAAGCCATTTTTTAAACGTCTAAGCAAAGTTAGTTAAAAGCTCTGTTAAATAGCTGTTATTTGAAAAGAACTTTCAGCACATTATAACCCCGTACCCTATAATCATGCAATATTTCTGTCATGTTGGAGCTAACAACTTTCATCATTTTGTCAGTTCTGTCTACGAAATAGAAAATTACCTTCATAAGTTCCTAAGATTTATGCTTTTAATTACCTCTTATCTGCTTCACTACCTTCCATATCCAAAGAATCAATATAAATAGTCTTATTTATAGGGAAAATGTAAAACATTTGACAAAATACAATGACAGTTCTGTAGATTTTTATTTGATGGTATTGATTATTTTGTGTGTTATCTTTTTGACAGCATGAATGATTCATTCAAATATGCAAGGTTAACATTTGATAATACTTGTCTAAACTTCAAAAATATGCCTTCTTTTTTTTTTTAAAAAAAAAGATGATCACTGCTATCACATAATTTTTATTAACTATAAATTCATTCACACTAAATATGACTTTCATCATCTCTTCATGCTCTGCTGTTACATCTGCTTTTTCTGACCTGCCTACAAGATGCTTTTCCTTGATTTCAAAGTCTTGGCAGATGACACCAGAAACCACCACTGACTTAACAGTCATTACTCACAGAGCAACACACTGCACAAAGACAAGTTTATTTCAGTATAATGATATACTATCAACTAGATGGTACCTACCAAGCTGTATCACAACCAAAGACCTTTCTGTCAGAAACAGTGTGCAGGGGGAAGCAAGTATTTCTTTGAGATGTGATCAACAGATGATTAACTCAGTTCTTCAAAAAAGAAGAAAAAAAACCCACTACCAAACAAAACAAATTAAGAAAACTCCATGTGAACTGCTGGCAAAATGTAATTGTGTGTTTGGAACACAGACAGATCTGATACTGAGGAAAGGAACTGGTTTAGGACTATCACTGTATACTATCTAAGCTCCAAATCCTCTGTGGACTATCAATAGAAACAAGGGAGATAAAAGAGAAGTTACTTGAATGTAAGGTGATGATTTGCGAATGTGGAGAAAAATAATAATAATTTAAAAAAGAGATCAGTTCTGGAGAAGCCAAACAGATATTCTTGCAACTCGATTTTCTCTTATGGCTGCATGCTACAGTGTCGGACATCATAACAGAATATAACAGACATCTCATGGCCAAAGCTCCACAGCTGCTAGAGAGACTCTTTGCCACACAGCAGCTGCAGGAGATGCTACAGATTCATCGGCTGGCCAGAAGGAATAAGAAAGGATGAGCCAAGAGTAGGCAGAGATGGATTCTAATGTTGGATAGAAATCAACCATCTTCCCCCTTGCTCTGTTGCTACTCAACCCTCTTACAGGTGAAAAAGGATCTAGCAAACTCAGGCTGCTTTTTGTTTCTGCTAGAATGTCTGTCACACGAATGGTTAATATCAACAAGTCAGACCTCTGTAATCAATGTGAAAACTTATTTAGCAAATCTTATCTGCATTCCACATAGAGAGACCACGGGTATTGGAAGGAATCCTGGAATTCTTAAAAGGAAAAAAATATTTTATCCAAGGCTGAACTGAATCCTTCTCACCATGTCTTGCTTCCTTTTGGTGGAATAGTTATGTTCCTTGCTCTGGTAGTCTTTAAGCAAGCATAAAATCTGACTCACTACCACAATCTGTTCCATGAAGAGAGTTCTTCCTCTACTGCTGCATGGTCTCTGGTGGTAGCAAATGAAATGGAGATATTTATCACTGTTTTTTCTGAGCTGGATTATAACAGAACACTATAGCTTGAACTTTACTGACACACTAATCATTGCTGTACTAGTGCACATACTGTTTCATCGTCATGTAGAAATGAAAAGATAAAATAGTGTTAACAGATATTTGGATGCAAAATGGAATAATTTGTGTTTATTCTAATATACTGGACCGAATCCAACTGTAACTACAATGAATGGGTTTACTTTTTTCTTTTCTATTCTTTTTGTTTTAAAGAATAATTTTTCCAATAAAAATAAGTTCCTCTGCATACCAGAATAAAGTTTGAGCAGGCTATAATAATGCCCCACTTACTGTTCTGGCTAATTAGGCTCATCAGATACCAATCCTCATAATGCTATCCTTCCTAAATTGAAATTTCCAACATAATTTAACAACAGCTGATTATTAGTATCTACCATCATTAAAAATTGTTCCAGGGCAAAGTTTTTTCTCTATTCCTGACTCATTCTTTTTAGCATTTCCTGTCCCTTGAATTGTTGCTCATAATCTTGAGGTCAATTAATTTTGTTGTATTTCTTTTAATGCGTTTTCTTCACTAAATCCTGCTTCGCCCCCCACTTAAAGAGATGACAAAGCTAATCAGAGGGAGTTCAGCCTAGAAACAGACACCCAGTACAATTTCAGATGCCCTTCTGTGTCCTGCCTGACCTCCAATTGTGGGTCCTCTGCCAAGTCTATAAGCCTGGTGTGCATGTCTCAGATGCTTCAGAAACTCAGACAACAAAACACTTAGGTTTAGGCACTCAATTCCAGTCTAAGTACCAGCTAGAGTTTCTTAACTGGGAAAAAAAAAAATTGTTGAGGCATCCTCAGTGATGACTGTTGTCAGGTCAATACTGTTATTGCAGATAAAATTCCCATCGAATGACCTCATAGCTATTACAATTTATTAACTTTGGTGTTACTTCTTGAAGGTGACATTGTATGGGTTTTTTTCATTTCTCAAGACTTTGAGAGATCTCTTCTGTACTACGGTTTCTCCTGGACTTGACAAAACTTGGAAAAGGTGTTCAAGATAGTTCTCTTAAGAGTTCATTACAAAAAAATACGACTTCCAAATTGACCAAACTGTGGCTAATGAATTCTAGAAAATAACAGATGATGATGTCAAATGTCTGAGTCAAACTCCATAATTTCTCTGTTGATAAGCAGATCAGACTAAAACTAGACCAAATTTAGAGTGTTCATATTGTACTTTAAAAACTTGCTTTGTACTTCTAAAAATTGTTTTAGAAGTACAGGAGACTAGGAGATCCTGAAGAATTCAGGAGGCAACCTATTTGAAAATTGCCTTCCATCCCTGATATTAGATTTTCTCTTCCAGTGGATAGCTGCAGACCCCTGTCTCTGTCAGAACTCTCTCACCAAAGCAAAATCTGGAAATATACTAGCAGAAGAAAATGGAAACCTTTGCAATTTACAGTATTAATTTAGCAGAAAATTTGACAATTATATATTGACTAGTCTGACTCTTTTGGTCTATTGATCCAGACCAGTGGGTGTCCACAGTGTGAGGAAAATACTGCAGGCAGCAACAATTTTCTTCTCACAGATAAATATCCATTTGTTACTCATGCCACAGATAAAGCAGTACTAGAATCAGGTCACAATCTTCAAACGACATGCAATTAAAATCCTGTTATGTGTACAAAAATAAGAAAAATATTTAATGGCTTACTTCTGTCATTTTTATTTAATTTGCTTGCATAATTTAGGTCAAAGGAAGTTCAAAGGAACAAAATGCCCATCAACAACAAGGAGGATGTCAGGCTTGTACAGCCAATAAAAACTGCAAATGTGAAGTTGCAGTACTAAAATCTCATTCTGTAATGTATTATGCTCAAGCTTTTAATGCAGGTCATCACAGTTGGATGCCATCTGGAAGGCTCTCAATACATTCTTAGGATGTTGCATTAGTGGATCTGATTCACTGAAATTCAGCAGTTACAAGGTTCACAAATATCTGACTCCCTTTCCACCAATCCACAAACACAGAATGAATTGTAAAGACCATTCCAGTCTCTAAGCGTAACTTCACACTATGAAGAGACCAAAAAGAAAAATATAAGCAAAGAGTTCAAATTTTTATTTCTGAGTAGTTCTTAATAAACTAAGAAAGAACTATGAGACTCTGCAGAGATTAGTCAAAAGGCCGTTATCACTGCCTAAGCAAAATTACAATGCACAGAAATATCCAAATAAGTTTTCATTCAAGGGAAAAAATAACACAAACAAACAAACAAAAAACAACAAACAAAAACCGCAACACACACTCAGATAAATAACTTGTAAGGTCAAAAGACTAAACCTGGAGGAAAGAATTAAAGTCTTATGTAAGTTTCCCAGGAAAGCTAAATAATCCTATGAAAGGCTAGATAGCTTTTAAAATAGAAGTGCTGTGCTATCAAAATTCATTCTCCAAGTATTCCTGTATGGTGTGGTTATGAAATACCTATGAAACATATATTTAAGTATTTTTTCAGTTCTAATAGAATCCTAGCACATTCTAAAATCAAATTTCCAGGTTGTTTTTGAAAGTCCTGGTAAAGCAAATTTCTGTAGGAAGTAAGGAACTACATTTTATCACTAACAGTGACACAGTCATGGTGCTTCATCTTTTCTTACAACCATCCATCATAGAAGCACGATGATATATTCTAGTAACTAGAACTGAGCATATTGATCACATTTAGAAAGGAGCACATCACTGTATGAATACACCTGCCTCAGAAGAAGAAACAGAACTATAATCTATCATGCTTTTGTGATGGCACTATTGAAAGCAGAATACGATATGCACTTTTTTGTTCTACATTATGAGTAAGTCTAGATAGGAAAAATTGCTTGGTTGGCAGATGTACAAAATGCTATCATATTTCAGCTCTCTTTTTTTCTTTATCTTGAGCCACTAGATTGTGACTCAGTCTGTCTGCCTGAAGTGCTGTTTGTTCACCTGAATGTCAGTGCAGACAAAGTGAATGACTTGTCTAGGTACGGACCCATCATCAGTGGGTGATGGAGTAGGGCCCAACTCATACGCAAAAATTCCCCTGGATCTGAATCTTAACAACTTCAGTCGTTCCTTGTTTTAATCAGTAAAAGAAGGTATCTGAGTCAAGTATGAGAGCAGAAAGATTTTTCTCACCTTAAAACTTAAAGAGGAGAGACAAGTGAACTAAATTTTAAGTAACATTTTTTAAAATCGGTTAACTAAGTAGATATTGCCACTTCAAAGGAAGTTTAATAAGCTTGCCAAAAGATGACAGATATAGAAATCAATTTGGAGGTAAGACAGCACTACTTCAAAACCCTTACCAGCCTAGATAAGAAAGCCAAACTGGGAAAATCACTTTACAAGACATTTTTCAAAGTGGTATGACAGAGGCAGAGAAAATCAGAGTAATAGGCATAGATGCCTTACTGCAAATCTCTAGGAGCACCAAGTATTCAAAGGCTTTCAGGTGGTGTCTGCAAACTAGTTCTTAGAATGGAAATATAACAGCAAAATATATAATATTAACATGCCACTTAAAAATTTGTTCTTAGACTTGAGATCGACAAAATAATCTGAGGTGTTTTTTATTAGCTTAATGACACTTGCAAGCAGTCTCCAAGAATAAATACGTATTTCTGAATTGTCTAAGGTTATCATTTTCTTAGGCATAGCTTGTTTTTTAAAGCCTTTAATTTTCAGGAAAAGCATTGATATATATTTTAAACATATCAGTCAATGTACTCTCTTGCAATTGTTGGGTTTGTTTTGTTTTTTTTTTTTAATTACACCTCAGAAAATAGTTTCCTTGAAATTTATCATACTCAAAAAGACAGCTAGAAGTAAATCTTCAGGTTTATTCTAAACGAAAGCTACAGGAAGAGGCACTTTATAAAAATATATGAAAACATATTGTCAGCAGGGATGTAAGAGCAACAGAAAAAAGATATTTCATCTGGGAGAATCATAAAGGTTAGAAAAGATCACTAAGTCCAACTGTTAACCTTACAACACTGACAAAAGAAGAGCGAGTGCGACATGGAGAACCTTACAGGGTACCTTTTCTGTCTGCTTCCCCTCCTTTGTAAAAAAACATACCAATCATTTTTTTGCAGTATGTCTTGAAAGTTACTGGAATATCAACTGGGATATTGTCAATGGATGATACTGTGCCAGATCCATTCACAAAAATCAAAGTGCAGTATACCTGTGAGCTTCCAACTCTGAGTGGACAAAATATCAGGCTAAAGAGAATATGGGCAGAACAGGAATGATTTGTTTGAGGGGAAAAAAAAGCTTTAGATTTTTTTTTTTTTAACATTAAATATAATTAAAGAAAAAAAAAAAAGAAATAAAATAGCCAATACTTACATCAGAGTTAAATCGAAGCTGGCAGACATTACAGGAAATTACTTGCTTCTTCTTTGGGGGAATGGACACTCCAAATGTATGGTTTATGACTGCTTTTTGCACAGGATCCATCTGGAGAACAAACAAGCCATTTGTAATTTTTCAGGGCAACGCAGTACAGAAAAGAATTTAAAAATGCTTTTTCTACTGCAATTTTTTTCTTTTTCGATAAACAGAAATAAACTTTCAGCCCTCATAATAGTTAGATTTAACACAGGTTAGGGAATTGGTAGCATGTCAGAGCTTACGAAGAAAAGGCAACTGCATTGTTGCTGTCATCCTCAGGCTACTAAATAGTTCCTCCCTCAACCCTGCACATCCTGTGTTCTGCAAGGCCACGCTGCTGGATCAGAATTGCAGAGTCCCACAGACAGCTTTCCCCCCCCACCTGCTGACTCAACAGATGCATTATGAGAAAAAACATCCTAACAAATCACTCTTATTTATCTCGAATTGTTTTTCTGTTCAGAGATAGATATTAGCCTCTCTGTGAGAGGATGGTTCTGTTCCATTAGAAACACCCAAATCCTGTAGAAAAAGGTCACAATCAAACTTCTCCGTGCAGAACGGATTAGTGAAGGCTAAATTCAGAGGAGCAGAGGGAGTGTTTGCATGAGGAAAGGATACTGAAGTTCCCCACACTTAAGAAAACATTTTATCACCATAAAAAATGTGAGACAAGTGAAGCACCAAATATATTACTCTTACCTATGACTGAATTTTTCAGAAACTAAGAACTGATTGCATGTTTGCTGAATATCAGGACTCCTGTTGGTCAACAGTTTAGAATATCCTCAAGACTACAGAGAGCTCTGCTATTAACACTGCAGGAGCTGGGGAACGGCACTGAATGTTAAGGAAATGGTTTCTAACTGCTACTGCCTTGAGGCCTCAATTAAGCATAATACATCATTTTTCCTGATGTGTCATGGATACAGATTAAAATTAATTTCCTGACTCAAACAGATAGGAACATTTTTCTAATTCAAATAAAAGAGAATATCTGGTCTGATCTCACAGCTTGGAGCTTTAAGTTAGACCAGATGACCCCTGAGATCCCTTTCAACTTGAATTATCCTATGAGCATCTGTGCATGTATGGTCCCTCACCCTTATTTAAGATCAGAAATGGATTCTGAAGAAGAGAGGGCAAAAAATGGCCTCTAAGAGAAAATATTAAGTGCTCATTTCCCAACTTTGTTTAAAAACAGCTCAGGAGAAAATAATTTGATTTGCAGTCACAGTGATGTTTTTTCTACTTCACAGCACTATCTGAAGAAATCACATAAATCTGTTTAATCTTGGGTGGTACATGTCACATATTTGATACTAAGACAACTTAGGAAAAGAAGAGAGAAAAGTCAAATTTACAGATTCATGAGTTAAAGATTGTGACAGTAAATCAGCTGCTTTCAGACTTTCTAAATCTGAGGACAAAGACTGTAATTTTATCTTAGCACACATTTAAGTTTCCTCAGAAGCCTGCATTAACAGGCTTTGGATATATGCACACACACAAATAGATATATTCGGGGAAAAAACCATACTGAATCATTTCTGTCTAGAAAGACACTCTTGGATAATTTATTACCTAATATTAAACACTTAATATTTTTGGACTATGACTACATAGGTTTCTTGATACATTCCATTTAAACTATATGCGTGATTTTGTAAATGTCATTGCTAACAGATTTCTGGAGAGATGATGTAATTTTTATCAGCTTTTGCCATCAAATACAGTATTTCATTGCCATAGGGGTACCATATTAAGACAACTACAAGAGTGAAAACATCTTGTCTAGAATGAACTACTGAATTATTAAATGACACAATGTTGTTACAATGAATGTGATACAGTCTAAAAAACACATAAAATAAATATCTTTACTTCCTGTTGTCTGTGTTTCTAGAACATATTGATAGCCAAAAGTTTAAAAGCTTAGAAGGTAACAACAGAAAACAAAAACCTGCTCCTAACTTGTATCATTTATTGCATCGCTCTGGATGAAATATCAAAATTATACATGCAGACAAAATGTTTTCTGAGCATCATTTTATAATAGACATATGCCAGTCAACATACATTATTACATTTATGATACATATTAAAGGATTGCTGTATCATTAGGGAACAGTTTTGAGGGGTTATTTTACCTTAAATGGCTTTCGACTTAACTACTAATTTTTAAATCAGGTAATCTAGAACAAAAGAGTAATGCTGAAAAGTACCTCAGCCATTTGAAGTGTCAGAGACTGTGAAAAGAAACAGCAAAAATACCCAACAGAGTCTGAAGTCCTGTTCAAAAAAATAAAAAGGCAAAAAGCAGCAGCAACCAACGATTCCTTGGTGCATTCCAGATAACCATCCTCAGCGCTAGTGTCAGGCAATGCTGTTCAAAACGTACAAGGCAGACTGCGCATAAAGTCCTCGTTTCAAACAGAAGTTAACAGCACAAGGATAAAATCTGCACAAATAATACAGCTCAGACTGCCTCTATGAAGTACCACTCAGGATTCCCAGGGGAATGGTTAATGATCCTTCCCAAACAGGAGCCCCATCTGTAGTCTGGTCATCATTAGAATTCAAGAAGTGCAACATTAACAATTAATGGGTTTTAAATATAGCAGAAACTGGAGTGGATTACAGCATGATGGAAAAATAAAATAGTATCTCTGTTAGAAGATTAATGCTGCAGGGTAAACTGATCTCAGATCACTACACAAAGTTATCCCCTTCATTTCAGGGAGGGAGGGAGGGAGCAGGAAAGAGTGAGAGAGTAATGTGTTGACGTATATATTCAGAAATAGTACAGCATACTTTGCCCAGTGAGGAGCACCAGTATTTAAAACACAGTTCTACAAAACAAAATAATAACAGGGGCTAACAGTTACCATAAATACAAATAAAAATCTGCACTCTGCTGTTTATGATACAGGAGAAATTAATACAGCTCTGGTACTGTGCACAGTGCTCTGGTAGCTGTAACTAAGTCTAACAACCTTTTATCCTTGTTCTCCTATTTCAAAAGTTTTAATAAAAAGTGAAATTTAAAAGTGTCTTTCCAACAAAGTTGAAGATCCCACCTCTGTGCAACAGGTCTCCTTAAAACTGCCCAAACTATCCAAGTGAGCAAGGATTAACAGAATCTGGATAGATTTCAGCAGTAATCATCTACTACTTCTATTTTCTAAATTTCAGAACATGCAAACATGAGAAATACTCTGCAACTACTGAAACTGGTGAAAATTACTTTCAAAGCATGTAAAGAATGCAAATGTAGCAAGAGACAATCCAAAGCACAGAAGAAATGCTAAACTCTAATGTAGCTCCATCCAGCCTTTTGTTCTGTCCCACAGAAGAAACACATGTAGTTACCAAGAGAACAGGATCAGCACAAATGCCTTATATTTCCTCCAGCTATTTCTACAAGGTTCCTGTATTTTTCCACCAGAAATTTTCCAGAGCCGGTTGTTTTCTGTGTATTTGTGAACACCAATTACTTACTCTTGCATAATCACCCCCTGAACTGATGTAAAACACTCCTTGCATTGAGTACAAGTGTCTACAATCTGCTATGACAAAAAAACAATTATTTTTGTTTAAATGTAGCTCCATCCACCTCAATTTTATAAGACCTGTACTACATCCTAGGTTCTCTGTTGCTCAGTCATTCTTTGCATGGAAACTGTTCCATTCCTTTGAGTACCCTCGTTACCCTTCTCAATTCTATTCCATCAAATTAACTTCAATCAAAAGTTTTGGAGATATGGGCAGGAACCATAGACAATACTCAGGGTAGCCCAGTACTGAACTCTGAGCTCATATTGTAAAGGAATCATTATTATAAACCTGACATCTCAGTCCCAACTGTTAACAGCCAACTCATAGCACATTACCTTCTATGTGTATTCATTCTGTGTGCATTGTTTATATTTATCTAGATGGAACTTCACCAACTGCTTGGCTGCTTAGTCTCATTAAGGTCTTTCACACTGTGTTGGTCCTTTGGACCATTCTTTGTACTTATTGTCCTTGTGAGCTTTCATTAGCAAACTTCCTCAGCTCAATCCACAAATATCTTTCTGGCATGTCAGAATCCTCCAATACTATTCTTACTGAGGTTTCTATTAATTTGCTTGGCAAATATATGTCATCCAAAATATGATGTACTCCATGGAACGTGTTTTAAAAACTTGCATCATGTCTTCCATCTTTCAGTCTACAGGTACAAAAGCAGTTTTATATGAGCTGTTATACACTAACATCAGTAATTCAACAAATTCATCCTTGAATTTTGTTATAATTCTTTCTACTAGAAACTCTACTGGCCCTGTTGTATGTCATGGTATTACAGATTCTTCTGGGATCTTCTGAGATCTGAACCAAACTACAAGAAGACATCAAAATAGACATAAGGAGGAAATAAAAAGGAAAACAAAACCAAACAATCACTCCCCACAAAAAACAAACCAAAAAAACCCCAAACCAACAAAAACAAACCAACCCAAACCACACCAAAACCCAAGAACGAAAAAAAAAAAAAAAAAAAAAAAAAATCAGCAAAACCCAAAAACACACCAAAAATCAAAACACCAAAAGCATCAGGGGAGTTCCTTCAGTGAAACTGAAGTTCTGATTAATTTAAAAGATCCCTTCACACATAGCAGACAGTACAAATACCAAATTGTGAACCTTTAATAAATTGCATTGATCCTGTCAAAAGGTAAGCTGCTGCAAACAGAAAGGTTAGGTACCATATCTAAGCCTTTTGTTTAAATGAGGTGACACTACATTGCAAGAAAAGCTGTTTTTTTGTGATGCTGGAAATCCAGGATATCTGCACTAGTTTTTGATCAGGTGCAATCTCCTGCTTAAAAGCTTGGATAAATCCAAATGCTTATCTGGACTGAAGCTTCTGGTACTTGCATAGTATCTGGGACTATGTTACTGCTTACACATCTGATCTAGTGGTAGTGCACTGATTTACATTTGCCTTTTCTGCCTAATGACCTAATTTCTAAGCTTTCATTCTCTTTTTAATCTGCTTTTCTATTGAAATATATTAAGGAAGTGTCACACATGCTATTGCTACCACTGCAAACAAAAAGCTACATCCAAAGGATCTTTTTCTCATAACTGCAACATAACCTTAAATCTGACAAAGGTTTTATGTCCTCAATTCAGATACTTATAATGTAACTCTTGGGTCAACTCTAGAGTTGTCTGCTAAGTCAGCATTTGTAACTAGAATATTGATAAATGGGTGTAAGAGATTTAACTGAGTATCACAACCATAGGGCATTAAGAAGCTTCTGAAAAACTAAGGTCTGAGAGTTTTTTAGCCCATTGGGCAATATCCCTTATTAGAGTACCATTATGATGATGACAGTGTAGGAAGGTGAACAGCAACAAACATTCTGTAGATCAATCTTTTCAACATCCTTCTAGATCACAAGGCCTGCATGAATTCCTCCTGGGTTCAAGTTCCAGTTGTCAGGAAAGCTGAGCATGCTGCCACTGCAGAGAATGACCATATGCTGAAGCTTATCACAAACTCTGTCACACATACACAGCCTCCTACCATAACTATACACGTTATGACGACTAAAAGAGCGGCAGAATTAAATACACATACTCAACAGAGCACATATTTAAAATGCCCAGCATAAAATCAGAAACATTGACATTGTGATGCAACACTTGGCACAGTTCTCCAATACAAACTAGCAACAATCTGTTCTTTCCACATTTGTGTTGCTTTTGTCCCATAAGGAACATATTTCTCATTTGGTTAATGCTAAATACAATTTACTGTTCAAGTCAATGCTATACTATTACACAATTCCTTGCTTGTTTCTCATCACCAGGAACGCTTGAGTCAGCTTTATCTGAATAACAAGGTTGTAGTGAGGTGAGCATCAGTCTCTTCTCCCAGGTAACGTGATAAGACAAGAGGAAATGGCCTCAAATTGTGTCAGGGTAGGTTTAGGTTGACTATTAGGAAAAAATTTTTTAGCAAAAGGTTGTCATGCATTGGAACAGCATGCTTGAGCCACCATCCCCAGAGGTATTTTTGAAAGACTTGTAGATGTGGCTGTTAGGGACACAGTGGACTTGGCAGTGTTGGCTTATGGTTGGACTCTATGACCTTAAGGGTCTTTTCCAACCTAAATTATAAAAGTGGGTTTTGGTTTTGGGTTTTTTTTTTTGTTTGTTTGTTTGGTTTGTTTTGTTTGTTTTGGGTTTTTTTTTGTTGGGAATGCCTGTCAGTGCTCCCTCAATATTGTGGTTCCTTGACTAGCACAGAGCATGCCCCCAGAGATGTGTTTCTATATGCTGAACCTGCAGTTCTGTAACACCATCTCCCCACACCTTTACCTCTAAGCTCTTTACAACACTTTGGGGTTTGAAAAAACCAAGATGTAAATGGCCAAACCAAATCAGAGGAGGGCTTCTGTTACATATCCAGTAGCTTATTCAGAAGCTTGTGCAAATGTTTAATTAGAATAGAAAGAATAATTTATAAGATGATGGAGTTTTTTACCATAATCATGCGGTCTAACTGGGGATTGCTTTAATCACATTTTGTTGTTTAATAGTCTCTCTTAATGCACATTTGCACAGAGCATGAAATGTGGATCTCATTGAAAAGTTGCAACAAGTCTGTGACTTCATTTTTTTTTTTAAATTCTGAGTAGATACCTTTCTCCATGTGCAGAAAGTCATAAGCATCCACTAAGAATTCAGACCAGAGGGACTAATAGCTCCCTTCCCTTCCACATGGCTCCCAAAATACAACAACACTGCACTCTGAAGAAAAATCTCTCTGAATGCAGCTTCTCATTGTGTTTGTCTCTCATACTCTTGATGGATTTGACAGCAAGCTTTGGCTTCCTTAAGGAAAGCAGTGGGTGTGATGGCTGCGACCTCCACACACTACTGGTAGTCAGTGAAATCAGCCTGAAGGCATTTAAAATCAAACAAAAATCTTGCTATAATTCACTTTCTGACATGCCAGATACTACAGCTACAGAGCTGTTGAAATAACAGTGAGTACTTGAAAAATTAAAAGGGAAAGAGACATCTTTGGAGTTTATATTTCTACTTCATTTTTAGCACAAGACAACTAAAAGTGCATCCAAAGCACAACCTTTATGCCTTAAAAGGGGTGAAATATCAATAAATTCAGCTTCTTCATTTTTCTTGTAGAGATTAAGTTTCAGCTAATTTTATTTTTTGCAAATTCCATATGAATTCTGGTAACAGAGTTGCAGGGCTGGAGTTCTAGATTTAGGAGATCAATTTTCTGTATTAGGCTTCCCTCCCTACTTCTTTATCTCTAGTCCTGTGGCATAATGCAGAGCCACTGGGTATGCTACCCTCTTGCATGGTCCCCTTTTCAAGTATAGCTTACATGGAAAAATGAAGAATTATTTTTTTCTACGTGCCTCTATTCACAATCACACAGAATACTGAAAGCAATATGTGCAGCAATTTACGGATTTGTTTTAGCTTGGAAGGAACCATTTGATTTCCTGAAAAATTCAGAACACATTTTTATTCACTGGAGAGTTTTGACCCTTTCTGTGATGAATTCTGATAACCAGTGGTCAAACAGAGCCTAAATTTTTGGGAAAAAACCTCAACAGCTTGATCTAAAATTTCTAAGTTAATTTACATCACTAGGGAAGCAATGCTTACCACGTCTGTTACAAATCACACAATCTAGTTGTGTTTCTCTACTGAATGTCACCCTAATCTAGGCACTCAAGCTCTCCATTAAGATCACCTCTTAACCTGCTCTTTGAGACAGCAAGTTCATTAAGCCTTTCACTTATAAAAACATGATTCTTGGACTCCTTTTCAGATTCTGAATATGTCACTGAAACACTGGCAATAAAAGAATTACATGTTTTGTCTTCACTTGCTTAATTATATCCTTTTTGTTTTAACAAGAATTGCATTAATATTCTTTCCTCAGAATTAAGTTGGGAAACACAGCCTGATTCTTGACTGACATGCCCATTTATCCATCTTGTGTGCTAGCACAAATAACTTCACCATCACACATCCTTCTCAATATTTGGACGTGTTCTGACCCAGCCTGGGAGAGGAAGCTGGCTGAAACAGCACCACATGAGAATCTTATGCTGAAGCAGACACAGCTTTCAGTAGATTATTCTAATCTGGAAAGTCTAATTTCCATGACTGCCAGACCAAGCAAAGCAGGCCAAGGATGAATCCCAGCCTTCTCAAAAGAGTTTTGTTTCTCGAACTGGATAAGCACAATGAAACACATTCTATACTGTCCAATTGAAATAAAATCAGGACTTTGCTAATCTTTTTTTCTTCTATACCCCTTTGTCTTTGCAACTCTTTGGCTTAAATCAAGAAATTCTGATATTAAAAAAAAAAACCAAAAGTAAGTAACTCTAATCTCTTCCTACTCTTCTCCCTCTATAATGCAATATGATTAAGCCAAGAGATCAAATTAGAATTGAGAAAACATCTTTTAATTATTTTTTACTTTTTTTTTTCAATGCTGGAACTATTTATTTCCTCTGCCCTTCCTTCCCTTTATAGATATATTTATTTCACGCTAGAAATAGTTTCTGGTTTAGTAAATCATAATTAGAAGAGCCTTAGAAAGAGTGTTCTGTTGAAACTGCTGTTTTAGAAATTGATGCATAAAAGACCATTAAAATTTAATATTTGATTCCCATGGAAAGATTGAACCCAATGGAAAAATGAATTGGTGAGCCATCACAGCAAAAAAAAAAAAAAAAAACAAACCCAAAAGAAACAAAGCAAAACAAAATTGAAAGAAATATTCTGAATCTAGTCTGAGTTTCTTATAAGGCTTATTCTCAAGTGAGGATATAAATACATAAAATGATTGTGCTTGCAATGTGAACACCAACAATAGATTTAACCTCTATGGCAGAAAAATGTCAATTCCTGCTCCAGACAAGTCTTGGTATTTTTGTATGTGAAATAAAGAAACAGAAAGCTGCTGAAAGTACTTTGGGATAAAAAAAGAATTCCTCCCCCAAGCACATGGGAAATGAAGAATAAAAAGAAAGAATCTGAGTTTTTATACATGTAGGACTAGATTGAAACAGCTTTAACAATCAGTAGCTTCTCTTTTAATCCATCCAGATTACTCCTCTACCATAACACAAGACTTTGTACCTGCTAGATGAGCTTTTAGGACCATGACAGACCAAACTTGAAGGAAAAGAGCAAAGTGAAGTACAAATCCCATAGTTAAACTAATAATCAATGAATACAACAATTTCCCTTCTCTTTGTGGCTTTTCTGTTTCACAACTATATATGAACCGCTTCGCCCAAGCTTTATATTATTCATTTGTAAAATGGGGATTAAAATATTTGCAATCTCACAAAAAAGCTGAAAGGCCTAAATAACAAATTTACAACTCTTAAACATTACCTAATGGAAGATGCTACTTAACTGCTATTTAAGACTGTTGCTATTCAGAACACTCAGCTGTGTTCAGCTAAACCAAAAGCACTACCAAAAACATCATCTTGCCTCCAGATACAGCAAAAAATAAAAACATACTACAGTTTGAGACTTGCTGACAATCAAACCAATAACATACTCTGAGAGCGAAGTTATTCTTGGAACACAACTTCTTACCACCTGACAGTAAAATAATATGAACAGGTAAAATATGAAAAATTACGTTTCAGCAGAACCCTGCCAAAACCCTCAAGTCTAGGGGCTTGTAGTCAGAAAAACAGCTTAAATTTTGCTTAGAACAAGACTTACAGTTAGAAACTAGAAAAACTTTTGGAAGCACAGTAGTGCAACATGCCCCTTATTTGCCTTGAACTATGACTTTACAGCTGCAAGCTTTGAGAGGAGACATCTCCCTTACAGTCTATTACCAAAACATCCTTCATTGGTCTAATGCCTAAAATATTTATGGCTCTCTCCCTTTAACCAGCTTCCTTGTGTCATGAACATATTACTAAACTGAGAAGAAACCAATTCAATGAAGATAAAGTCTTAGCTTTCCCCTATGCTGATCGGTAAAAGAAATAAATACTGGTGAAGTGTTGGAGAAACTAAGCTTTCTGTAAAAACACATGAAACACAGAGCCAAGGAACATATTTTCTGGACAACTCAGCAAATGGTAGGATTTGTATACAGAAACTGTATTTCTTGAAAAAATTAGACTGATGACCTAATTAGTTATATGCACAATAACAGATGTATTTCAGCAATGTAGGATCCAGTTTTCAGGATTGCGGATGCTGAGCTCCTGTACAGCAGGAAGCAAAGGCTTCCACAACTGATGACCTCTGTTTCTCACCAGCGCATGTCACAGAATCACATGTTTGAGGTTGGAAGGGATCTCCAGAGATCATTGACTCCACCCCCCCTGCCAAAAGCAGGGGCATCTAGGATAGTCTGCACAGGAATGCATTCAGGTGGGTTTTGAAAGCCTCCAGAGAAGGAGACTCCACAACCTCTGTGGGCAGTCTGTTCCAGTGCTCTATCGCCCCCATTGTAAAGAAGTTTCTTCTCATGTTCAAGTGACACCTTCTATGCTCAAGTTTGTACTCATTGTTCCTTGTCTTATCACTGCGCAGCACCAATTAGGGATTGGCCCCATCCACTTGACACTCGCCCCTCAGCTATTTATAGACATTGATCAGATCCCCTCATGTCAATGTATTTTCTCCTTCGAGACAAGGTTTCCTATCCAGGTGCTGATCTGAACCGAGAGGAGGAAGATCATCCATCCAGTTCTTCTCTGAGAAAAGACAATACAAAGCAGAGAATAATACAAATTAAAGACCGGAAACCAGTCAGAAACATACTTGTTTAGGCTCACTGATTTAACGAGGACCTGGTCTTTGATGAGATTCCTGACAGGAACTAAGGAATTTCATCTTTATGTTAAAATACCACAAATAGTAAAAGCTGTCAAAGACTGTCTGACAGCTCCCTGCTTTTGGCAGCATTACTTCTTTTTTTTTTTTTTTTTTTTCCAAATTTCTTCACTCCCATATCTAACTCTATGTATTTTACCAGGTGTTTTCTTCAAGCTTGATCTTTTTTGAAAGCTTCAGGTGAAGTGTTTTGTGGGAAAAATATACCACCATAAGCATTTTTCAGGGGCTCCAAAGTCTAAGAAGATTTTTTCCACAAAAACTGCTACCACAGTTGAAAGATGTCTTTGCTGGTGTTGCATCAAAACCATAGAAAGATAAGGAGGAATTCCTGGATTAGTATTAAAAAAAAAAAAAAAAAAAAAAAAAAAGAAAAAAGGAAAAAAAAAAGAAAAAAGTAAGGACAGGGAAAAAAGGGACTACAGAAAACTGAAAAGAGGAAGAGATGGAGTGTAGGAGGGCTCTGTTAGCAGGTACTGTGAGAGGAAAGAGTCAGGGGAGAAATCAAAAGACTAGCCACAGAGCAGAGGTCTGTGTTTGCCTTATTTGTGCTTTGCTATGTAATTCCTGAATCTTTGCTTTCCTCATCTCTATCTGGGGCCAGAAAAAAACCCTATTATTCTCTTTCAATTTCCTTTATAAAAGGTAACAGGCTGATTCTTCATGTACTTTGGATGATTCTGCTATGACTTGGAAAACACAAATATCCATAACAAAAAGTGAAATAAGAATGTTTTAAAGTGTTCAACACAGGGATAAGGCAACAAACATGAAGTGCTTTTTGTGTCTTCATGACTACAAAGAGTATGAAATATCCGTAAGAAAAAACAGTTGTTGCCATTTCTTCCTTAAAACGAACAAACAACCCCCCCCACAACCCAACCAAAAACACACACCCCACCGCCCTCAACAACAACAAAAAACCCCAAAAACCAAACAACAAACTAAATACCAGCTACCCCACAAAACATCTCTTCTCCTTACATCAATTGCTCACGTTTCCTTTCTATGCTGTTAGCTACAGTAAAGTATAGCGCTCTCAAAACTTCACCTGCTCACTAAATCACTCTAATCACTTCATGAAAGGGGAAATCAGAGGACATGGACAAGCTACTTAGATACAGAGGACCATAGATAAGAACTTGGCATCATCCAGTTGGTTGCATCTGCAATTTGATCTGCCTGTGTACAGTCCTGGGCTCCAGAGCATACTTTGGCACTGCAGCAGGGCATTAAGTGGATGAATTCAGACCCTGCTAAGGAAACAGAAAGCTCCTGACCTGTGGTGCCAAGTGCAGGAGAGGCAGTTGGCGCAAAGCAGCAAGTGAAGCTGGCAACATGAGCACCTCGTGCTGTTACCTACAGACCTGCCCTTCTGCCTTGGCTGACTACTGGGCACTTTGAATGAGAACTAGCTAGGTAGCAAATAAAAATGAAGGGCATAATTGAAAATGCAGAAGAGGAAAGAGCAAATTAGTCTCTCTTGGTAGTTGGGGGAAGGCCAAGGGTACTTAGTCCAGGCAAGGCTAATGATGGAGAAGAGCCAAACTTCTAAGTTACTAGTCAGCTCCTATTTCCCTTCCTGTATGCTAGTCCAGCTGGCTCACCTTCACTGGCAGATGTAAAATACTTCTGGTTCGCTTCAAAAGGGAACTGAGGTAACTAATATAAAGAATCAGCATAAACCTACTTGAAAAGAAATAGATACTGAAGCAATAACTAGGTCACATTAACTCCTGTGTCCTCCAAATGATGAAAGTATGAACCAGCATTTAGAAACCAACCGTAGGCTAGTTAGGTGGAAAATATTTCACTAACGTTAAAGCTACAAGAGATGCCATAATCTTTGATTACCCCTGAGGCCATAAACTCAGAAGGAAGCATATGAATTTCTGATTATTTTGTATGATGACAGAATCTGAGAAGTTGCTGATACTGCTTTTGTGGAGACTGATGGGTGCCTGGCTGTACCACTTCAACTAAATTTCAATCAGGTAGCACTACTATCCCTTTGGGACAAAGGAGAAAGCATTGGAGTTTTGAGATTTTTATTTTTTTTTCCTAGGGAGTATACATTCTTTATAGGGAGATATTTACATTAAAAGCACAACGGGGACCACAGTAATCAGCTTTGATTTCCTCTGACTTTATGCACTTGACTTTAAAGTGTTACAGATCTTTAAATGCAAGATATGACATGTTAAGGAATCATTTTAGCATGCTAAACAAGATCTCAGCTTAAACAATGTCTTTTCATACAATTTCTGTTTCAAACCATAAATATCACTTTAAGAAGTTCCTATAATGCTGCCTCCTATTATGCTATGAAGAGAAACTTTCTGGCCAAGAATTTAATTCAAGCTACGCATTTCAGACGGAGGGTATGAGCAGCTAAGCAAGAGCTTTTATAAGTTGATGGCAGGACAAATATGATATGATGCCGCAGTAATTCCGAGATAGGATTTGTCCTTCTGTGCAGCAGGGTCATGATCATGCCTGTCCTGTCCTGACAAAACTACCTGCTGGTGCTGTGGAAAGACCAAGAAAGCACAGAGCACCTATTCTGCAATACCTCTTTGCTTGGAATCCTTCATTCTGCCCTTAGGAGATCCCTTCCTGGCTGATCTGTTGAAAAAAAAAGGTATCCTTACTGAGGAACAAAGACAAGTATCCAAGCTGTTAGTGCAATCACTCCCCAATTAATTTTTCCTATAGAATAAGCAAGTTCTAAGGAACAAAGACAAATTTAATTGGGGCACAAATTAATTACTGTTCATACCTTCACAATATTTTTAGAACTATTAAATGTTTTTAGGAGAAGCAGAAGGAAGGCATTTTAAACTAACACAATTCTGTCAAGAAAATAAGATATACTTGAGGTAGGCATTTCTTTTTGAAAAATAAGGGCCTGCTCAGTGCTTCATCTGAACATACCCCACATGGAGAGAAGCAAGTGATCAGAACACTCTCACAAATGAAATGGGAACACTGATGTTTCATCTAGAGCATCACGGATGTTTTCAGAATTGAAAATGTCAGAGTTAACTATATAAGAAAAAGTTTACCCTAGATTTTAAATATATTTCCATAAATAAGAAAAGTTATTTTTGGAAACACTGTAGGGAGTGTTCCTTCAAACATGTTTGTAGTTAATATTTTTTCTCCTTGTTTTTCAGGCTCTGGTAGTTACTGTGTCAAGCTCCTATGCTGAATTTTTTTTTTTCAGTCCACTGAATTTAATTTAGAAATCACCTCCTGGCAAGGTTGAGAAAAGTGTTTCTACATCTGACTGTCACTGAAAATGAACAGGTGCATCCAAAGAGATCTTCTCTTGAGACCACATTTCTTTTCACTACCTTCAGTGAACACATGCAAGCATGAAGAGCAGCCCTGGCACATGATGCAGGGTCCCCTTAGTCCTACTGAAAAGAAAGAGATTGAGTGCTGCACGCTAGAGGTTTCACCGTCTGCAGTCCTTGACAATTCCTCTTGTGAGTGAAGTGCAAAGATTTCCTGAATGATCCATAAGGCAAGTGATGGCTTTTTTGGGGGGAAAGGACAAAAAGTTCTTCCAATATTTTGTTCCCAATAAAGATGAAAAGTAAAGGCACTTTGGGTGACAACTGGGTCAACTGGATCTAGCTTCTATTCACTCAAACTTATCTTCTGGAAAAAAAGGCTTGTAAACTTTCACATACTTCCCCCACATCTTTACAGTGAAAACCAAAAAACCAACACATTATATACACACAGACATAGAACTTTACTTTTGCAAAGAATATGCTAAGTTAGAAATAAAGGAAGTGCATGACAGCTGGTGTTCACTTTGCCTGTCAGGAGATAACCATGAATGATTTTGTTTTCCAATGAGCTTTAAAGTCCACTATAAAAGACTGTTAGGGAAAATCAATACCTGGAAGATAAATGGCAAAATCTGTGAAATAGAAATAGAGAAGTACTGAACACTGTTTTTCAAACAACAGACCCTGAATGTGGTGTCTGTGGTGCACGGCTGCATGATTTTATATAATTATCAAGAGTTTCAAGCAAGGAAGTAGACTGATCCTACAACTTGTGCTGATTAGCCCAGCACTCTTTTTTTAATAAAACCTGCAGAAATCTGGAGAGAAATGACAAGTGTGAAGGATAAATAATCTGGGAATTAAATAACATTTGGAATGTAAATCAGACAAATGTAAGCTAGCGTACCTAGGCAAAACGAGGGTAAATACCCACATTAATCTGTTTCTAGAAGCTACAGCAACTCAGAAATTCAGTAATACTGTCAGTAAACAAATAACGTTGGCTGACTCTACAACTACTGCATCCCTAAGGAAAAGGCTCTCTGAGTCTTATGCACACTTCTTTGAAAAAGCTCACCTATAAAACCAGTGCAACTAAAAAGCAGAAAAATCAGTAACAAATAAAATGCTTGAATGTATCAGAAAGAGGATGGAAAATTAATATGAATTGGTTGATGTCCAGAAGATGAAAATGACACTTTTTTTTTTTCCTTAAAATTGTATTGAGTTTTGGTCTTGCACTTTACACGTGCCTGGATTTTTAAAAATCTCTTTTTGCACACATGCACCTTAAGGTACTCTCCCAATCTATACACATACATACCCCTATACCAGTCTCATAAACACATAATAATCACATACACATTTTGCAGTGAATTGGCTTAGTTTGCTGCTTATGCTGCAGCACAAGGCCCGTCAGCAAGATATATTTGAAAGTCATGAAGAAAAAAAAACAACACTGTGTGGCTGTTTTAACTTCAAACAATGTGAATTTGTGAAAGGAAACACTTGGCTGATCACTGTCTGGCGGTGGTGACACTGCTTCCTTTTCTACCTCCCCCGCAACTCCAGTGATGCTGGAGTTCAGGCAAGGGTCATGTAAGAAAAGGATCATCCTCACTTGGCAGAAGTGACCCAGAGCAGTTTCCTCCCTGTTGCTGTTAGCTTACTACTTCCCTACTCATTCCATGCTGAATAACCTCTACACAGGGAAATGTGAGTGGCAAAATATTGGTTTTGGTGTATCCAATGCTTTTAGGATAATTAAATAAATGATAGCATGTAATACCAAAAAAGCAGGTATTTCTGATCTTACTGCCCTAATAAACATGGAGAACTACAGAAACATTGAGCATTATTGTGACAATATATTTTTTTTTTAAATCCAAGATGCTTTAATGCAAATTAAAATCAGCAGGTTCACATTTTTCCTGTTCCATGGCTGTACAATTTCAGATTTTATTGTTATTATACAGAATTAACAAAATCCTCAAGTTGCTTCGCTGGCTGTAGCAGGCAGCTTGACTCAGTGGAGGATCTAGGTCTGACCTGTCATACCTGTTTTTCCATCAGCTTTTGCTTTTTCCTCTTTTATAGCACATGGAAATGCACACAACCAGGCGAATTCTCAAAAATTATTCTATCACTCACCAACTCTCTATCATGTTTGATTTGTTCTGCAGTGTGTGAACACCACCCTGACAGATCAAGCTAAAAACCTATCAACCCCATTCCCACTAAGAAGGCTGGGTACCACTCTGACCCTTCCAGACAAGGAAACAGCAACCATCACAGCACAGACAAAAAAATGCTCTCTAGAACTGTGTTAGTGACACTCTGTTTTAAGGTATCCTCAGTACTGGATATGTAAAGCACACACTGGGTTGGAAACCATACACTGCAACTAAATATGGAAATATCTTTACTTACTGTGTTAAAATTTGGGAAGAATCCAACAGCAGAGCTGCTGTCCACAGGGAAGGACATAAAGGGTTTGATATCCAGGGAAGGCTGCATCATCAAGGTAGGTGTGCGCACAAGGGTAGGAAGTGTAGTAGTGCCTGCCAACAGCAAACAAAACCAGAAATTCATAGTATTCTCCTTTCCACATCACACACAGTATAGCTGACATGACTGCCAAGAAAAAATAATACAGGGAGATAATAAAGTGGCTCTGTAGGAATTGATACCATTAAAGGAAACCCATTTCCACATGCCACAGATGAAGCAGGCACTTCCCCATGGTCATGAATACTCAGATGCTGAAGAGGAGACATATGGTATGCAAATCACATTGGCAGGTTGAATAAATCTTTTCTAAAGCTGAAAAAATTCTTCTGTGCCAAGAAGGCCAAGATGAACACCCATGAAAGTCAGATTTTTTTTTTTGCAATTCATGGTTGCCTATTAGATCAACTAGCACAGACAAACACATACAGGCTAAAATCCTGAGGTTTCTTTCCAAATAGTCAACTGCATGTTATTGTTCCCTCTTCTGACCTGACAGTACCTATCAGGTGCTTCAAAAACACCATGTCACCTAACAAAAAAAAATACCTCCCGGTTTACAGTACAAGCCATATATTAGAAAACAGACAACCATTAAATAATCAGCTAGCACATAAACAAACACAACTCTACATTCAATGCAAACTAGCATTTTCTTAAATTGGAGCTCAGACCTTTATCTCCAGGCAAAAGCTTTCCAGAAATCTACATGCAGAAATTCTTTCTGTATACACTTGAGAATCACTCTCCAGCAAGACCCCAAAGGAATGGGAGGACACAAATGTCCAAATACTCACTTTTAACTAGCTATCTACCCTCTTCACACAATAGTATGCCTAGTAGACAGCTTCCAGCTATGCCTGTGGAAATATTGTTTTTCATGAAACCATATAAAATTGGTTTCAAATAAAATTGCCCTCATTGAAGTAAGCAAAAAAAAAAAAAATTTAAAAAAATTTTTTAAAAATCTCTGTTTCTCCTCCCTGACTTTAATAAATAATTCAACACTGACTGGAGCAAGCACTGGAACACACATGTCCCACAACTCTAAAGGAGACTGAGTCACTCTGTCTCTCCTATCTCTGCCAGAATTTTCCCATAATTATCTCCTCCTCCCACTCACTGGTAGCCAGCACATCAGGTGGAGGAGCATAACAGTCCTCTTAGGAATTTCTCTAGTCTCTAGCACAGCTGACACAATGCCTCAGCCTTTTCACATAGAAGTCATCTGAGCTTTTAAAACCAGTCAAGAATTGAAGGTTAAAAAAAAAAAACAACCCCCCCCCAAAAAAAAAAAAAAAAAAAAAAAACAAAAAACAAAAANAAAAACACAAACCAAACAACCAAAACCCAAAAAACCCCACAAACAACCAACAAAAACAACAACAAAAAAAAAACCCTCAAACAAACAAACCCCCCCCCCCCCCCCCCCCAAGTTATTTTCCCTTTCTTCTCCCATCAAATCAAATTATTTGCATGTACTTGCAAGATGCCAGGCAATTCATATGGGCTGCCAGGGTACCAGTGTTCCATCAAGGGATCTGCTTTTCTCACTGTTAAGGGCAGTCAAAATTAAAAACAGAGTAGAATTTTTTCTCCCTTTTCATCTAATATCCAAGAGGAAAGCTAAGCTCTGAAGCCAGACAGGGGTGCAAAGATTTTTTTTTTTTTTTTTTGAGATGATCAAACAATTGTAACTAGCCCTGAGCTCACATTTTGTAGATTCTGAAGAGAGAGTCATCTTGATCATAGCTGCAGCACAGCAAACATTATATTATGGTCTAGCAGATGAATAGCAGGCCATAATCTATTCTCCATTTTTTTCTATAGGAAAAGAGTGATGATTACACAAAAATAGGTTATTGACAAATACAGAGAAAGAACTGTTTGGACACCCTCCCAGCTGAGCTGCACAACTTGAAAGGAAAAATATGCTTCTGTAAAAGTAAAGTTTGTTTCTCATAAGCCCACGAAATTCATGGACAGTTGTGCTTAATTAACTGTAAGTAAGTTTATGCAAATGGAGTCACAAATGTCAAAAAGCTAAAGGCTAGCCTGTCTATAGATTCTTTCTCATATCCACAACAACAAAACTATCAATTGGAAAGCAGTGTATCAGAGGATTTATCCAAAGAAAGTATTTTAAACTGCAAAAGTTATGATTATTTCTATTAGCTAGTTCTAAAAGTGTAGATATACATAATTTGGATTTCAAAGTTGTATTCAAACAGCAGTTATGTTATATTCAATTACTTGAAACCCATAAGTGGACTCATCAATCTAACTTTTACAAGTTTTTCCCTGAAGTCCTTAAGCAATTAAAGATCCATGAAGGTAAAAAAGACTTGTCCTCTCTTCACATACACAAACTTCAATGAAAGCTATGGTTGCATATTTTAACTAAATTTTACAGAAAATTTGTAACAGAACAGAGTTAAACCGTGGCTGACATTTGCAATCGAACTTAAGCTAGGTTTCTGTCTTTAACAAGGTATAGGAAGTATTCTGCATAAAAGTTTTAAAAATTAAAAAGCCCAGCATCCTCCTGCAAACAATGCAACCTCCTTTGTGCTCCTTGGCTGAGTACGGATCATTTTATGAAACAAAGATATTTGAAATCTGCCACCAGTTTTGCAGTCCATGGTGTTTTGGCTGCCAGAGTAATATATAACCAGTAGACTAGGATCCATTTGGAGTTTTTCAGTTCCTTTTGCCAGTTTATTATTTCTACTATTGCCAATCAAATACTAGTGACCCTGTTTGACTGAAGACTGATTTTCAGATTCACCTTTGAAAGCCTCTGGAAGAACGATCAGATAAAGATGACTGAAACTACAGGTAGAAGCATTTCAGGACTAAATCATCAAATGAAACAGAACAGAACATGATTTTACACTGGCATTGCTTCAAAAGGTCAAACAGATTCTCATCACCACTCCACCAAATCTGTATGCAGAATTGAGCTGAGCAGGAATATTGGCACAAGGAAGATGTAGCTGACAAGCTTCATTATCTTCATAAATTTAACAGATGCTTACCATTTAATTAGCATTTTAATGACAATTTACCATGTCAAACATAGATTGTTTAAAACTACTAGTAAATCTTTGGCATAAATATGACTGATTTTTCTTGTAAATTCTTTTGCTCATTTCAGCTTCATAATTTTTAAACAACACTTTACCTTCATAACTTTTTGGACTCCTACGGCAAAAGTTACCTATGTACTGAAGATGCAAGCCACAGACAGACTTTGCCAAAAGGCACTGAACCTCACTGGCCCCTTCTACCTTTGTCTAAAAGGAGGGAAATAGGTTTTCATCTGAGTAGATGACCAAAATGTGTAATTTTATTAAAAAAAAAAAATTCTTCCTCCCATATATATTGATCTGAAAAACAAGTCCCTGTGTAACAGGACCTGTTTCTCTTTAGCCATGTGCACGTGGCTTCATACGGACCCCAATGCACTGGAACACTGAAGTTTTGGAAAAACTATGAAAAGTTGTCATCGGTACCCAAGTTTTATCACTATCTAACATAAAAAAAAAGGGGGGGGGGGGGGGGGGGGGGG
>WBNM01034102.1:34757-165986 GCA_013399055.1 Ramphastos sulfuratus
ATCCCTGCCCTCTAGCAAGTCGACTGTGCCACACAGCTTGGTGTCATCTGCAAACTTGCTGAGAGTGCACTCAATTCCTCTGTCCATGTCACTGACAAAGATGTTAAACAGTACTGGTCCCAGCACTGACCCCTGAGGGACGCCACTTGTCGCTGGTTTCCAAGTGGACATTGTGCTGTTGATCACCACTCTCTGTGTGTCAAGAAGAAGGAGCAAGTTTCTTTTCACTGGTGTCCAGGAATAGGATGAGGAGCAATGGATGTAAATTGGAACACAGGAAGTTCAGTCTCAACATGAGGAAAAACTTCTTTACTGTGAGGTTGATGGTGCACTGGAACAAGGTACCCAGAGAGGCTGTGGAGTCTCCATTTCTGGAGACTTTCAAAACACATGTGAATGAGTTGCTGTGTGGCCTGCTCCAGGCAATTTGGCTGAGTATGCTGGATTAGATGATCTCCAGAGGTCCCTTATAACCGCTACCATTCTGTGATTTTCCATCTCCAATGTCTTATGATTGAAGGTTATTCATTAAATAATTAAAGGTGGACTACAGATCATAAACACCATGCACATACTTGATATGAAGACAATCATGGAAAAGCTCATATTGAAAAACTCTGTTATAATAATACTAATATTTGAAAGAATTGTGTCAATATTTATTTCCCTAATCTCCACATTTAGTACATAAAAATCACAGAGAATAAATAATGATGTTTACCTGGTGACAGGCAGGGTAGAGACATAACAATAGGAAACTAAACTTTCAGTATTTTAGAGACAAATGTAATAAAATGAATCAAGAAAAAAAATCTCATTCTCCTTGCACTTGTACTGTGTATCTAATAGTTTGCAATAACAGCAGGAATCCCTGTAGGTTTGGTATATAAGATACCAGAACAGATGGAGCGAGGAGATAAGTCCAAGAATCAGAACTGGAACAGATTCTCTTGCATTTTCTTTAAATAACTGTGTTACAATTGCCTGATCATAACATTTGGAATTGCCCTGTCTCTCTCTGGCTTTCAGAATGTGTGACTCACATTCCTGTCCTCTTCTTTAGCCACCGCTCTTGTATTCTAGCAGCTGAGAAAGGACTTGCACAGCTGTACAACATACAACCTAAATTTTACAGCAATTGTGCTACACTCTCCCACACGTTTTCTGCAGGATTTATATTCCCCAAGGAAAGTGAACTCCAGAACTCCAGTGTTTATTAGCACTGGCTCCTTGTCAAGTCTAAGTAATTAAATAAATTACAGAACATCCTTCACTATATTTAGAAGAAATATCCTGGCTGCAGTACAACTGTGATTTGCTACTATCTATAGATAGTATGGAAATATTTGTCATTAGCTTCTTAAAAGAGGTAATTCTGTAGACTTCTAAAGCAACCAAGACAATTTCTTTCACTGGAAAGAGTAGCGCATTATAGCTTAAAACCACCAAGCTCAGTAAATTGGATTTATTCTGATCAGTGACAACAATTAGTAAATGCAACGCTCCTGCCTGGATTAAAGTCAGCTTTCCAGTCTCTCCCAATTTCTTTTCCTCAGAAGCTCCTGGCTTGCTCAAACCCCTCCCTCTGGTATCCACTTCCTCAGTGAAGCAGCTCTGCCCTCTCTTCTGTTTTTATCTGCTCCTAGGAAACACTGCTTTGGAGTTCTTTTCACTTTGAAGTTTTCCAAGTATGACAGGAAAGAAAAAAAAAAAAGCAAAAAAAAAAGCTGGCTTTTCCAGCTCTCTATTCTCTTGCCATCCACACTAACAGAGATCTTTCTGAATTCCTTAGGATCCTTTTTCTGTTGAGAAACCAGCTCCTCCCAAACCTTGCTTTTGCTTTTTCCAGTCTCCTATCGCAGAAGTGCAGTGAGAGATGATATTTGCTTTTCTGCTGCTCCTCTTAACTAAAGCCATGACATCACCACATGCCAACTGAAGGCACAATCTGTCCAGAACATGGTGCAACTTCCATGCCAGTCACCCTATTTTTCCATGCAGTCTCCATTCTAAGGTGCTGGGCATTGAGCCTATGACTGTCCCAGGATGAATCGCTCCACTTCCTTCCCTTTGTTCTAACAACGTGTTTCAATAAAAATTGAAAATTCTCTACTAAGAAACAGGGTGGGGTGGGGTGGGAAGAGAGCCCAATTTACACTACCTCACTAGTTTCATAATTTGGGGAACAGAATTTGGCTATGTTATCTTTTTAGAGAATCTGCTATTACTTTACCTCTCATATGACCTGATGCTTCTCAAAATCCAATTCTTTGCTTGAATTCTTTCACCACTGAGCCTATCTAACCATCGGTGAGTCTCAACACACACTTCTGGTAGGTACTGAGTTGCTATCCACTAAAACTAAATAAGTCTATCAGTGAGAATGCTACTGGGTCACTGTTTCATTATCAGTTGATCAAAACCATTACGCCCTAACCTTACATTTGGGGAAATTACATCTTCTAGTTGGCTTCTCTCTCTTTATTCCATTTCAGCAGTCCAACACACCAGCTCAGCAAGACTGTGCACAAAGATAATAGGGGTCTAGACCCACAGGCATCCTCTCAGAGGTGTCTAACCATTTAACCACATTAAACAATTTCCAAATCTCTTAGAAGTCATCACAGCTCAGAGAATTTCCTGGCTCATTTGCTTTTTCCACGTATTATACCATCACCTCTAGAATCACCTTAGTTGTCGAAGTAGCTTCTTGTTTTCTTTGAATAAGTTCTTCTGTTCTCCTTAAACATCCCGCAGATAAAAGGTTGCAACAACAGCTAATCTAGGTTGTTGAAAGTGGTATATTGAAACTATCTGCAATGGAAACCAAGATCCCTGCTAAATGAAATCTAGTTTTCATTCCAAAGAAAATTTTCCATATTTCACAACTTTTGAA
Organism: Ramphastos sulfuratus; assembly: GCA_013399055.1. NCBI lineage: Eukaryota > Metazoa > Chordata > Aves > Piciformes > Ramphastidae > Ramphastos > Ramphastos sulfuratus. The sequence continues at coordinate 37,654 of WBNM01034102.1, forward strand.
AGAAGTTTGAACACCTACTTCACCTCCATTCTATCTAAAAGGTCACAATTTCAGTCATGATCTCCTTAGGTGCAATCATTTTTCTACATGCTTTTAGAAAAATCACCATCTCACTGTGGAGAATAAGAAACTGAGGTAGGTAGATTTAAAAACCATGAGATAGTCTACATTCCACACTGAATTTAACTGCTCTGCCACAACACAGGGCAGGATGCATACAAGCATCCATTCAGAAGACTTCAAACACATCAAGATAGTGGGTAAATTTACCATAGATGATGTTTAAGTCTCAGTGATATAAACATGATTGGTTTAGTGAAGGGTGTTCAAGGCACGTTTGGACGTGGCACTTGGTGCCATGGCCTAGTCTTGAGGTCTGTGGTAATGGGTTGGACTTGATGATCTTTGAGGTCTCTTCCAACCTTGCTTATACTGTGATACTGTGAATTTCCTGGATGGCTTAGAAGTAGTTTTAAAAAACAACAACAAAGAAAAAAACCAAAAAACTCAACAACCCCAACACACAAGCAAACAAACACCCCCAAACAAAATCCACAATCAAAACCCACAACATCTCAACCAAAAAAGAAAGCGAAAACAAAAAAACCAACACCACAACAAAAAAAGCACTATTTAATAATTTCCTAGTTAATATGACAGAAGGGAAAAGCTCCTTCTTCCCAAACTTCACTAATTCTTCCTTGTGCTCTATCTGCTGCCTCTAACTAAAGCGACAAGAACATCTTTATAGGATTTCCTGGAGGATTTCAAATTTCTCCCTATGCCAAACTGCATCTGCTTTACAGAGCCCACACTCATAAATGTCATAGCAAGGGACAAGCCAGGACTCTGTTTCTCAATCTTTAGAAGTTACCAATGCACTCTGTTGTACTGTACCTGGAAACACAAGAAGCACAGAGACCTCACCCCACAGGAAAGAGCCAAACTCAGCATGTTTATCAGTGTCACATAGTATTCAGAAGCTGCAGAGGGTTTTGCTATGACCACACAACCACAAATTATTTCAGCAAAGCAAGAGCACAATAAAACACAGACTAAATAGTTTCATAAAGGCTTCCCACTGTTAATCAGTACCATAATGCTTACCTTTGTCCCCAAGGTTACAAATCCACCTCCTCTGCAGCATTTAAACATAGACACAGCATAAGACTCAGACAGAAATAATCCTTTCATTTCAAAATGGTGTTTTTGTGATGTTGGGTGCGATGAAACAGGGGACAGCCAGCAAGCCTGAACAGATCTGAGCTGTTGTTATTGTTTGCTTGGTTTTAATTACCCTCCAGGAGAGTGTTTGCAACTTGACACCAGAGGCAGGGTAGCTTGTTATTGACATCATCTGATCAAATATAACCTAAAAGACTAGTATTCTTTCTAGAATTAAACTTAGAGGGATCACTAACTAGCTGGTTGCTATAGAGCTGTATTTTAAATAACCTCTATTAAAAAAAAAAAAAGTCTGCTTGAATTTTTTTATAAATTCATAAAAGGAGACCTTGGAGCACAGATTACAGACAGCGTTGGGTCATGACACTTGGAAGATCAAAGTCCACAAATCCTGGCTCTCCTGAACATTGCTTTACATACTCTTAAAACCAGGACTGATGAATAACTAAGAACATGAAAATTAATAAAACTGTAAGATATGCTATGTGCCCTCTATTACATATGGAGGAATGAAGGCAATAGATTTCAAATTAACAGATCTGCTAGCATAGCTCACCACACTCATGAACTTACTGAGCATTAATTGAACACTGGTATCTGACTAGAAACCTTATTCTGCTTTTGGATGCAGCAGTGCACTAACCCTGCCAAGGCTGGACCATAAAGACTTTTTTGATGCTGTTACACTTTCAAAGACTGCACAACATGAACTTGAGTAACCTTACCCTCAGCTACATCTAGAGAAATCAAAAGGAAAAAAGCAGTATATAACAGAAACTTTCTGTTAAAATTAATTTGGACCAAAGTAGACGGTTTTTGTAACAAAAAATCTAACCCACTTTTAATAAGGCTTCAGCTAGTGTAAACCTTTCAAGAAAAAAAACCAAAACCAACCAAACAAAAAAACCCACAACAAAAACCCCACAAAAAAATGCATCTCTCATTTCCCAGAGACTAATTAATATCTCTTTACTATGATTCAATACATTAACTAAATCTAATTAAAGATTAGATCCAATTAATCAAACACTACACCGAAAATAAAGATAAATAAACGGAAGGTCAGAGTGGATGTAATAAAGCATGAAAGCATTTTTATGAAACTTGCCATGCAGCCATCATCTGCTTTGCACGACCACACTGTGATCAAGCTGGGCAGCCTCACCAATCCCCCCCCTTCCCCTATGCTCTCCTTGAGCCCACACAGGGAGTCAGACCAGTTGGCAACAAACCAACAAAAGAGAAATTTGCTTTCAACCAGACCAGTGAGCTGCTGGAGCTGAACTTAGAGTCATGAAACAGTATTGATACAAGGGCAGTTGATGATTCTTAATCTCACCCAGATTCCCCAGGACTAGATCTCATCTTTCTGGCAGTGTAAGAGACAGATTTCATTCCTGTCCACTACGTTTCTGGCTGTATCTCCCAGGACAGTATCTCTCTTAGTTGATAACACAGCAGTGTTAACTGTTGTGCAGCTTGTGATAGACAGTAGTCCTTTCCCGTCCTTCTCCTCATTCTCACAGCAGTGATTCCTGCTTATGTGCAGCAGTGGTTATCACTCAGCTCCTGTTTTCCTTCAGGTGTAATTAACATGTCCCTGTCTTCAAAAGGAAGACAATTTATTGGTTCTAAACTCAGTTTGTTCTGTATTCACTTTTTGAAATACTGTGACCCCCATAGGCAATCGTAGTGCCCCAGGACTTTGTCTTCACAAGTGGTAAGACCCAGTATTTTCTCCCATGCAAGTATCCTTACATCACATTAGTCAGAAACAGCATTTTAAAGATTCCAGGTTCATTGAGACACTCTGACCTGTTGTTGCAGCTCTTTGTCATTTATATTGATAACTGTCACCTTAACACAACTGATCTTTCTGATGAAAAATAATGCAAAACTGACACCATGGAACCCAAACTATTGGCTTCCTCCAACATTCACAGAACCCACCTTTTCCTTTGGTATTCTGAAGGTATTGTAAGTGCATTTACAGAAAGATTTCTTGGAGTTTCATGTATGTTTTGGTTCTATTCTGTTTATTAATTTTGCCCTATGCTTTCACGTTACCTTTTTTTCTTTTTTTTTTTTTTGTCATCCTTAGTAATTCAATCTACTTTCCATTTCCTGCCTATACATACAGTTGTTCTGCTTGAGCCCATAAACCGTCCATAGTTTAGCCAAATTATCCTTATTATATTTCCCATTTTTCCTTTACCATGGGATAGTTTACCATCATGCTCTTGTTAGAGTCTCTTTAATAGGACTTCCAAACCCTTGCAGTATGTTTGGTAAGAGAAATATCCTGATAAGGGTATCTTAAAGAAATAAAAACCTCACTCGATTCTTTCAAATTTACTTTCTCTACTGCATGTTTGGTATACTACAGGGTAGTAGGATTTTGCTGCATAACTTAAGATAGCTATTCTGTTACTATTTCTCCTAAGGAGCAACTGCCTCTCACTTTTAATATATATCCTTTGCCCTGTTTTAAAAATCAGTCTATCGCTTTAGTTTTTAAATGCAATACTTTATGCTTAGTATCCTAAATGCTAGTTTGAAGATAGAGCAGAGCAGTATACAAGCTTCAGCCAGGCAGATCTATTTCAATCACCCTTGCACTTTGCAAATCCCTGATTATAAACTGCGGTAAATAACTGTGCTTATCATTCTGAGAAATAAGAGCAAAGGAATGAACACTTTACTTTTTTTTTTTTTTTTTCCCCCCCCTCCTATGTCCCAATTCCTGGCGAATGAGCTTAAACTCCCAATCACTAGGCTCTACATTCATGTTTAAACATTTTTTCTTAACTCTCTTGAGTGTCACACACATTTAACCTCACTTCATACTCAGCAATTGATAAGAATGATTGAGAGGCAATACATGTTTCACAGAAAAGCAAGGTTTTAAATGTGGCTTTAGATCTCTAAACTTTTCAAAACTGAACAATGAGAGATGAAGCTTCACAATTCAAAGAAATTCGACGTTGTTTATATGAGGTAGGAGGAACTGGCAAAAGGCACCAAGAAAGGAAAACACTGCTATTACAAATCCATGTTTTCCTCCCTCTCAGAGCTATTCACTGCAGTAGGAAGAGTGAAAACCCTGAAATGCAACTCAGATTTGGAGAGAGAGAGAATTATTCATGTAAGATTTTGATGTCAGAGTTGAAGGCATTTTATAAGAGCATACTTTTAGACACAAAGAAGTCTTAAGAAGATAGTATCTATAATATACATTGTGTTTCCTTTTTAATTGCATATATTTGCAAAATTGAGGGAAGGAAGACTGGAGGTACAATGTATGATGTACAAAACTCCAGCAAATGATCCAAACTTGCATCTGCTACCCTGGTGAAAAACTGTCATCATTCCTTTTAAGTCCACAGGATTAGCAGCAGTACAAGTGTGAAATTTGGTCGGTTGATTTCAGCAGGAGAAGCTCTGTATGGAAACAACGGCTGCCAGGTCAGACACTATGGCTGGCATTTCTTAATGCACAGCAATAGCAAAAGGAGGTACCATGGTGTTTATTAGCACAGCTTCATGTCTTTGATGCCTTATAAACAGAAATTGCTACATGCTCCTCGCATAATAGTTCTGGAACTGCTATACAGAGAAAGCCAGTGAAGACACAATGTGTATGAACACCAAAAGGAAAGAGGCAAATAATCATGACATTACACAGCAGCATTTGTAGTGGTAGGACCACAGCGAGCGAGTTATGGAGAATGACAGAGGCAGGATCAAGCTTAACCACGCCTCTACTGTGACACGACTACACATTGCAGCTCTCCCTCCTGTTCTGTGCAGATGTCCTGACATCTCCTTGCATAAATAGTTGCTACAGTAGCACATGACATTTGACAAAATAAGTTTTCAAATTTGGGCATAAAAGATTGGCTCCTTAGTAATGATCAAGGCTTATATATTCCTGTGGAATTACCAGTCATGATTTCACAGTCAACATGCATTCCTCAGTGGATTTCAAATATGCCATGTATTTCTGCAACAGATAAAACCTCTCAGGGCCAAACTATGCTCCGGAATATGTTGACTGCTGTAAAATTTAAGGACTCTTATCAAAGTCTCTCGTTCAGGAGCTGAAGCTCCTTAAGCCAGTGATTAATGAGGCAGTTCTAAACTTCTGTTTTGCAGTTCAATCACCCCTCTAACATCTTCCTTCACCTCCACTGTTGGTTAACCACACCCTTGGAATTTCCATGTAATTTTCCATTTTTTCAGAATTTTCAAAATTGCTAAAGAAAGAAAGGGAGTGGAGGGGGGAAGAAAGATCCACCATTCTACAAGAAAAAAAATAGAATACACCTCCAACACAAACTGAGAAGTAGTCATATTACCTACAGAACAGGTATCCATGGTGAAGAATAGGTAAAATAAACTTAAGATGGGAATTAGAAACAAATCACAGAAGAAGATTGATTCCATGTAGTAAAACTTAAAAAACTTCAACTAGTTTTGAAATTGTAAACCTCTCTGCCTAGAATAACAGAGGTTTGGTCAATATGGGAATTTACTAGTATTTTTAACTTTTTATATATATATTCAAACAAAAGAGTGGGGAAAAACTTTAACTCAATCTAAAAATCTAAAACCACCTAGTCTTCATATGTTGGGCTAGATATAGCTTATAGATCAATAAATCAATCCATCAGGTAGCATTGCAAAGTTAAAATAAGACTTAGAAAAAAAACTACAGAAACTAAAAATACCTGGGCATTCTGTCTGAAAAGTTTTATTAAGGATGACCTTTGTCATGCGGCGAAAATAAACAAACCAAACAAACAAAAAAAACCCCAACCAAAAGCACCACCTCAAAAAGCATAAATAGTAAGAACATTTTATGTGTTTCCAAATAATATTTGAGTTGCAAGAATGAGGGTTTGACCTGCCATGAGTAGCAATTAAGCTGAGAGTGGAAAAACCTTAGCTCCCTCTTCTGCATAAAACCCATCATGCATGAAAGCTTAATAACCTGGCCACGGCACAAGGAACGAAGCTGAAAGTACCAATGTATCCCTCAAATGAAGCAAAGACATCACTCCCTACTTCATAAAGCTTATTGTGTTGAGCAGCAGGTACCTTTTAACCTGAAAAGGATTTGCAAACCAAAAAGAGACTGAGGCAAAGCAATACAAGAAACAAGCTCTTGGAAGTCTAGAAAATGCAAAAGGTTAAATACGGACACCCTAGGATCAATACATAACAGACACAGAGGAAAGAGGTGGGGAGAGGGTATTTGAACAACTTCTGAAGTAACAAATTCTGAAAGGTTTGGAGGATAGAGAGAACTGAAAGAAAAGCATCTAACTGTGAAAAACAGGTCTGAACATCAGGGCAATCTTCTTGACACCAAGATTATTCTGAATGATATTTAATGTTCATGATGGCAGCCTTTTGAACTGAACCAGACTGTGGGAAAAAAAAAAAAAATCTCAAAAGAGAATCTGGGGATCTCAAGTGCACATGCATTTGTATAAGGGCTGAATAAAAAGGTGCTGTATGTACAAGAGAAGCAATTCCACATTGATGAAGAGGATTGGATGACCAGCAGATGACCAGACCATGATTGCAATCTGCTAAAGACAAAGTGCAACAATTGTTCTGTTACAAAGTAGAAACTTGTCCTTCCTGGATTGCAAGGAGGCTATGTATTTGAGAAATGTTTTGTAATTGGTCAATAGAACAATAAAGTAAAAATTAACAGAAGAAAATAAAAGCACAAATGCGCTACAAGCTAATATCAATGGTGTCCCCAGTGCAGAGTATTTTATCATGCCCATTCTACAGCACAAAAATGGGTCCTTCCTCCACAAACAGGATTGTCAAAAGCTTAACATCATAACATAGAAATAGATAGAAGTATTTGTATATTTATTTGCATAAAGCTTAGAAAGAGACGAAAGCACTAATTTCTGTTTGAAATTTGCATTTTGATTTTTCTAGGGTACTTGCATTTTTTTGCAGTAGAAATGCAGACAACAATATAAACATTAACAGAACAACTCTGATAGGAGTTATGCACCAATTCCTGTGGACTAGTGAAGCAGGAAAAACTTCAGCATTGACTCTTCTGTCAAATCTGGTTGTTGACAATATAAACATTTTAGTGGTTCTTAATACAGTAGCAGTTGCAAATTCTGGGAAAAGAAGGTTGCTAAGATTCCCTCTCACTCTGCAAGTGGAATTTTCCTTTTCCTATAAATTCTGCTTTTGCAAAAGGAACTTGTACAGAGTTGTGCTACCACTGCACATGAAATGGAAAGTTCCACAACTGTAATGAAACTGGGAACTTCTGTTCATGGAACACTTTTTTAATCATAGTCAATAGCAGCATTGCTTATCTTTGCAGTAAATACAAGACTTATGATTTTATCTCTCAATGTAAGTTGTATCTGATTTTAAATTATCTTCCGTAATGCATTTCTAGTAAACTTCATGACAAAACACCCCAAAGCACAGCTGCTAGCTGCATACACCTTTCATAACAATTTACTCGCATGCAACTCACCACAAGCTGAATAGGCTAAAAACAGAAGCAACTGGCATTTAGAGACATTAGGATTTGTGTAAGTTGCAACAAAGCAAGATATTTATATAACAAATAATTTATAGTTAATTTTTATAGAGTGACAGCAACTTTTGGCCATTAGTACTTAGATACAGAAGAGCATTTTGATTAAAAGCTAATCACTGAATCATGGGAAGTAGGGCTAGACAATCTCAAGTCATCCAATCTATCCACACAAAATCAAACAAGAATTCNGGGGGCTCCAGAACTGCACACAGTACTCCAGATGGGGTCTGACGAGAGCAGAGCAAAGGGGCAGAATCACCTCCCCTGCTCTGCTGGTCACGCTGCTCTTGATGCAGCCCAGGACTCAGTTGGCAGTCTGGGCTGTGTGCAGCCCTTAATCCTAAGGGTGAACACCCTAAGCCCTTAAACCCTTAAATTCTACCTTAAACCTGTGGGGACAGTTTAACTCCACATGACTTAAAAATCACTTTACTATATATAGCACCCAGAACAGAGAGAAAAGTAGTAAAGGTGTATGAAAAGATGGCAGAAGGGAGGAAAAAGTATTACTGTTGCATTGAATTTTATGCATTTTCTGTGCACGCATCTAGTTTAAAAAAAAAAAAAAAAATCACATCTTTTAAACAGATTTGAGGTATTAAATTAGGAAAATCCATTATATGACTCATTTAAAAGAAGGGTCAGCAAGATTAGATGATATTTGCAGGGTAAATAAATAATTACAAGCTTCAAGATCTTGCTCATTGTATGGAACTTTAATTACTTGAGATTAAATATAGACGAAAATAATTAGATGATAGTTGTTTGTTACACAGACTAATTGATGAAGTTGTAACAGCTACTTAGGCATTTTAAAGTTAATCCTTCAACAGCAACTAGATATTTAGAGATCTATTCTGGCTAATACAGTGAGAACAATACAGACACATGATCCATCTTTCCTGGAAATTCTGGAATCCCTCAAAATGTTGCTTACACCGCAAAAGTTACAGTTATAAAAGTATAAATATATATTTGTTTTGGAAAAAAAAGTCATTGGTGATAAATCACAGCAGAAAACTTGTATGCAACTTTCAGTATTCAGAAGAACTTGTAAGGCTGGACTTAGGGGCAGTAATAACTTCGCTGGTAGGTTGAATAACTTAGGGAATCAGTGAGATTCAACATGCAAAATACATCAGAAGGGAAATATGCCACAGAAGATTCAAGCAAAAGGAATAAGACTGAAACTAGATATAAAATTCCATTGTAAAAATAGGTACAAAATCAAGCCTGAAGTGATGCTGACACTGCTTGGCTTCAGACCAGCCTGGAGTTACCTCATGGTCTTCAGTGTCATAGAAGACTATGACAGATGCACTATCACATATGTAAGATGTTCTCAGGAAAACAAACTGTGCTGGTTTGAGGATAACTAGAATATTTTAATGAAAAAAGAATAGATTATAGGTTGTGAAAAGAAAACAATGGTGATGTCTACTTCACTCACAAACATAGATAACACACAGAATCTCTCTCTGGGACTTGGTGTGTCTTCTGGCCTTCTGCTTCTAACCCAACTAATCATTCTGCTTCTAACCTCCCTTGCCAACCCTCCAAACTCACCTTGCACGTAAGCCAGACTCTGGGGTAAGGTAGAGGGTTGGAAAGAAGGTGGAAGGGTGGTTGGGAGCCTCTCCTGGGGACTCTGATTTCTGGGAGGGGTATTGTGTTACTGTATTACCTTTAACTTGTATATTTCTGTAAATATTCATGTATATTGTGTATATATCTGCTTGTATATTGTGCTATAAAGCACATTTTATAAAGGAGGGTGTGGGGAGGGGGTGGGGGCAGGTAACTCCCAAACCATCACATCTTATTTTTTGGTGCCCAACGTGGGGCTAATTAAATTTGATTTATTGCTAATAAACATCACACAAACAGGTACAAAAAAGCCTCCACCATTATGTTTTAACTACTCTGTGAACAGGAGCCTATCAGTCTCAAGTGCTGCTCTTATCCCATCTCACTATATGAAGCAACTCGGCAACTACCACCCTACACTTCCAGTGACCCATACCAGTTAATATCCTGAAGCATCCTTGCCCAAGTTTATTTCACTTTCATTTTGATTCCCACCATTCTGTCTCTTTTTCCTTTACTGCTTTATGGTTATTCAATGTATCTGATGAATGGGCAGGTGGCAGGTCTTTATTCTGATGCCACTTTCCAAAGATTACAACTGAAAAATTACAGAAGTCTTCATATTTGTGAATTTCCTTTCAATGCTTTTCAGCTGACAGTCATCCATGGCCAGACAGGTTTCTTATTTGCTTGTCCTGGCATCACGCCAATGAACTGATGGCAGAATGGGAAAAACATACAAGATGGTTTCTTCTTCCCCATTTGACTGGTATTTCCCCTCTGCACCATATGCCTACTATTGCCTTGAGTTCCCACCCCCACCTTATCCATGAGAGCTTGCTGTCCCAAGAGTCTGCTCTTGCAGGCCATTCCACTTCTCATCGTTTCATCTTAACACAAAATAAGTTCAAACATTCATCTGGAAGAGATTACTTGTAAAGAGCTTTCACCAGTGCTAACCTACAGACAACTTCCTGAAGTGGTCTATAAGGGTACCTGTTTGCATAAGCTTTAAAAATACGTATAAGAAAATATCCAAAACAAAAAATTAATTAGTTCTTTCAAACTAGCCCCGGAATTTTCACAGGAAAGCTACAGAGCTGTTAAGCAATAAATAGCTTGCAACAACTCTCATTTGAAACCTGCAGTTCCCGTCTCAAGCACAGCAGCACTTCCTGAAGGACATCTGGTCTCAAACCATACATCAGAAGCAGCTATAAGTAAACAAACTAATAATCGCTATAATATTTCAGCTTAAGTTTTAAGCTGCTACACAAGTTGGCATATGAAGAGGTGAAGGCTATAGAGGTTCAATTAACAGTTTTCAGAAAATCTAATATAACGTTAAAAAGTTATTTCATTTGAATTATTTGAATAATTTGGGTTTACCTATGGACATTTGAAACCAAAAAACTGCTCAGAAAGCTTGTGTACATGAGACAAATTAAAACAAATATGGAAATCAAGTGTCCAGCAGGTCTAGGGAGGTTCCCCTTCCCCTCTACACTACCCTGGTGAGACTACATCTGTCCAGTTTTTGGCAACAGTTCAAGAGTGACAGGGATCTACTGGAGAGCCCAGAACACCTCTTCTATGATCCTATGAATAAAGACTGAGAGAACTAGGGCTGTTCAGTCTTGAGAGAAGGCTGAATGGGGGTCTTATTAACACTTGTAAATATCTGAGGCACCAAGATGAAGGTGCTAGTCTCTTTTTGGTGGTGCCCAGTGATAGGACAAGGAACCATGGGTACAAGCTGGAACACAGGAGATTCCACCTCAACACCAGGAGAAACTTGTTTACAGTGAGGGTGAAAAAGCACTGGAAAAGGCTGCCCAGAGAGGTTGTGGAGCCCCCTTCTCTGGAGACTTCAAAACCCACCTGAATGCATTCCTGTGCAGACTAACCTAGATGATCGTGTTTTGGCAGGGGGGTTGCCACCTCTATAGGTCCCCTCCAACCTTCTAACACTCTGTGATTCTGCATTTCATAGTGTAAAAGCGCTGAAATATTTGAATACAACATTACACTTGTTATCTTCATTTAGTAGTGATACAAACAGGTGTAACTGGAGTCATAAGTATCTGAGGACCATATGAGAATCTGTCCAGACTTCTGTTAAGTCTAAAACAGACATCAGATGGTATCTCATGCTGTTGTCATTGAATGAACTTGATCTGTTTGCCTGCATTACAAGAGGGCTGGTATGATGCTGCCAAGTCAGACACTGAAAAACAACAGGCTGCAATCTCCATACTCCATATTTCTCATCAAAAAGTATTCTTTGATAACAGATAGTTCAGTCAGGAAGCCTTGATTCAAGAAATGAGGTAACACCTTTACAAAATCCAGAGCACTAACATGATACATTAACTGGCTGGAGAAAGTAGTTAAATTAGCTCAAATTCAGCTAATTTAATATTCCAAAAGGTGTCTGAGTACATGCTGCACTGACATACATACATTTTAAGAGGCAGAATTCCCACAGTACATCCAGCACCAACAAAGAGATTTGTCAAGTATTGGGCACAAATTATTTAAGATAATATTGTTTTATTTTCATTCACTCATTTGTCACTACTTTTGTTTAAGAATAGATTTCCTTATGTCTCAACTACACAAAAACTGCTTTAAATCCTATTCTTTCTGCTTTAACATTAAGCATCCTTTTTTGAAATTGCTCTCCTCTTATAGCTGGTTTCCAGCACTACTCTCTGCAGCATTCAATCTGATTTTCTCAAGGCTTTTTCCCCATGAACCATTTTCAATTTTACATGTCTGTAAAATATCCAGACCCTTGGCACCACGGGGTTAAGATCAAAACCTGGTGATAATTCTTCCCAATTCCCTTTTATTTTTATTATTTGTAAGAAAAGCACTGCCTTTTCCTTCTTAACATGCTTCCTTTTTCAGATCAGCACTGAAGCTAAACAGGAACTTGAACCCTTATCCCTTTTAGAAATTGACCCCACTTTTCTAAAGTGGCATTTGTTCTATGCTCCATCAACAATCTGGGATGAAAACTTGAGCTTCTCTCCAGGTGGCATACATTGTATAGACAAGGAACTCTTTTCTTTTCATGCAACTCATTCCATTACAGAAGGCAAACCACAGTTTCCTACTGAATTTTAAAGTGCTACCTCATGTATAATTTATAAGAACTGTCGGTTACATCAACTTTACTTTTTCTGTTATGTTTTTTGCTTAAAAATGTTACATGCAATACTTCAGCCACTGGTTCAGTATCTATTACTGGCTATAACTGACCCTGAACTGGCATCCATTTTGTTGCTATCAACAATCACTTGAGCATTACAGATTTTTTGGCTGACAACATAACCTACTGCTTTGTTGTTACACTTAAAGTTGCCATGGAGACAAAAGAACAGCTGAATAGCAATCTTAATGCTTGAGAAAAGCTTGTTCTTTAGTAATAGGATGCTACTTGGCATTATGGAGTCTTGGGGTTTAATGGAAGTTATTATAAATAATAACTTCTGAATCAAAGACTTCCTCAAAAAAACCCCAAAAGACAAAAAAGAGATGCATGTTTCCTCCTGCCCACCCCAGTTCTACTGGTAACAAAGGCAGAGGAGACATACCGTACAGTCTTGTGGCACAAGAGATCAGTGCAGCATAAGTTAACCTCCAGCTCCATGGCCTGAAGCACACAGCAGCTGCTGAGCCCAAATGCTTACCTTATTTACTCTCCATGCGCCTGTAGGGTGTAAATAACCTCAAAATGGAGGTTCCATACTTCATCTTCCTCACCAACTCAGGTAAAGTGTTACTCCCTCCACAGAAACTAGGAAAGAAAAAAAATCAAGGATCCTCTCCTTGATTTTTTCCTTGTAGCTGTACAGATCTGCTTTTTCTCTAGCACAACCCTTCCTACACAGACTATGAGCAGAAGCCCAGATTAGCAGCTGAATCCCTCTGCTCATAATCCATTAACTCACACTACAATCCAACTTGCAACTGATAGGAATGAAGGACACAGCCCAGCCTGGGGATACTTGGCACCTTTCAGAGGAATGGAGAACACTCAGTCCAGCCCTGGGATACTTGGCACCTTCCAGATTCTTTCTATCTCACTGCAGCTACTGCTCTTTACTGTACAGTACACACGAGATCAAAACTAGAATCACGTAAAGAGTTTTCTATCTTAAATCCTGTTCATGGGAAGTCAGAGAATTTCTGAAGATCATTATAAACAGTAGATTATCCCTGGTTTGGTACAGTGGATGAGAGATAAAATGCAATAAAGCAGGGTCTTGTTGCGAAGCCAACCATTAGACAAAGCAAGCAGCTGTCAGGGACAGCTGAAGGAATATTTTCCTATACAAGAGATTTATCTTCACCCTCCACTTGACACTGCTGCACTTCTCCCAATGCCTCAGTGGCAGTAAAAACATAAAACTTACTCCCAGAGGTTGCTGCCTGATCCTTCCCCAGCAGTAGAAGCAGCTTTAGTCCCTTGATTTCCTGCCCCATAAACTGACCCTAACTTGCCTGTTCCCATAAGGAGCAGGACAACACAGTCAGGAGTAAATATTCTAGCAAGGCAATGAGTGGTAGGGGATAAGGCACAAGAAGATGAAGACGGAGATGAAGATGGTTCTTCCTGCTCCTCACCAGACCTCGCCCTGCTGAAAGACTTCTGCATGCCCTCTTCCAGTCCTCCTTGCCTTTGTTCCCCACATCCCTGACATCCCATTTGTGGGTCTTTTTACCTCTATAGAAGCCTCTTGCAAACCCACAGCTTTCAACAACCCAACCTCTGTGCCAAAAGAGATTTTGTTGACACTTCAGAAGGAACACTTCATACTGAGGATCTTTTACTCATGTTAGACAGAATCTGCTTTTGCTAAGAAGCCTTGAATTGACTTGGGAGCTCACAGAAGCAAAAATGTTAAATGTTAACATATGAAAGGACAGGCAGGCCATGACAAGGGAGGTCTGTTTTGTATCTTGGAAGTTTCCAGCTGAGGGAAACATTCTACTGATAAGCTGAAATTAAACATACAGATTGATCCCAGTTTTACAAATTCTCTGATCTACAGCAAAGGTGCTTAAAATATAAGTAAAATTTTGAAATAAAACTACTCTCTTGTTCTTTTGAGCAAATATTTTTCCAGTATCTGAGAGAGGAGAGAGACTGATGAAAGAAGTTTTTATTACAGATATTTAATTCAGCATCTCAGCACCCATAAGCTTCCTGACCTCTCTCAGGAGTTTCATTATGCTAATCTCAGTTTTGCCTCAGCCAGTCCTGCTCTAGACTTGTCCAATTAAAGATTGCACAGCTTAAGCAAGTCATCTGGGCAGGTACTCAGCAAGACAGGAATTTGTTCCAAAAAGGCAGAGTGGTTTCCTCTTATGGCATCTTATTCAGAGACACCAACAACCCATAACAGGGATGCTTGACAGCAACGGCACGCAACCCCCACACTTTGGAAGAGCATCCACCAGGACTAGCAGAGGGACTTGTGCACCACCACACCAAAACTGCAGTAGATGCTGCTTTCTGATGAGTCTGAACCAACATGTTGGCCTCCAACTACAGAGAGAAAAATGTGGTCTTGCACATCACTTCTGGCAGGTTGCCAAACCCAATTCCACACCTCTGTGAAAGTGAGGGATGAAGGGAGAAGATAAATCTGCTAAAAAAAATTATGACATTTCTGACACCATTGTGCCCCCACAGTCAAGCTTGAATGGAATGGAAAGAAATCCACGCAGGCACCATGAAATTAGCTAAAACTCGAGGGGAAAAGAAAAACAGCTGAGTGGCAGTCTCAGCTCAATCTCACTGGCTTTTTTTAAAGTCAAATACACTTGGAATTGTTCCCACCTTGGGAGAGAAAAACCCTCTCTAAAGCACAGTTTAAAGAAATGTGTGACAGGGCAGGAAATAAAAGGCTTCAATTGAAAAAGGTTATATGGAAAGGTTATAGGAGGAAGACTTCTGAAAAAGATTGTTTGATGAAAAAAAATTCTGGACAGAAGTCAAAAGGAAATAAAGCAAGAAACTGATAAATTCTAGAACAAGTTGTATTGGAAGATTAGCATACATTCAGAAAATATGAGGAATGTGAAATGGTGTGCATTTCAAACTTAAGTTCACACAAGTTCCATGTGCTTTGTGCCCAGTAAGATCACGGAGCAGATTCCCCTGGAGGCACTGCTGAGGCAAAAGGATGATGAAGAGGTGACTGAGTACAATCAAAATGGATTCAACAAGGACAAATCATGCCTGACAACCTTGTGGTCTTCTATGGCAAGGTCACAACACTAATAAACAAGGGAAGAGTAGCTGACATCTTTTATCTGGACCTGAGCAAAGCCTTTGATGCTGTCCCACACAACATCCTGATCTCCAAGCTCCTGAAATATGTGTTTGATGAATGGACCAGTTGGTGGATAAAGAACTGGCTTGATGGCTGCACCCAAAGAGTGGTTGCCAATGGGTCCATGTCCAAGTAGAGACCAGTGACAAGTGGAATCCCTCAAGGATCAATACTGGGACCGGTCTTGTTTAACATCTTTGTGGGCGACATGGACAGTGGCATTGAGTGCACCCTCAGCAAGTTTGGTGATGACGAGAAGCTGTGTGGTGCAGGTGACACTGGAAGGAAGGGATGCCATCCAGAGGGACCTAGACAGGCTGGAGAGGTGGGCCCATGGCGACCTTATTATGTTCAACAAGACCAAGTGCAGAATCCTACATCTGGGTTGGGGCAATCCCAGGAACCAATATAGGCTGGGCAGTGACCAGCTTGAGAGCAGCCCCAAAGAAAAGGACTTGGGGTTGCTGGTGGATGAGAAGCTCAACATGAGCCACCAGTGTACACTTGCAGCCCAGAAAGCCAACCATGTCCTGGGCTGTATCAAGAGAAGTGTCGAGGGAGGTGATTCTCCCCCTCTACAACACTCTTGTGAGGCCCCACCTGGAGTACTGTCACACAAAGTTTCTGTGATGGTTTGGAAGTTCCCNCATTGTTTTCCTTTCACAGCCTATAGTATAATTTTCTCCATTTAAATATTCCAATTAGCCTCAGACCAGCACAGTTTCACACGAGATTGGAAAAAAGACACCTCCATTTTGCTTAGGATTTAATTTCCTGTATTTCCATTCTAAATATCTAGATAAATTAGTGAGTGAAGAAGGGTACTCAGGCTACTCAAGTTCAAAAGAAGAAATGAATTTAAGATGAAGAGTATATAGAGGTTAAACATGTAAAGTGTTAGAAAGGATCCAGGCAAATTATGAAAACAAAGAATTATAAAGATAGTGACAAACACACTCACAGATAATCTTGCATTAAATTCTAGAATTAAATAAACCTACAGCCTTAATTGCTATCATGCTCATTTACCTTAATACTTTCTTTTTGCACCTTAGTCTGTGAGATGAGATATTCCTTGGTGCTAAAGCGAGATGCAGGAAGCCTTTCCCTCAAGATGTATGGCAGAAAGAAGTTGCATTGCTGCTTAGAGCGAGGGGCTCTGGGCAGAGCATGGCAAATCCGTTACAGCCACCACGCCATGTCCTTGCAACATTTTCAAACTAGGAAACCTTTGATGCCCTTCCAATAAATTCCTTTCATCCTTTTGTTTCTGGTGGTGTGAACAATCGGTCCAGATGCAAATTAATAGGAGTCAGTATTGGGTACTTCATTATGTATGTTCATGTTTCCTTAGTGAATTAATCCTTAGGGTATCAGGGGTTTAAAACTCTGATGAAAGGTCTTTAAATTCCCCCTGGATTTGTATTCACAATTGACAGTATTATATAATTTTGAAGTACTGAATGACTCACAACTGGGTATTAAATACTGACTTCATAGAGACCTTGTTATGCTTAATATTTCTTACACTTTCCTTCCTCTAAGGGTCTAGGATTTCAATCCCTGATATTTGGATTCACAAGAAGCAATTCCTCTTTTTTAAGTAGAAGTCTTTCCTTTGTTTAATTTCAAAAAGCAAAGACGGTGCTGCGATGCTCATTTGTGTTAGACTTGCATAACTACATCTCAAAGTACTTCTCAGACAGCTGTAAAAGAAAGATTTCCCAAATCTTACAACTACCCCTCCCAACTACAAGCCAAATAAATCCCTAG
The DNA here is from genome assembly GCA_013399055.1 of Ramphastos sulfuratus. Classification (NCBI taxonomy): domain Eukaryota; kingdom Metazoa; phylum Chordata; class Aves; order Piciformes; family Ramphastidae; genus Ramphastos; species Ramphastos sulfuratus. Next base: position 55,144 of record WBNM01034102.1, read on the forward strand.
GTTTATGGATTCAGCGTGTTAAATGTCTCTGAATGCACCTTGCCTATTTCTACCGAATATTAGGAAGGTTTAGCGTTTGGTTTTGTGGTTCTTTTTCCTGTAGTCAGCTCACTCACCCACTCCACAAAAGCTCATATTTTCTTTTAATTCAAAGAACTACTTGAATCCCAGTAATGTCTCTTTTAAACATCAAGACTAGGTTCTAAAGTTGCACTACAGTATAGTAAGCCTTTACTTTTAACTCAATTGGATTCCTGAAGAGGAAGAAAAAGAGGTATTTGGTTGGCTATGTTTGCTTATTTGTTTTGGTATTATGAAGATGTAATAGAATCCCATCCATTTCATTATCTGATACTATTTCTCAAAGGCCAAACTTGGACAGGGACTCGAAGAATAAAATTACCATGTTCTTAATGTCCCAAAAGCAGACACCTAAAACAGTAAACTGATACCACTTACAGCCGCTAGAAGCAAGCATTTGGCTTAAAGACATTTCATGTAATCTAATAAATGTTTCAAAGCACCACATATGTGCAGAGTACGCCACTAAAAGTAACTCCAAGGTTACTGCACACAAAGGAACTGCAATGACCAAGTGGCAGAATACTGAAAGTCATCTTTATGAACCTAGTGACCAGTCAGGAACCACAGGCTAACACCACTGCAATTAAGAAAGAACCACTCAAAAGGTACCTATGAACTGACTAGATATAGATAATTTTGCAGTAATTTAATGAGGTTAAGACCCTTAAACACAACCATAGAACAGCATTCCTACTGCTATTACTAGGACCAATTTAAAGAGAAATCAGTGTCAGCACCCCTCACTGCCCCACAAATGTTTCAGACATAAGTAGTGTAAACAAAGAATGTCCCTTGATACAGCACAATTAGCAATGATAGGATGGAAGAAAGTAATTATATTCTATGACTTAATATTGAGAAAAACAATATCCAAAACAATCTATCCAAAAAGAAACAGGAGGGTGTCTCATGGGAATGGCAGGAAAGCCAGTTAACCTAGGACTTCAAAAGGAAGATAAAAAAACAACAAAATTAGTGACTGCATCTTATTTTCTTGCTTCGGTAACAGTTTCACTTCTGTTTCAACTGTATTTTTAATATTAAAAAATTATAAAATGTATTTTAATGGTGAAAATTCCCATAATTTTAAAATTAAAGAGCATATAGCCATAGAACAATCATGCAATATCTAACATATTACTGAGTACATGAATTGAGAAGCTGATTGATTTTGTTCAGTAGCTGGAATTCTACTCAATCCGAAACCGCACATCACTCCTCATGGACTCAGTCACGATGCATAACCAAAATGAAAATGCCTCTCCTTTTAAGAGTTTACTTTCATCTCACTTAAACTGCACAAAGACCAGATTTTGTGGATTGCTGCACAGATTTCCATTCTCACCTACACTTTTGTCCATTATATTAATTCCACTAGCCTCAGAGGATTCACATGGGTAAAAAATAAAGACTGAGAAGCCAGCCACAAGACACCTTGACCTGAAGCATATGCCCCATGATAGGCTGACCTGCAGAATATTATGCAATTGATAGGCAGTGGAGATGCTGATAAGTTGTTTGTTTTGAAATGTGTCAGAAATATAATACACCACTTCAGAGGCCAACTCCTCATTCCCCTGCAGTGAGAAGCAAAATTTCCAACAAAACCAGAATTACAAACTAACAATTTAAGGGTGAAGAACACCACTCGCAGAGAATCTTGTAAAACCTGGTCACTCAGCTTTACAGCTCAGCACATGCCATAAACTATAAGACCACTGTGCAAGAGAGATGTATAACCTAATCCTTTAACTGCAAGTATTCTTTATGTCTTTTACTAGCTGAACAACTACCCTTTCAGCTCCATCAAAACCACACAAGCATAGAAATTAATTTTTCAATTAAACCTTGGGATTGAATCTATCCTTATTCCATAATATTTTCAAAAGCTTTAAATGCTTTGAATTCTTTCATGCCTGTAGTGCCCTTAGTTTCTTACAGTTCTAAGCAAGGCTGGAGTAAAGTCTCTCTTCCCACCATGAGTGATATCCCTGATCTGATCTTGACCATGTCCTCTGTGCTTTTTTTCCTTCTGCAGTCTTCTGCTGCAATTCTCTCCCTACCTGTTCTGATGTCTCTTCCTCTCTTCAGTTTCAAGACAGCACATTAGAAATAAAATGGTTGCAAGTATTTTGCACACAAATTTTTTCTTCTTGCTTGTAACCTGAACTCAAAAAAAAAAAAAAAAAGGAAAAAAATCCATCTCCAAAATGGCCTCTCTTCCCAGGCATTCTAACTTACAAATTCTCCCTTTACAGAGAAGCACTTTTACCAAGTTATCTGTAGTTTTAGAGATTTGGGACTATCAGAGAGAAAACAGACAGGCTTTTAAATTAAACTAAATTAGGCATCTTGGTTTTGCAAGAATGTGGGCGGGGAGAGGAGTGCAGGGATTTAGGAAGAGCTTTATCTACGGATGTAACCTTTCGGGACAGATTCATAAATTCCTATGAGGTTTTTTGTGCTTACTGCAAATCTGAAGAGCAGTGTAGTGTACACAAGGATGTCCAAATTAAAATCTTTGAACTATTACTAGCTCTTTAGGATTTGCATCCTTTCTTTTTAAAAGTGAATAAGCCCTGAAAGGTCGTAAATGAATATCCTGTGGCTAGATTAATATTCAGCCCTCAAAAGGCACAAAAATTCTGGTTTCTAGTCAGCCATGGTCTTTCAACAATTTACTCACATATGAAGCGTTTTGGTTCTCTGTAAGAGACAACCTCACCCAGGCAGAAGTAAGGGCTGCTTTCTGGTTCTGCTGTGTCTCATTTCAGGAAGCTCATAGTAACTTTTCAAAGAACATTTCATAACTATTTTTAGACCTGTTATTGACGTTTGCATTACTGAAGTTTCAGCTGTGCCACTACAATATAGCGACAGACATTAATATAGGATGTCTCAAACCACTAAAGAGCAGTTGTTAATATCAACAAACTGATTAATTTTTAGGTAGGAGACAACATGCATGAATCAACCTCAGAATAGCCTTGGAAGCTACTGCCAAACACAGTTTCTAATCTACATAATCCTCCTAAATTGAATCTTATAACTGAGATAATAAAATTTGGTTTCAGCAGCAAAGAAACCCCAGAATATTTTCAAGCACTTTAAAGGTGGACAAATTAAAAACAAACAAACAAAACAAACCCCACGACACCCAAACAAAAACAAATGAAAAAACAAACACCAAAATGACCACCAAAAGAACCCACCATACAAAAAAAACAACCAAGAAAGGTAGAACAACAGAATATCTTTTTATGTCTTTGTTTTAAAGTAATAATTGGATGTTCCTTTTTAAATACATCACACTTCTAAATGAAAGATCCCCAGAGATCACATCCAACCTCTACCACTCTGCAATTGTGCCTCAATACTCCAGGATATCTCCTCTCCTTCCAAGGGACATAACATCTCCAGGGATATGAGGATAGGCAAGGTTTTGTCTTGACCATTCTTTGCAGGAAGCACATGAAATTAGCCATCATCTCTACCTACAGAATTTAGAGAAAGCAACACTTTTCAGAGTCCTCACAAGAAGGACACTGGGAAAAAAAAAAAAAAAAGTCTAGCTTCCACTAACAAGTTCATGGATGCAGTAACTTCACACTTGAACTGAAAAGTGTCATCTTTTATTGTCAGATAGTATTACTAGCCTTGTAGATCAGACTATAACAAGAAATAATGAGTATACTGTTCCCTGTCTCTTCTCTTTCTGGTTGCACTGGGATCAGTTGTGCTCTTGCTTCCCTTTGCCTAACTGCCCACAGTGAGGCACAACTTCTTAATGGCATGCAGGACAAACAGAAATAAATGTCACAGCAAAGAATTACAGAAATAAGTCACACAGAAAGAAGCCAAAGCAAGCTGTATCAGGATCAAATTTTTCCCCTCAACTAATCTTCTTTACAAGTCTCATGGAAATGCTACTGAAAGACTGATCAAAATTCCAGAGATTAAAAGAGAAAAGTGTTCCAAATGTAACACTCTTCTAAAGCAAACTCTTGTTTTAATTGCACAAGTCCATATCTCAGCCAACAAGGTTCTGCAGAATTGAAGCCAAACCTATCCCCAACTGTACACGTCTAACTAAAAAGAAAGTTGTTGTTCAGATGTATCCTACTTTTTTTACCAGTTAAACCAAGTATTTTTAGGAGAGACTACTGCTTGTCTCTATTGATTATTGTGCAAATATTAGGCTTCCTGCTTGTGGAGAAACTACTGCAAAGTTTCTTTCATTTCTGTTTACATATTTCAAGCTTGTGCGTGGTTTAGAACAAGGAAGTTTATGTAATGCTCCCAGAAAGTGCAGTACATCATGGCTCATTTTAAGTCAGGTATGAATACATGACACAGATGAATTCACAAAACACTCCTTTCATCTGAAAATTGAGTAGTAACTCTTTTTCTCTTGAAGATTTAGGCAACTTTAAGTGATTAAAAGATTGTATTTTCCTGGTTTTTTTTTTTTTTAAAGCAGTAAAAGATAGAACAGTTTAAGATGAATCTTTCCTGTATTTATTCAATTACAAATACACCATTGACTATAAGGATATTTAAATAAGTCATTTCAGAAGATCCCAATGTTCTTTAAAGGTATAGAATATAGCAGTTTTAAACTTTGCACAAAGTATTTTGGTACTACAGCATATAAAAACATATTTTCCCCAAAACCCAAAATTTTAAGTACCAAGCAAACCCAAATAAATGTTTGCAAAATGAAGAAACCTTTACATGCATTCATCTATCCAAACACAAACCTGCCCATTACCAGTGCCCATCACTGAAATTCTTGTTTTCATCTTTTTTGGAGAGAAAGTTTTAAATATTACTAGGAACTATCACTGAGAAATTGACAGTGGAGTACTTCTGGATTACTTTCTTTGCCAGATACCTCTCGCAAGTTCAGACAACTCCTTTCCAGGACCTTTTCTGACACTTATTGCTGCCTCTTGCCCCTGTGACTCAGAGCCCTGTGCCGGCTTCCTCAAAACCAGGATCAGTAGTAATCACCACCACCACTAGCAGCAAGGGTTAAACATGTTTCCTCATCTGCCTGCATTTGCGTTGCTCAGATTTTGCCTAAATTCATATCGTCTTCCGTGCACAAGCTTGCAAGTTTTACTGGGTTTCCCCCCTCAAGAGAATATCTCTCTCAGCTTAACAGAGCTCCAAGTTCTGCATAAAGCAGCCTTTATGAGTTAAAACTGGAGGTTTTTGCTTGGTTGGGTTTGGGGTTTTGTGGGTTTGCTTCTTGGTATTTTTCACACTATTGTTTTAATCACTGCACCTGTCCCCAAAACATTTGGCACCAATTCCTGGACCCTTACTTCCCTCTTCCAGCTTGGAAGCTATTTTCCCAGTGTCAGCTTGGCTTTGCCATCCAGAGGCCAAAAGCAGCAGGCCATGCCTAGCCAGGCGTTAACAGCCCAGGATTTTTGATCTGACTGCACTGTCCAGTAACTGTTTGCTGTGAACGACAGACAGCAGCCTGGTCCAGCCCATGAGCTGTCAGATGAGCCACACTAAAAAACCAAAGATAACTGTGAATCTAGACATTACCTTGATAATGGTAGCACAGGGAAATAGCAACTAGTGATGTTTAACCAACCACCCTGAAGGCAACATGGAAGGTGTGGACAGATCCATGTTCAGAGGAAGTTAATACATTCATAAATCCAGCATGCTAAAATCACAGGAGGAGCAACCAACACACAAGATCTCTTGGGCTTCTCAGTTAAAACCATTCACAACATGTATTTCTCCACAACAGAGTAAAATGGTTATCATTACTATGGCTGAGTACACAAAAGCAAAGGTCTAGAAAAATCACAGAACCTCTCCTTTCCAAAAAGAATTTATAAAAATATGATCATCAAACAAAACACAGCACAATGTCACAGGCATATATGATGAGAAATAGAATGAGGAATAAATGCTTATGAAATAGCTGCAGTCTTGAAGTACCTACAAACATGAACTTATTTGCTGAAATCTGAGCAATTTAACTAGACTAAGCTAAATACTGCACTAATCCTAAATAATGCCCAAGAGAAACACCTCCTTAGACCATTTTAACACCTTTAGAAAGTTAAAATAAGGTTGACAGTAACCAAAAATTATGGTCAGTGGATGCATATTGTCTTCAGTGAAAAAAGAAGTTAAATAATTTAAAAAGCAATATAATGCTATGAAATGTAATTTGCCACAGCTCAAGGATGGTCATACTTACACAGAATACAGTGAACTTTATAACACTGAATTCCCAGCAAATAAGCATTCTACTAGTATTTATTTCAACATCTGACATTTCTCTAGTGAAGGTTGCCTTGTATGGAAAAAAAATTAAAAACAAAAACAAAACAAAAGTTTAGTACAAGATAATACTCTAACTATAAACAAGACTTTGAGGACTGAAGGAGAGCATTTATATTTTTGACCTGACATCCTAGCATCCTAAAAGGAACTTTCTGAATGCGTGATGCACATTTTTAACATTGCAGATAAGCTGTACAGTGCAATCTGCAATATATTAACATTTCATAAGCTTAATAATTTGAAGTTGTTCTTTAAAACACACATGAAAGCATCCCCTATTTCAAATGCTAATACTATTTATGGTTATTGAAACTATTATATAATATCAGTCAATAGGATTTAGCAGCATAATGCTAAAAGGAAATTAAAAACACAATAATCAAGCATTACATTTTCACAGTGAACCATCAGTATGCTAACAAATAAACAAATTAATTTTAACATGTAAGCAATACATTCTTCTAGTGGGCTTACTAACAAGAATTTTCATTTGCAGCCTTCCTTCAGAAAATGTCACGATTACCATCTGAACAGGAGGGGGAAAAAAAGATAAAGTTCAAATGCTGATTTTGGCATTTGTATTCCTCTGATGAGGTTTACATAAAGATAAAAAGTATTTAAAAAAAAAAAAACAAAAACCACCCAAAACACAAAAACCCACCAAAAACAGATCACAGGCATCTGCAGTGGAAATATTTTCTAATTCAACTAGTCCATTCCTAAAGTACAACAAATGAGTACTGCTTTCACTAATGGACTGCTATTAAAAATAAATCAGCAAAACAGTGCATGTATTTTTCCTTTCATAAAGCTGGAGCAGGCATACAGCATCCTATTATACAGCAAGTTAAAAGACAGATTTCAACCTCCACATGGAATTACTTACCCAAAAGCATGTTTCTCATCTACAGTTAGTTTCACAGAATAGCAAATTCTGCACAATAGATCTAGCAAAGGGAATGTTCTCGCAATCTTCTTTTTGACTAGGTGCAAGTTTTGAGCAGGGCTTCAACTCGAGCTGCTGAGAAATATGCCTTGCCCCATAAGCTGCTGGAACACTACTTCACTCTCATTGGTGAATGATATCTCTTCAGACTATGCAGAAGTGATGCAAAGAGAGGTGGCAGCTGGTTCCACCTTAATTTGAAGTAACAAAACCATTAAAATGAAGTCATCACTTCACCAAAAAAAAAAAAAATTAAAGTAATATATTTCAATATCTCTGTCCTGCAACTGTTTAACGAGTTGACTAACTTTAGCCAAGAGATAAATGTCCCTATAGAACTGCTTGATGTAGTATATATCAAGGAAAATCTAAATTCAAGTTTTACAAATGCAAATGGCCTGTCCTTCTATGGTGTTTGGTTACATGACAACTGAAGTTTCTCCTCCAATAGAAAAGACTTCCTTTAAATAAATACCAGCAGGGAGATTTTGGGGGTGTGTTGTTTTTTTTTCTGGGTTGGGGCTTTTTAGCGTGGGGTTGTTTGGGTTTGGTTTTTTTGGGGGTGGGGTTGTTCAGTTTTTGGTTTGGGGTTTTTTTGTTTGTTTGGGGTTTTTTTTATTTCAAACATCACCCAGAATAAAAAACATTTAGAATTCTGCTGTTGCTGCCATGGCAAGTAGCTATTGTCCACTCAAATTCACCACAAGCTGTTTTGCACAATTAAATTAACCTCTGCTACAAAGAGAAAAAATACACAAGTTTCTTCCAATTATAGAAGCAAAAGGCACATCATCTGAAAGCTGTGATTCAAATCATAAATTTGTAACCAAAAAAAGTGTCCATGCCCTGCATCCCCTCACTTTAGTATGTGCTGTAAGTCTGCACAGAAAAACAGAAAGAAAACCAAGAGTATCAGGGACAGGTTTTTATCTGATGCAATGTGTAGTTCCCAGTTCTCCTCACAGAGAAACTGAAGAAACTATGTCTATAACCCTTCCACTTCACTGTTTTGCCTTAAGTGCATAGAGTTAAAATTTACTTGATTTCCTCATTTATTTTTTCCAAAAGTGAAGGGATAGGAGGAGGGATACAAGAGGGCTTTGAAGAGCAAACTACTTGGAACAAACTTCCACATATCTCAAAATACTAGACAAAATATTTTTCATCAGATTAATTTTGTACCCAGCCCTTCACAAAATATGTTATTTCAGGGATGACACACTTCGCTAGGGTGTGACTTGTGGTCATTCAAAACAGCACATATGAAACTTCAGCTTAATTTTACTCTACAACCTCCCACTCTTTTCTACTAAAAGGTGGATTACTTTGATAATTACCTGCCAGCTTGATTTGGCAGCATAGATTTTTGTTACATGCCCTGAAATATTTGATATTTTCATAAAAATTATCTTAAAAAAAAAAAAAAAAGGAGGGTGGGCATTGGTAGCAGAAATGATCACAGAAAAAAACAGTGGAAAAAAATGAATCAGCTTTGACATAAAAAGGCAAATAAAAATGAAACCAAATTAAGAATAAACTCCTCTGATTTTTAAGCAGATCTTGGGACCTTGGAAAATGTGACTCATTCTCACTGCGCACTTGGGGTTGGCAACATCAATCATCTATGAAACTTTATGTGGGTTTTATATAGATGCTGATGACTTAGCAAGTTGACCAATATTTCCAAGCAAATACTACATTCTCTCATTCTGAAAATAACACTAGTACTTGTATTTTTGGTGATGCCTGAAGGATTTATTTATTTTCTATTTTAAATTTCACTACTAACTGCAGAAAAACCTCACATGTTCCATAAGCACACAATGCACTTATGCATTGGAGCAAGACAAAATGGCAGAGACTGCATCTCCCTCTGAACTGGCAGGCATACTTTCCTCACTTGCTCCACTTGTTCAATGGCTGTAATGTTTCTTTTTTTGGCAGTGTTTGATAGTTGCTTGCTAAAACCACTACAGTGCGTTAGCATGCTCAGTTTTAACCATGTAGCTGGTTTGATGCACCGTACCGCTCTTCTATTTCTCTCAGTCACGACAGCCTACAACAACCTCTCTCACAGAAGATCAATCTGTGTTTGCAGAGGAAGGTCTTAGTACTCAGTAATCACAGGTTTGGAGTTTTAGCCTGCCCTCTAGCTCCAGAACACAAGCGGTCACTGTTTCAACTGCAGGTTTGCTGTACTTGTTCTCAAGGTTGTATCTCTAGCGCACCACATACACGTCTCATACAGGAGCACTACAGAAGTTTTTCACAAAAGAGCAACCTAGGAAACACAGGTGCCAGCTACTACCTCTGATAATAACATAAAAGTTAAGAAAAAGACAAACTTGGCAGTAGTTAAGTTTTGACCTCATTCTTATTATACTACCCATCCCAATTCTTAATCTTCAACTTTGTTGACCAAAGAATTTCACACATATATCTTAAGCAGAAGAATGCTACTGATAGGATCTCAGCTAAAATGACTATCATGCATATCTTAACAAATTTATGCCAATACATGGAATATCACATTAATGAAATACAAGCACTGTCCTGAGACATTGACTTAAACCAGTGATCAGTATATGGAAAAAAAGGACCTTTGTTCAATAAAAACAACTATTCTACCTCTTGTAATAAAGGATTCACACCAGTAATCCAAATTTTTCTAAGCATAGGTAGTATCAAATCACCTATATTTTGCTTCTAAAATTCAAGGCATCAATCAACACAAAGGCAAAGTAAATTTGTCAGGAAGCCCTGTCAAACATGCTGGCCACACTTGAGTAGTACTTTAACCCAATGCATTTAATACAATCCCTAATAATCATCCCAGTTTGAAGGAGGAAAACAGAAGTCAGAAGTGAGATAGTATAACCTGATCCTACTGTACAGACATGCAGGAACAAGAAGAAGAAAAGCACATGTCCAGGGGCTAACAGTTAAATTACTTTCTCACTAGATAAAATTCATAGGACACAACAAGCTCCCAAGGCTTTCCAGAAATTTCTCAAAAGAGAATACTGAATCAAAGTTATTCAGTTATTTGCTTCTTTTTCCCATTTCAGGTTAATTACAGTGAGTGGTGCTACATGCAGACAGGCTCAAAGTGAAGACAAGCATCGTATTCTCCAGAACTCTCAAATCATAATCCCTAATAAGACATGCATATCTACTCACATACAAATTACAGCTTTTCCTTTTCCTGTCATACAGAGCACTGAAACCAGCCCTCACTAGAAGCTTTGCTCTAGGAGGATTTAGAAAAGCAACATTTAAGTCTGCTGCAATTTATGGATAAAATATATTTATCACAATAAAGACATACATGAAATGCATATGAAAGAGCTATTGAAAACTACTAGCTCACACTGTGTATCTTGTTACTTGTGCTTACATGAAGCGAATTCTGTTTATTGCTACTTGTCTGTGCATCTGCTTCACAAAAATGCACCAAACTTGTATGTGTATATTCGTATGTGCCTGCACAGCCCTTTAAAATTAACACCCTGTACTCTGTTGCATGCCAAAGGAAATAAAACAGTATTCCTGTTTCAGTTTACAATATTCGGGGAAAAAAAAAACCAAACCATTGTATTCCAGATCCTTATATCTTAAGTTTGCCCTTTGATATGATATCCTATTATGAGAGGTGACCTACTGTTCACCCTCAAGAGATGACATTCTACCTTCAACAACTCCTTCTAGGACATAGGTGAGATGAATATATTGCCCTATATACTACCATAAGAACTTAGTGTCACTTTAATTTTCACCTTCAAACAGGGACCTTCATTGACAAATTCTTAAGTCTTTCTCCAGTCTTAGTTGAATCCAACAGGTGTGCAGCCCTCAAGGCTCTAAGAATTTTGATGAGAATATCAAAGGCATGTCATTCCAGTTATAAATGCAGACTAAAACCTATTTTTGTTCAAGTCATTAATCACCATTGCTCCAACTCGCTGCTTTGACTCAAGAATTTGTCATTATAAGGCTTAGATGACAGCAAATATTTTAGGAGCCATCCCAGTAAGTAATTACTTCATTGCAGTTGGAAAAAGAGAATTACAAACTTACTTTCTGCTTTGGATCTTGTACTCCCAAGCACCGGAAAAGAGGATGTTTCCTATGCAGTGTATCAAACACCTGTAATCCTTCCTCTTCGTCATGAGCTCTCAGATTCTGAAAGAGTCATTACTTAAAAGTTCTCAGACTCTGTTGGTCTTGCATTACTGTATAGCCATCAGATCAATTTAGAATTGAAAAAATGGTATATTTGGAAATGACAAAACTTCAATAGTCATATATATCTGTTACCCAGTTTTTCTTTCCAAAATACAAATACATATACAGTCACCATAATGTTAATGGGAAAAGTTGCTAAATAATGTAAATAGCAGGGAATGACAGAGCTCTAGCATCTGAAAGTTAGTCTAACAAGACCTACAAAACATCCACTGATTATTTTTAATCAATTACAGTAAGACCAAGAGGTATGAAATTACTTTGGGCTCCACAGTACTAAGAGCTCTAGGCCCACAAGTTAAGAATCACTAACCTAAGAGATTACAGCTCAAGTGAGAAACACCAAAAAGAGATATGTGACATTGAGTTCTATGTATAATGAATTATAGCATCTGTAACTTTCCCTGAGTGAAAAAGAAAGTATGTGGTATGCCTTGATGCATAACAAACATGTACTAAGCATGTTCTGTTCTGCTAATTTTCTTCAATTCAGACATCTTTACTAGAGCTGGAAAACAATTATCCAACCACAACAGGTAAATCTCAGTGAAACACAACAGGCTTTTTCAGAATGTGATGACAGACCCCTATAAAAAAAAACAAAAAAACAAACAAAACACCACCACCACCCACAAGCAACCCAAAACCAGACAAATTGCACAAAGGCTTAACAATCCAATGCCATTTGCATAGCACTCTTTCACTGAGACAGAAGCAAGCAACACTCATGCTCCAGATCTCAAATTGTGGTGCAAAGAATTGCATGGTCAGGCTGGGCAAGTCTTTGTACTTTAACAAAAGCAGAACCACTTTAAGAACAAAAGGGAGAAGGAAAAAGGATCAGGGGACAGGGATTGAAGTTGCTGACAGAGCTTTCTACAGCATGGGCAGCATACTGTGGCACATGTTATTACCAGTGGGAGTTTCTATCTGAATTCTTAGGAAAGTGCTGGACTTCACTACCATGAACACCTTGAAATAAACTGCCAAGCTACCTTGAAAGTCACCTCTTTGTCACCAGAAATATGAAAATACAGTAAAGACTGTGGGAGAGAAGCAGATAACTTTTTTATTTTTTCATCAGCATGCATCTCTCCGTTGAGGTAATAGACTCTACCAAACCAATCATCAATTCATATGACATAAATGAAAGCGGAGGAGATCACAGTCACAGAAATGTCAGATTCATGATAAAAAATGAGAAAGACATTTGCACTGATGTGAAAAAGTTTAAGATAGCCTTCTAAGCCTTCATTTATTTTGAAAATATATTCAAAATTTCTCAGTGACCCTAAGAGCCTCAGGAATTAGAAAAAACAAAACAAAACAAGAAGCAAACCAACCTATCAACCAACAAGATGCCTAATGTTTGCAAGGAATACACTAAAAAGTGTGAACATGAGCAGAAACTACCAAGATGGATTTTTGAGAGAATGAAGCCGTAAGAAACTAACACCACAGTTATAATATGGGCTGACAGCTCAGCTGGATTAATCTCCTGTTTTAAGGATCATCTCATGCACATCATTAACTTGTCCTTTTCTTTCTCCCTGGTGTATTTCACTACAGAATTTTAAATTAGAAGCAGCAGCACAGAAAAAAGAAAAATCATTTGATTAAGGGATTTGTTTCATTAACATTTTTAAGGAGATGATAACACAGTGATCAACATGAAGTTGATCAGTTGAAAGTACTTTTGGCAGAACAGCTCTTTTTTAAAATAATGCTCACAGCTGATGATAGCATTAAGCTACTGACTTCCTCACATATGGACCAGCAATGACCCCATATTACGTCCTGATGTATAAGTGATGGATTTTGAAAAGAATAATGTCCTGATGCAGGAAGAAACAGGGGGGTGTGTGGAAAAAATCAATGAAACCATGTCAAGAAACACCATCTTTGTCTCACAGGCTCATTCATTATGAGATCTTAGTGGCACACTTTTCTGAAATATTAATATTTCTTTCTGTTCAGATTTAAACTGTCTTTTTTAAAAAACCTTTTTTCCCCTGAATGTAAATTCTCTTTTAATGGCAGGTCATAACAAAAAGTTTCTACAGATTAAAACACTTCTGACAAAATGCAGGGCTGAAAGGCTGCACAGTCTAGTCCTAATGTAGTGTTTCAACAGCACTCAAGTGCAACTCTTCTAGCATTTGTGTGAATCCAGAGTTGTAAAACAGATGCTGAGGAAAGTCTCCTGCCTTCGGGGACTGAGTTGCTTAAGTGGCACAATCTAAGAACCACAATTTCTACCCATAAGCTATAAATATGAAGTGAGATGTCTGTTCTCCTGTGGACTTTGTATTGCCTCCAGTCTTCTCCCACACAGTCTCTTCAACTGCACATTCCCCATACTCCCTTCCCTTCAATCCTTTGACTCTGTTTGTCAACTTTACTGTTTTCCATTTTTTGTTGTTTCTGTCTACCTTTTCTCTACTTAATTCCAACTCCTACTGGCCTCGGTTCCTTGTTTTTTTCTTCTTCCCCATCAAATCCTTTACCTCTCTGGTACTGCTAGAGTTAGCAGCTGTTTTATCTCCTGGATTTGCACAGTATCTCATGCTGGAGCCTCTGTTCCAGTATTTTTGATTTCTGCAATACATCAGATCAATGCCACCTACTTCAGATCTAGCTGGAAAGAAAGCACACTTGCATCAGCATAGCTACATTGCAGATCACAGGAAGGGAAAGAGCTGTAAGGAATGGAGCCACTCAGCACACGAGAATCAACATGAGGATTATTTTGGACATGGAAGATGTGTGAAAGGATATGACCAAGGGCTCTGCACTGCACAGGGGGATGCTTCTTGGGATCAGGCAGCTAAACACCAGTGTAGTAGGGCACAGTCTGTTGTAATAAATTGCCTCTGAAGCAGATGGATGTGTGTTACTCTACAAAGAGGCCAGTCTCTCAAAGCATAGTAACAAGTAGTAGCTCAGTTTTATTTCAGCCTTATGTGTGAAAGCAAATTAAACTGCTTAACTGACACAAGACAGAGAGTCAGTTTTTCTTGGCAGCCAGCCTTCTCGTCTACAAAGTCATCTAATTGTGACACTTGAGCTTTGCAGAAATGGCTTCTGTACAGACACATCAGAACCAGAAGATTTACACCTGCTAAAATCCATCTCGAAAGATTTGCAGGTTCACAGATGTACACAGTTTGAATGTTTCCGAGACTTGATAAGTATTTATATCTACTATGAATACAAGCATATGCTCCAAAAGCTCTGTATGAACAAGTGCAAGATATACAGAATGTTTGCTGAAAATTTCCAGGAGTTGGTTGGAAGAGAAACAACCCTTGCCTCCCTGACTCCAGGAACAGCACTGCTGCACCGGCTTCACTGTCAGACCTCCATTATTTCCATGTAAAACTCTATCAGTTTCCAAAGCTAACACTTTTATGAGCATCACGTGAGTTGTGTACGGTATGTTGCTACATCTCAAAAATCACATTAACATATCAGAGTGATTACTTCACTTGAAATATTATCTCTGAATCCCACTATATTCAATACATTTTCCTCATAGAACGTTATTTGCAATGTATACAGGACTTTTTTTCCAATCTGGATAAAACACTAATCATGCAATTTTAACCTCTAAGCTTCTTATTTGATACTTTATCTGCCTTTTATCGCATGCATTTATTTATGTATTTCCTACAGGGTATCTGAGATGTATTAGTTTTGCCCCTTTGGGACAACTTGCACACATGGGACATCCTTTCTTTAACAGGGTATTTGGTCAGCTAATGCAAGTTCTCTGGAGATATTTAAATCACTCAAAACGCTAAGCAAGGTCATTCCAGAGACCTGTTATAATTTTTGAAGTGACTTAATTAATCATAGATTGACTTTATGCAATCAGAATGGCATGTATTTTCACAAGTTTTCTTGAAACAAATCTGTTCGTTCACCAGATTGGTAGCACTGCAGTCTGCCACTTTTTTGGAGAAGTACCAACACACTGCAATGCCTGGCAGGATGCAGATTTATGCCTGTAAAAACACAATTGAGATTTTAATTGTCATACAGAAAACAGATAAGCATTGCAACATACTTTTTTCTAACACGACGGCCATGTGTATGGATTTTTTTTTCCAACAAAAATCTCATTCAAATTAGGTTGTTTCTATAACATTATCTGAATAAAAATATCAGAAATGTAAAGCCATTTGACTAATCTCTTCCTAGTCTGGTGATCATTCTTAAGGGCTATATTACTGTTATCTGCCACTCAACCCAGTTTCCAAAAGCACCGAGTCTCTGAAACTACACAGAAGCCAAAAGAATTTGCAGATAGCGTCCTTTGAAAACTGGGGCAGCTCTCTTCCTGGGACTTGAAATCCTTCAATTTCACCTTGGTTTCAGTCTGAAGTACCCTTCAAAGAAATAACAGCTCAGTCTCTCTTTAAATGAATGGTACTGAACCAAAACAATTGGAATTACGCCTGCTCATACAGTAGTAATTTAAGCTGCCATGACAGGTCAGTTTCCTAATAAAAATATAGGTAAGATCTACTAACATAGATGAGGCTTACATCTGTCCTACTTGTAAATGGTATTACAAGACAGATTTTGTTGAGCAAATCAGTTTGCTAGGGAAGTTTTATGTGTTGCTGCACAATGAAACATAAATAATAAACATTCAGAAAGAGATGAACTAAAACCAGCTGCATGAGATGGACTCCACAGTTCATCCAGTACCTCCTTTAGCTACAGAACATTTAGGTACATAATAGCACTTAAATACACTTTAAGGGAAATTAGAAAAGTTACCTTGTCTTTTAAACATACAATGGTTTTTCTGGAGTCTTTCCTTGAAAAAGCACTCTGGATAACTCAAAACTTCATGAAGTTAAGATGAAGATAAGATGACATCTTATCATCAGCTCTCTCTCTTTTCTGATGTACCAAATTTTCCCTAAGTCACTCACTTTCTCCAGTCTGAACTCTTGGGGTCAGGAAAAAATTGATGGAAATCACTTACTATTTTCCAGTTTCATAAAATTGTAATAGTTGTGGTCTTAGGTAGAAAGCCTAAAGTTTAAAGAAGCAAGTTTTAACTGACTTGAGCAGAGGAAAACTTTCTGCGAGTCAGTTATTTAAATCTGTCAAAGCTGACAGGTGCAGAACTGTACCAAACACCAAAAAAAAAGGTAAGCTGCATCATGATTATCAATATATATAAAATAACAATAAGCTAACGTCTGTGTCTCTAGTAACAGATTACATAACAATTATATAATATATGTATCTCCTATATATAATACTCTTCCCTTAATTTTTTTTTTTTTAAGTGTTTATATGTGTGTATGTGTGTATGCATAAGCAAATTCCCATATTGTTTTTATGGACCACTCCAAATCTTCTTGGGTCAGCTTCATGCATTTGATAAGATCATAGCTGAGAAAAATGCTTTTACATCCAAACCCAGTCCTCCAGATGCCAATCTGTTACTGCAGTAAGATCAAGAAGCTAGTGAAACTGAGATTGTGGGACCTGTTAACATCTCTACCGAGCAGCAGATGGAGCCAGCACAGAGGGATATTAAAGCCCTTTTGTTCATGTCTTCACATTGTACTTGAAGTCAGGCTAGTGAAGAAGTGAAGCTTGCTTTAGTGGATGAATCTAAGATAGAAAAGCCACCTGGTTCTTGTTTACCCAAACATTCAGAGTGGTGTAGCAACTACCTGTAACTTAGCCCTGCTATTCTGTGATCTGCACTACTGCGTGACAAGTTTTCCTCAGAGAGAAACTTGAGAAACAGTAAAACTGAGTAAAAACTGGACTTCTACAGGACACAAAGAACATGCCACATACAAGTTATTGACATCTTAAATAACTAAAAATATTCTGTATATGAGGGAAAAAAATGCTTTAGAAAGAGTACATTTTCAAGATGTTTATATACAAAAAGGAAAATATAAAAGACAACTCACAGAAAGTCATTAACTCAATGTCCTCAAACACTGCAAGCCAAGAACTTTGTATCCTTCAAACCCAATCAGAAGAATACAGTCCAATATCAGTATCCTGCCCCAAGTACATTCTTTGATCAATGGGTTAATCTGTACAGGGCATTCTCAAATGCATCACAAGAAAGAGATCAATACCTCCTGGACCTAGAAAAGGACTCTCGCAGACAATTTTTGCCCTTTTTGGAAATAAACTGGACTTTCAGCAAAGCAATGTAAATATACACCAAATATTACCAACAATAGAGCTGTGAAACATGACATTAAGTGGAAATACATTCAGTATTTTTTTTCTTGGACATATCTGAACTGAGTCACACAAGCGCTGTTCTGTCTTTCCCTCCCAAATGGTTCACATTCATTTGTAATAGACAGCATTGCTGGCACCTGACAAGAGAAAATCTAATGAGACAAGTGTTGCTTCTGTACCAGAGACAGATTTGGATCTAAACTGAAACTTGAGATGCAAAGAAAAGCCAAAGCAGCTTTGTCTCAATCCTTCATATAACCTTTTATTTTCATATGGGAAGGCTGACTAAGAACAGTTACATAAAAACTAGCACTGACATACATCTTCTTGTAACCTCACATCTACTTTTAAGGGAGGCTGATACCCTAGTTTTTCGTTACAGAGAAATGGACATCTTCTATCACTAAGAATCCATGTACAAAGAACAGAATAAATTAGAAACCATGTCTGACATTGCTGATTTTGAATCCAAACACAGAGACATTGTGTAACAAGTACCACTTCATTTCAACCACTTTCTAAATTTCAGTATGAAATAAAAATATATTTCATCTTAATTAAGATTAACCTTTAATCATGATATCAAAGGAGGCTCTATAAGTAAAAACACAGATGTGATCATCCCACTCTACTCAGTGCTTTTGGGCTGCATCTGGAGAACTATGTACAGTTCTGGTCCCCACAAATCCAGAAAGATATCGACTGACTGGACTCTGAAGATGAACAAAGGGCTGAAGAACCTACCCTCTAAGATGTAATTCCAGACAACTTCCAGATCGTTTAAGAGAAATACATAATTTAACATAGAATAACTAAATTTCAGTCTTGTCTATATTACATAATGTTTTCACTGATTCTACACCCATGTAAATTAAAATACATATTACATATTTAAAGAAAGAACAAAATTGTAAGAGCATGTTTTTCAGCTGTACACTTTCTCCTTGACTGTAGTCATAAAGGTCTGCTTTGCGAAAACTCTACAGTCAAGATTAGAAACCATTAACTCGAACTACAAGGT
Organism: Ramphastos sulfuratus; assembly: GCA_013399055.1. NCBI lineage: Eukaryota > Metazoa > Chordata > Aves > Piciformes > Ramphastidae > Ramphastos > Ramphastos sulfuratus. The sequence continues at coordinate 73,995 of WBNM01034102.1, forward strand.
CATCAAGATAAGGATAAAATCAATAGGATTGTCCTTCTGGTTTTTTTGGGTGGTTTGGTTTTTTTTTTTTCCAGATATGGCTAGTAAGTCTCTACAGCACATTCTTCTCCACACATATTCAAATATTTACTCTGGCTGCAATTTAACTTATGGTTTGTTTTGTAAGATGCCGGTGTTCCAGTTTTGACTGTAGCACCCTTTCCTTCATTTGGTGGGACCACACTGCTGTAAGGTCTTGCTCAGTATACACAACTCAGTCAAGTCTGGGTAATGTACAGCTTGCTGAAGAGAATGGGAAAGTAAGGCTCAAATAACGGAAGATGGCATCCAGATATTACAGTTATGATCACTGTTATAAAGCAGAACAAAAAAAAAAATCTGCATTAAGTTTGATGTTAAATCATTAAATACAAGTGCAGAAATTGGAATCTCTGGAAATGCAGCCAGTGATGACCTCCATGAACAAACCTACTGCACATTTTGAAGAGGCTGGACTCCAGATGCCACCAAAACTTGCATCATGAGCTGGTGATGAAAAAGCTGTCAATGGATGATGATGAGCACTATCACAGCCTATGTTTACATGTTGCATAGTAACTCTTACAACCCTTTGCACAACAGTCTACCTACCTTGCCCATCCTTCTGCCATCGATGTGAGCATCACAGTATCACCGTATAANTAGCTAGGTAGATGGTTCATGAGGGGATTAATAGTTAACTGATTTATACTGTACCGCTTGTGAAAAAGCAACACTGCAGATCTGGGTTTTCTACAGAATCCTTTTTATTTTGGCTGGTAACCATTTCACTTCCCTATACCTGTGATCCCACACTCCCTGAGCCTGTAAAACAGCATTAGTTTGTGCTCTCTGCCACCAGGGAGCCTAACACAACACGACCCTGACTGCCAAAATGCAAGAAACTGACACACAACATTTTCACCCAGGATATTGGAACTAATGTCATGAATATAAGATACCAAAAGTAAGAATTTGGGGGTGGGGGAGGGGTAAGGGGAAAAGATAAAAGTTTAACAGATAAATAACTTTGCATTATTTAACTCAATATTTTCCTGACTTTGAGAATTCCTGTCATTCTTTCAATAGCCCATAACCTGTAGTAATGGAGCTTCTGCTTAACTTAATCTCATTTACCTACATGTTTGTAAAAGAACTGAGAAAATGTGTTACATAAAGTATACTAATTATCTTTGGAAATTCAAATGAAAACATAGCAAAATGCATATGAATAAATCCATGATTTATATAAGAATGTATATAAAAGTTATAAAAGCAACATTAGTGTCTTTAAGGAAGAATGGGGAAGAATCCCCCAAAACACACTTGGACACCACTGAAATAGTATAAAAAGATTATGTTTTCTAAACTTATTTAAAAATTCAGCTATTAGGTCTGATTCGGAGATGTGCATGTAGTACACATGCTGGCTGGGAAAAATTGAAAACCTGCAATTTCTGAACCTCTCACTCTTAAAGGTGTAAATATTGTAAATTAATCAAAATATTCTATTAACATTTGTACTTCAAACAGATGATAAGTAAGTAGATTAATGCTACATTGAACCTTTTAGCTCTCCTTCCATTACTCTGGATTAATGTGTTCTAGATTTTTTTTTTTTTTTTTTTTTTTTTTAGGAACAAGAGCAAAGAAAGTTTCTAAATGCAATGTAATTCTAATCAGGTACATATTAACTATATAAATCTTACAGAAGTAATGAGTTAAATTTCAGTACCGTGATCATAAATCCTGCAAATGTTGGCCCCCAAACCGTGCACCAACTATTGTAAGCATTCAAATCTTTCTGAACGTTCTAGCTTCAAAAGGAAGGGTGGAAAAAAGCCATTACTCTAAGAAATGTATACGAATATGAACGCCACATATTGAGAAAAGGGGATTACTAGGAAATATTCTAGAATGTGTGTAAGCACAGTTTCTCACACAGTTGGTAGATTTTGGTCCATTGACGAAAGAAGCATGCAGCAATGTTACACACTTCACAGCAATTCAGAGCAGACCTAACACTTATTTCACTATAAGACAAAGCAAAGTTCCATTCTTTCTTTTGAAATTATTCAATGCAGTAAAATTGGATACAGATAGAATAAATAAACCTTTAGGTTTATAAGCTAACTGGGTGATAAAACTTGTTGGGTTTATCATCTAATTTCAAATATCATATATACCTAAAGAAGAGATAAAATATCATCTGAATTTGAGCAGTACTGCCGATATTTTTGAACACACTAATACAAGTTTTACTAAGTTTTAAAATTCCAAAATATTCTGTGCTGTTGTAGAAATTAAACCTTCTGTTTTATCCTTTACGTAAGCAACTTCAGTCAATGAGGACAGTCTAGAAGCACATTAAAATAAAAAGTAATTTAAATTTTAGTCTAGAACAGTCTAGAAGCACATTAAAATTAAAATTACTTTTCCATCAACTGTGTAGAGCTTAATCATATCAGTACCTTCTCACATAGTTTTTAATGGCATCATGTTTCAATAAATCACATTAAAGTCTTATTTAAAAACAATAAGGAGTCTATCAAAGCAGTAAACTCATAAAGCAACACACAAATCAAGAGAATTAGCTGACTGATGTGGCTGCAACAATTTGAACAAAGTTACACCAATTCCAGTCTCCAAGCCCATTGAAGACAACAAATTTTCCACATCTTACTGAAGATTTGTCAATATGAGCTGGTGTACCTGACTTAGCTCACAGAATCTGCGTCATTGTTTGACCTTGCTCTGATCCGCAACCCCCGTAGGACCCAGTACCAGTGGGCCAAGCTTCAGAGTACAAGACATTGCACTGATTTTACTGCCTTTGAATCACTGAAACGGATGTTTAATCACGAATCTTCAAAAACAGCTGCTTAAAAACTTAAAAGGTAGGTTCTCAAGTGCTCTGTTGGATTGCAAATCAACAACTTGCTAGATTAAGTCCTATCTGAAACCCATATGTATACTGCTTTGCTTTACCATTAAGCTGTTACGCATTGGACAAGATATCATACAATTTTACCTTGAGTTTTCCTGGCTTCCCTACTTTTAATATCCATCTTGTTGTTATGAATCTTCAAAAAGTTTTCAGTGAATCCTTCTTTTATATCCCAACAGTAACCTGAAGTATAGTTTTTAGAAAAAAAAAATCCTCAAAAAAGTGCATTGCTTGCTAACAGATGGATAGAGGATCTTATTACTATGCAAGAAACAATTCTTTAAACAGACTGTAAGCTAGCATGCCCTGTGCTATCACATTTATCTGGTAAGATTATTATAGTAGTAAGTTACTGTAGTCTACCACAAATCAATATATGTTGACTCAAAAGTCAAGGCCCAATTCAACCACAATTTCACATTCTACAGGTTTCTGCCAATTTATTATTCATACACTACGACAGATTAATGTTTTTCACGTCTGTTTGAAGACAGTCCAACCCAGCTAAAAGCACAAATTTCAAGCTCTTCAACTTGATTCTTTGTACACTACCATCTTGAATAGGGAAACCAGGAACACATTTCTGGAGGGAAAACTGTTTCAGGATTATTGGATAAACGAAGTGCTGCACAGAAATCTTCTGAGAAGTGTGCTCAGTAGAAAGCAGCTTGGCAACGTAGAATTGTACAAATCTCTCAGAAATCTTGAAGGCTGAAATGAAGAATTCTAGATTTGAGGCACTTGGATTTTATAGAATCATAGAATCAACCGGGTTGGAAGAGATCTCCAAGATCATCCAGTCCAACCTATCACCCAGCCCTATCCAATCAACTAGACCGTGGCACTAAGTGCAACCCTACATTAGACAGAATTCAGAAACTAATCAATTATGACAGTCAACAGAATCTAATGTTTGTTCTTGTGTAAAAGCTTAGCTCTTTGCAATACTTTATGATAAACATGGATTGTTTCAGCTCGGATTTCATGAAGTGGCAACTTCTTCACAGCTACGCTGGAACGTGTTACCACACATTTAATTTTACAAGTGTTAATTCTCCCTTGATCAGTTGCTAAATTGAGAAGATAATTGAGGGACAGTTACTATCTGGAGGCAATTATACAGGACAAGTCCAATATACAAACAATCTATGTAAATGAGAGCAACTCAACTTCAATAAACACAGAACGGTGGCACTCCCTATAAATGGACTAAGTACCAGCTATGTTACCACAGTGTGGCAATCATGTGTATGTTCTTAAACAGCCATTGGTGGGCTAAGATTAAAATGTCAGTAAAAGCATTTCAGGAATAGCTGGCAAAATCTACCATGAATGTAAACCAGCCTACCTAGCTTCTATTTTCAGCAATACAGACCTTAAATACTACATTTGAAAGAGACACAATAAAAAACAAAACAAACAAAAATCAGTTTGTGTCTGTGAACTATGCAGTGTGTTAAAATACCTATTCAAAATACACAACCTAGACAGAAAGTTCTGTCCATGGCAGTATTCTGTCCATGACAGTGGACAGAGGTACGCATTTTACTTGGCAGCATGGAAAACACAGTTATCTATACACAGGCCATTTCACATAAGGAGAGAAGCTATGCAATCTCTTGCAGAGATTTGAAAAAGCCTTTCTAACATAAACATATTAAACAAGAAGATAGCCACTGTCTTTAGAAATGTAGCTGAAGATCATCTTAGTCTTTCGAAGTATAAAGGCACCCCTGAAGTTCTCAGCAATTACGTACTCTCTCAGACAAAGCCATCTTTGTTCACAAGGAATACTATCTATAAGCAGTTTTCATAATGGTATATTCAATTCTGAACCTCCTCCAAGATGCTGACAACCAGAGTTAAATAATCACTCTTAAGTGACAAAAGCTGAAGTCACTTCAATAGTTGATTTGGGCCATAAAGATTACTAGGCTGAAAAACACACCAAACCACAACTCAGCTTCAATGCCACAAGCACAAGACACAGACACACTCAGATTTGTCATACCTAAATGCCCTCTACATCACACACACTAAAATATTACAGAATCACCAGAACATTAGGGGTTGAAGGAGGCCTTGAAAGATCATCTAGTCCAACTCCCCTGCCAGAGTAGGATCACCTAGAGCAGATGACACAGGAACCTTTACACAATTGCTTCATAAAAACTTCCTTGCAGTTTCTTCCCATGCAAAGGAAGAACTGCATACAAAAACAACAACAAAATGCTCACAACATCTCAAAGTAATTCTAAGGGCACTCAGTATAACAGTGATAAAGGAGAATGTAATACCATTAACAGAACATGTTAAAATTTTCTGCACATCTGTTTAGCTTACATGTCAACTGAAAAGTAACTAGCACATAATTCTTTTTGGTTGGTAGATAAAATGGTAGTTTTATTTATGATTACAACAGAAAATTGCAAAGAGGAAAAAAAAAAATCTGGCTAATTTTGAGGCTGCCCTAGAGAAGCATCATTATTTGAATCAGTCCAAACTTCTAACTTTCCAAGTAACTCCAGATGTACATTAAGAGAGTACTTTCTGTTAATGTTGCACAAAGTGTGTTCTATTGTTCAATGGCTGTAATTAAAATGTCAAAATATTTTATGAAAAACATTCATGCATTGCACTTCTCTCGGTGACTTCAACTAATACATCTTTTCCAATCTTGGTAGATTCTGTAGCCCTGTAACAGGAAATACACTGAAATAAAAATGAAATAATTTATGCTTTCATGAAAACACGTGACTCCAGATTAATTGCAGTTCACTGAAATCATCTATCACTGCTTAGATGACTAGTATAGCACTTCTCCACTCAACTCAGTTTTGTACTCTGAAATTACCTTTAGTTATTTTTCTGTTCCACGTGTGTGTATACTGCATATGAGCACATATATTCCTATAAAGAATTGTAAATTGAAAAACTACTGATTTACCCCTTTAGACAAAAGACTAATAATCAAACCATTCTTGAAAATCAAATCATGCTTGAACAACCATTTGAATATCAGATAATTTCTTTATCCTTGAAATCTGAGTTATGAAGAAGTATGGGCATGTGGAATTCATTTAAGGCCTAAAACTACATGTAGAACTTGATTTTTTTAAAAAGAAAAATTCATTTCTATAATTGTGTATTCTCTTAATTTGAATACACTCTTGGGATAAGTTCCTGCATTCAGGTATTTCCTTGTTTTACATTCACATACTTCTAAGCGGTTTCACTTTCAGACATCGCACTTCCCTTTTCTGTTTTTGTCATTATTGGAATGTTAAAAAGCATTTTAGGCGTTTCCTGTGATACAGTCTTTACTACCTCCTATAAAAATAGCAGTGTTTTTCTTTATCTGTGCCCTTGCTATATAATCTCAATCACCTGGCATTTGAAAGAACTGTTCTTCTAACTTCTTGGACCTTATTTTCTTTTGGTGTATGAGATTTATTACGTGTGAAATATTGTACTGCACTGCTTACTGACTTCAGTGTCCCATTCTGGGAAAGCAGGCAGGCATCCCTAATGACAACAATGTTAATGACTCCAGCTGATGTTTCTACTTTTCCAGCCAATGGAAATGTGAGCCCTGTTCCTGCAAGCAGCATGTTTCCTGAAGCAATGGTCCAGCTCACTCCAAATGCTTACTATCTGGAGCAAAGCCTACCAAAGGAAAAGAAGTAATTTATATTTTCCATAAGCAGGACTGTTTAACATAAAACCAGGTAAGTCATGAGGGGAAAAGAAAAAGAAATGGGGAAAAAACAAACAACCACCCACCAAAAAAACCCAAACAAAAACCCCACCACCCTAAAGCTTGTTCTCTCCAAGGAAGTAGCTTAAGACAAAGTTTCATAATGGGAAAATAAAAATCAGAATCAGTACATTTCTGTAGAACCTTTCATTTAAGGATCTCCAAGTAATTTGAAGCCATTAATTCATAGATTTTTTTCCAGGTGTATCCAGTTCTGGGCTCGTCAATTCAAGAGAGACAGGAATCTACTGGAGAAACCAATAGAGACCTACATGGATAATTAAGGGATTTGAACATATCACCTATGAAGAGAGACGTGAGGCTGTTAAATGTGGAGAAGAGAAGGCTGAGAGGGGATCTTATTAATTTCTGTAAACATCTGAGGGTAGGTGTCAAGATAAAGGTGATGATCTCTTTATGGTGGTGCCCAGCAACAGGACAAGGAACAATGGGTTTAAGCGGAAATACAGGAAGTTCTAGCTCAACATGAGACAAACTTCTTCACTGTGAGAGTGATGGAGCACTGGAACAGGTTGCTCAGGGAGGTTGTGGAATCTCCATCTCTGGAGTGTCCCAAAATCCACCTGAATGCATTCCTGTGTGGCCTGCCCTAAGTGATTCTGATTTGGCAGGGATGTTGGACTAGATGACCTCTGGAGGTCCCTCCCAACCCTAATGTTCTATGATTCAGTGTCTTTTCTTTGTTCACACAGCACTGAGAAATGAATGTGCAAGCTTTTGCTCACAAATTTGACATGCATAAAGACAAGAACTTTTTACAATTAACGGCTTGGCAATGGTTTTGTTGCACATGTCAGAAAACACTTTAACAAAGCTACATTTCCTTCACCCAGCGCTATGAAACTGTCCATTCAATTACCAAACTAACTACTGACAAGAAAATTCATGCAACAGATACTCACGACTAAGAAATTCAATTTCCCCCTGAAGCACAGGGAAACAGCTGCCAAACTTGGAAAATATCCTGCTATTAGGTAGCAATTACTGTGCCATACCTGATGTCCCATGTAGCCCTGTCAGCCATCATTTTGAATTCCTTGACAGTCTCTCATAGATGCTTCCATTCAATTTATCAGTGATATATGGACCAAATACTCAACACTATCCCAACATCTCCAGATCAAAAAATAGTTTAACAGTATTTGACAGATTAAAAGAATGAACAAGCAGTGTACAAGGACACTGATTATGATGAGAAGCTTACAAACATGTTAAAAACCTCCAAATGTATGCAACTGCCTATTTATAATTCTACTGAAATGTAACAAAGTTTAAGATTCAGCAAGCATAATATTTAGACTCCACATTTAACACTGAGGACATGGAACTGGGTTGCTGGAAACCTGGGCATGTGCTTGGTCTCTGACTTCTTCCTATCTCATTCTTCACAGCCTGTTAGACTGTGTACTCATTTTTTGAAGGTGGCTTATTAATTCATTGTTCCTTTTCAAAAGCAGATGCCCTCATGGCTGAGTTTTACTTGCAAAGCATAGAAAGAAACAGCTAGCAACTTGCATATGATAAAAACACCAAATTTGTACAGCTGTATTATTAATGTATCAGCTACATTGTGTTTAGTTCATTTAAGGGGGGAGGTGGAGGGGAGGGGAGGGGAGGGAAGGGAAAGGCAACCTTGCCCAAGCCAAAGACTGTCCTACAGGAACACATGAGTTTATTATTCAGCAAAACAGATTAAATTTTCAGGAAGCCCATCCGCTTACTCTTGTGAATACATTAGCTATTTTCCCACTATGATATAATGAAGTGCTACCAGAACAAACATTCACTTTCTTGAGCAACATGAAGAAAATAATTTGACTTTAGCAGAGTGTTTTTTTTCCTAGATAATTCTCTTCTTCCAATCTATTCTACTGTCTTCATGCATTATGTTTCAAAGTAGATTCTAAAATTTGGGGCTTAAGTCTTTCCCACAATTCTGTACAAATCTAACATAATAAAACTGTGGATCTTAAGACATGTATGCAATACAAACAATCATTCAGTTAATTAATACAAAAGACAACAAGCTCTGAGCAACACATCCCTCATTTATAATCATGACTAGTCCTATGCCATGACAAGGCTGAAGATTTGTTTTACAAATTATAATGAAAAGTCACAGTGTAATCTAAAACATTGTTTAAAGGTTTTTTTGGGGTTTTGTTTCCTTTAAATCTATACTGAACAATTATATGATTTTTTCATCTTGAAATCAAGACATGCAGTACCTAGGTATGTAAGATTCCCATATTGGGCATTCATTGGCAGGTAGCTGTTTTCCATTATAATGAATTATATTGTTTCTTTTTCTTTTTTTTCTAAAGGCATTTTATTAAGCTCTCCAATTCTTATTAAAATTTTCATACCCTATGGTGAGGCTGACAACAGTGTAGATTTGACAACCAGAAGCAGAGTAATCTAGCAAGAAATTACTATGCAAATGTGTCTGAGAGAAGATAACATTAATAAATATTTGCTGATGGGTCTTTTGCTCCAGTAAACAGCACATTTGTAATAAAAACTTAAACATAGTTGCAGCCAAAGATCAGAAACCTCAGATGTACATGTGGCTGGTGGAAGACAAAAGAAGGAAAACACTTATATATGTTGTAAATTTAGAGGAACCAAGCCAAACTCATTATCTTAGATGAAAATACTTCCAACTTCTCACATCTATCGTTTCATTCACGAAAAAAAAAAAAAAGAAGGGAAAAAAGGGACATCTTTTTATTCATCAGTTACCAGCAACTTCTAAAACTGTCTTTCATAAAACTCAGATACTTTCAGAGCTGAAGCATGAAGCAGAACAGGCAACATGAGGTTTGTCGTAAAACAAACAACTACCAAGCAAACAAACAAAAGGCCTGAAGAGTAATCTGCTAAAGAAAACCTTCATACATTTTAAACTTAGTTCTGCAGCTAAAAGAATATAAGTTACAGGAGAGCACATCATATTACAACTGTTTTTTCCCAACAATAAAAAAACCTCTGACACTGAAAGAGAACAGGAGAAAATACTACCACCGTGTGACTACCTAAAATTTCAATTCAGACTACAAGAGTGTAAGAAGATGTTTCAAAAATAAAAAAAAACAAACAAACCAAAAACCACCCACCAAACAAAACAGTAACCTCTCTGAAGTAACTTCTTAGCTCCAACAGAAATAAGTAGAGGGAGGGTTTATATAGCAAGGAAAAAAAACACTTATAAACGCAATTCAAGCATGACCAATCCTCACAGACATTCAGTGATGCACAGAAGAGCAGAACTCTACTTCTGTTTTAGTTTTCCACTTCAGCTACTGCTACAAAATAACCATTTTTTAATTCAAACTATACTGTTTTTTCAGTTGCCACATCTTTTGTTTTACTTGATTCATGGACAGCACTCTCAAAATCCTGAATACAGGTACACATATGGATTAGAGGTCATCCTGCCTTAGAAGCGAGAAGAGCTTAGATATAAGTCAAGCTTGCAAGTGGTACAGAAATTGTAGAAATAAATTCCAAGCAACACTTAATTTTATAGAGCATTTTCATTCCCTTTTCTGTGGGACAAAGTTTGGTATGAGAAAAAAAAAATGCCACATTCTGACAACACAGTCTTTGGAGTCACAAATCCTGAATACCTGCTTGCGAGGTATTAGAAAGATTAGTATTATGTATTAAAGTCACAGGCTTAAAAGAAAGCCTGTTAACAGTGACATCTTATCAAGCAGTTCATACAACTGAACTGAGCATTTTACCTTAAGTAAAACAGGAAGGAATTAGTCATCCAAATAAATTTGCATGCTTACACAGTGCTTCCACACTTACACAAAAATGCCTTTTCGTAGTTTGCGGTATTGATGGATGTAGGTGCTGAGGACATGTTCCAAAGGAGGTAAAGCCATCCCTAGGATAACAGTCTGAATATAACACTGCATGATATTGTCTCTAATCAATTCCAATAAAGTGGGAAAAAGACAATGACTAATGGGCATGCCTGTCAAGTACTAGTACCAGTGTACCAAAAAAGATAAATAACAACATTATTTACATGGTTAGATTGCAGATATTCTTAGTTCCAAAACTTCAGGTAAAACTGTGAAAAAAACATCTGCCAAGTAAATCATATATATAGTGGCTTCACAAGTTGGCTAGGAAATTGGCAAAAGATTCTATATTCCCTGTTTTCTGCTTCTTTACTGAAGGTATGCTTTAGATAAAAGTCCTTGAAACCAATGCCAAGAAAATCAGGCGAGATGATAAATATATAAAGGAAATCAGACTAAAATTACACCACCCTGATTCTCACATTGATATTAAGCTTCACAAAAACAAAGGGAAAAAAAACCAACCAAACAACAAAACTAAAACCAAACAACAAAACCCAAACCAAACNATACAATTTACTCTAGTAAAATATTCCAATTAGCCTCAAACCAGCACAAGGGGGAAAAAAATAAAAATCAATCAAATGAAAACAAAACACCAAAAACTCTCAACAGCAACAGAAACCCCATGAAAACAAACAAACAAACAAACACACACCAAACAACAGTACAGAACCAATTGCAAAATAACTTTGGGTGCTAAAGGTCACTATGAATTCTGGGTGGTATCAAGAAGTGGACAGAGAGTAGTTGCACAGCTGCCTGTCAGTATTTAACGTGCAGTTTTAGAAACACAGGCCAGCCTCTACAGAAGAGAAAACAAGCAGGGCATACCATAAGCAAGGAAACGACTTGAAAATCATGTCCTTTCACAAGTTCTCAGCAAGGAAATCTTTATCCTGCCAGCTGAAAATTGACTAGAGGAGAGGAAAAGGCAGTAAAAATCCTAAAACGTCTTGAGATGTATTGGTATCATGTTCCTAACTTTGTGCTAAGAAAGACAGCTTTATGAACTCAGTTCTGGCTTAAAGAGTATTTGTTACCAGTAAGAATATGTCCTGCAGATTGTAAAATCCAGGACCCAATAGTCTACTACTGTGGAGGCAAAAGCTGTCATCCTGATTCACTGAAGAGTCACTGAGACCATCGATGCAAACCATGATATTAAAAGAAAAAAAGTAACACATGCTCTTTTCAGATGCTACTTGATCTGTGCTTGTAATTGCACACTTAATAGAAACAGTGCTGGACTTTAAATCAAGCTGCCTTGCTCTTTCAAAAGAGGAACATACCTAATAATAGGAGTACTTTAATAACAGGAAAGAAAAGCCACCTCATAATTAGAAAATTCAAATTGGCAAGATGCGGTTCTTAACTGCAGAGGTAAGGAGTTATTTAAACAATTCAAGAGTGTCACAAGTAAAATGATCACATTCTGGAGTCCTTAAATTGAACTTGGATGTGTCTCTAAATAATATTTTCTGGTTCAATTGCAGATTTATTGGACTTAATAGCAAGCACTGGCACATTAGGAAAAGCAATTTCTTCTGCTGAAGGAATTAATGTTCGAGGTTATTTTGTCTGGTGGTGTACAGGAGATAAGACTTCATGATTCCTTTGGTCCTCAGAGTCTACGAGCCTCAGTGGATGCACCGATTCCAATTTTGTTTATACTAGAAGAGTCAGGCTAGACCATACATTGCTTACAAATTTGTTGACTTTCAAATTTTTTGATAACAAGTTTCCTTTGATTAGCGTAAGAAGAAGATTCTTCTCATTATTTTCAGTTAATTGGCAGATGTCCCTTCAGACTCCACCCTGGCAGCTGATTGCTCCACACCACAACAGCACGGTCATGTTCTATTAATGTTCAACAACAAAATTAAAGGGGGGGAAAAAATACAAAAAAAGACAGACTATTCCTACAAGACTGTAGTTCCTCAAAAGTCCTCTACTTTGCATCTGCACTGGTACTGCTTGTAACGGCTACATAAAATCTGAAACCTTGAGCTTGCGATACGATTTCTGCTGACCCTAGAACTCTATTAAAGGCAGGCAATAAACAACATGATTGTGCAGTAGATGTCCTAGAAAATAATACAGTGAGTTAAGGGATTTCAATTTCAGGATAAGTGTATTTATGGTAGCACATCAGTTTTATTGCAGATTATCACCACTTGACAACCTACTACAAGCTGCTATTTTTGACACATTTTAGGATATATCATTTCTAGCTACAAATGTTGGACTACACAACTTAATTCTTTTTTTTCCTGCTCCCTTTCTTGTACACGGGCACCTTATCTAGTCTTTCCAAATTCCTAATGTTTTTTCCAGAGTCTTCTTTTCTTTTGCCACATAGGGTTTGCTGTTGGAAAACAAGGCACATCCTCTTTTAGAAAGGGGTTGGAGCAACTCCCTTGTGCATAATGTGCACCTGTCAGTTCTGAGAATGATATAACCTCTAGTACAGGATGGCTGAGAGTCTGAGCCGTCAAACAGCCTGCTAATCAGCAGCCAGCAGAAGGAACACATTCCTGCCATCCACTCTAGTTATTCAATTAATGCATGAAAATTTATTATTAGGATTCTTATCTTAGTTAGTTAAGGCAGGTAAAATGACTTTGATGTGCTGCATCAACTTTGCAGAGAAAAGACTCGAAGCAGCCAGGGTAGTGTGCTCACTATCTGTCAAAGCAACCCCAAGTTTTCAAGTAAGGGAAACAGTACAAAGTAGAAATACTTTCAAAGTATAGATAGCTTTCTTTTCTCAATTCACCTACTGGCTTCAAGTCTGGATAATCATAACAAATATTTCTGAAGCAAAACTATAAAGGTGAGAAATCACTGCATTTAATTTAAGAAAGCATGTGGCTGTCACTCCATTAGCTCCCAAGTATTTAAGCAAAATAGAAGCACTTCATGGTTGTACACATACTGTCTTTGCCAGAGTAGGTCTCCAGTGCAGCAACATGCAATGCTGTTATCCACTAAAATTTGCTCTTTCCTTCTGCCAATAGAGCCTCGACAAAAAATGTGGTGGAAATATATAGCTTCAATTTCGTATAGGTCTTTAAATTTCAGTGATTCTTGGTATTCAATAAATTAATAACCCCTTAAATGTATTTCTTGTATATAAAAGACTACCATCCAAAGAAACCTACATCAATAATTGAAGAACTCAATAAAGCTTCTCTTCAAAAGAGGAATCAGTAAAGGTGGCTGAAAGTTTTACTTGAAACAATGGTAATAACTATTTATAAAGCAATTTTAAGCTTTTGAATTTTGTTTTATTTAATAACATGCCTATCATGCATAAAATAGTCTTCATTAAAAAAGTCTGATGTGTTTCTAAACAGATGAAAATGTGAAGCACATCATATTGATACAAACAGCAACATACTTAAACGTACTTAAAGCAACATACTTAAAAATTAAAATGCTTGTACGTTCCTTTAGAATTATTTTTTTCTGATTAATTGTGCAATTCCTCAAAACAAGTATTTTCCATGAGGTTTCCCAGATGTAAAAAATGTTTTATAAAAACCAACTCCCCCCAAATACACCACAGAATTCACACTCTCATTTGCCTCCAGACACAATCAATGGCAGCAAACCCCTGGGATGCTTCAGCATCACCCTGGATTCTGGGGTAGAGTACTGCAGCACTGCACATCTCTCAGTAGCTTCACTTTCTGGAGGCAGGGAAAGAAGAGAACTGACCAAACTAGCACCCAGAAAGTCAAAACCGGAACAAAACCAAACCAAAATAAAACAAAATCAATCAAACTTCAGCATACTGTCTCAAGTAGCATTTCTTTGGGCCTATCCTCAAAATTGTGCTACTTTCCATCTTGATTTAATATAACTGTTTTATAAGGTGGAGCTTTCAATGACCAGAAGTTGTATTTTCTTCTGCTCCACTTCAAAGTCCTGTTCATGAACAATACCCAACAACTTGTGAATGCTTACACAAATGCTTAACCTTAGGTGCATGATTAATCATCACTGAAGTCAGATAGAGTGCATGTGTGAGAACAGTTGCCCTTGAGAAGTCTGGAATGTTCTCCGACTTCAGCCACATTGCTGTTTCATTTCATGCATCAGGATGAATCGATGCTTTTTGCTCTCTCAATTTTAATTTATTTCTTGAGATAATTGGTACATCACACCAAATTTCCAACCCAATTCTCTCCCTTTTCACCACCAAGCCCATTAGAATCATAGAACGGTAAGGTTGGAAGGGACCTCAAGGATCATCTAGTTCCAACCCCCTGCCATAGGCAGGGACACCTCCCACTAGTACAGGTTAACACCTTCCCAAGTGAGCATGTGCACAGAAGAATGGAAGGAGAAGCTACAAGTTTTGGTTGCAGAGTGCTTTCAGAGCATGGAAATCCCCAGTTGCTTTCATGCGTTCTTGCAATAACTCATTCTGTTTGTCCCATTTCTCAGAAGATTCCAATAAAATTGGGCTGGATCAATGAATAAATATCATGCTGTGAACAACAGGACAGTTTTGGATACAAGCTTGTCAAACTGCAAAATGTTTACAAGCCTGATTATAAATTAAAAATTACAATTATATAGCAAATCAGATGTGAAGTTATGCCAGCTCAAAGATTTATTTTTTTTTTTAAACCATAATTACTTGATGGTTTGGATACCTATTTCAAACTAATCCAAAAGTTAATCTTTTCTCATTTTTACCACTTCTTTGCCAGTGAGTAGCCTGATACATTTATGAAGCAACAGGCTGTTTCTGCTTCTTCACTGAACAGTTGTTAGTGACCAATACAAAACAATTCGATCACCAAAGGTTATTATTTTGCAACAAAAATCTTCCGAAATCTAGGAATTCATAAAGCGTTTAAAGTAAATAGTTTTGTCACCAAGATATTAACAGGTGAGTATTTCCTTACAAAGCATAATGAGATGGTAGACTTGAATCATTAGCTGCTGGTAAATTATTACTTTATTGATCTAGATTTTAAGCTTCGTTGATTGTCCAGTTGAGAAGCATCACAGCCAGAAAGATACCAATGCCATAGGTACCAGGTTCCAGAGTAGAAGTCTAATATACAATTAAGAGAACAGTGTCAACTCAATTCTTTTCCCAGTAAATATATTATAACCTGTAAAATTAAATGAAGTGACTTGACTTGTTCCTTTTGAAGGAGGAGGAAAGGAGAAGGGGAAAAAAAATATATATTTTTTTTTTTCTCCATCAAAAGAGATATACTTGTTAGAGAGGAGAAAATATAAAAATGAGCAAGTGTTTGACACAATATTTTCCTTATTTCTGCCAGATATTTCCTTGTTTCTGTCAATAGTTATTAACAAAAATCTGGTACTACACCACTTTATAAGTATTCTCTAAAATCATGTCTACAAAAAATTTGAGGATGTTTGTATAATGATTTAATTCCCTGCAAACAAACTTCTGGTGTTCTGGCTTTGTTTTTTTATCTCAAAGTCTAGGCTAACCAGCCAAAAGTGGCTGAAAAGCTTGAATGTTATTTTCAGAAGTAACCTGGGTACACAGGTGCCAAGTGCTATTTATGTTTCCTTAAAAAGAGGTCACTACAGTGATTACTTGAGAGGATGGATTTGTACTATTCAGACCCTTTACTGGAGACATAACAGGCTTCAATGGTACCATGAACAAAGCTGGCAACAATACACTAATTGCAATTCCTAAAAATAACCTTCAGTTCTTTCCAACTAGTCTGCTTTCTCTTTATGAAGTGATTTCTGTGACTCTTTATCCAGATGTGCCATTCTAAAGCCTAGAGAACTTCCTCACCTCTTTATTCTTCTCATGTTCCATTTAAGCATGTTTTGCTGATTAAAAAACCCTCTCCTTTTCTGTCCACGTTTAAATACTCAGTCCCAAAACTATGGTTTCTCTTTAACTATACTGAAAAAAAGTTTCTCAAGATGTCATCACCACAAACACCCGAGGCTGAATGAGAAGAGGTTGCACATATGTGAAAATCTCTAATCCAGTTTGGGTGGAAAGACAGAAAATTCTAGGGATTTCCTTCGCAGATTTCTTCCCTCCTCTTCCTCCCTTCTGCTCTACCTACTATGAAGTATTCTAAAGAAGGAAAATAGACGCCCCTGGGTGGAAGTCACAAACGTTTAGGCAGTATGTTCTGACTTCCAATTATGTCATTACGGAATACTTGGAGAGCAAAAAAGAAAGCAGCATGTTAGAGACCTGCTGTCTCTCTTTTCTTGCCCAGGGGAAGTATAAACATTACCAAGTGAATAGCTAACAATACAAACAAACAAAAGAGCAAACAAACAAAACCCCCAAACACACACACATCACAACCCCCTCAGAAGTCCCCAGAAATATCTTTTAATGACCTGAATACAAGTGATCTAAATACATATCTCACAGATTGTCCAGAGCAGCCACATACACTAACAAGTGATATTACTACACACATCATACCACAAATTCTTGCCCAGTTGAAAGCTGGACAGTTTCACAATGTCTATTGAGAAAGGTTTTGTCTACTAAGTTTTCACAGTCACATTCTTTCCCTCAGGTAGCTCCTATAACTCACTGTATATATTTGAAAATCTCAGTCCTTAAAGAATCTGTACTTCTCTATTCACAGAGTATTAAAAAGACTTTATCGTCTCCTCCTGAGATCTGCACTGCACAATCACAGACCTTAAAACAGGGACAGAGGAAAAAAAAGGTCTTTCTCAGGGTAAGTCTTGGACCTACTCAAGGCTAAGGAATTTAGCCTTTCCCCTGCCCTAATTGCTAGTGTCAATACAAAAAGCACTTTCCATACACATGTACAGATCAAAAAGTACCCTGGTTTCCCCACTTCCAAACCACACACATAAAAATCCCCACATTTTAGTTCATTTTTCCTTCAAGAACGAGTTATAAGCACTGCTCAACATACAACAGAACAGAAAGCATGTATGAAGGAATACACAATTTCTTGGCTGAACATTCTGAGTGAGACTTTCAGAACAGCTCTGACTCTTTAGCCTGTAGAGAGGGAAAAACACATCTAAGTCCAGCTTTGGCAGTAAGGATGTCAACAAGGCTGCCACAGTGAACTGCAGTTCTCAGCTTGCTCAGATCCTTTGCCAGGAATCACCTGAAGATTTCCATGAAGAGGTAGATTTGACTCTCATAATCAAGTGATCAACATGAAAGTTTACAACTCCATGCCACTTCCCCAATATTTTTTTTTCCTTTTAGCTTATGCTTTCTTCTTCTTCAGAATCTCCTCTTAAGTAATCTTACAGTAATGAAGCTACCATTGCCTAAATGGTCTCAAACTGCTGAAGACCATCATACATTAATACTGATGTCCTCTAAAGGAGAAGAAATTAAAATTATGATGCCATGTGATAACTGGCAATCTGATGTAGAACTGGCTCTTGAAAAATAGAACTCACTACCAAGGAAGAGAAGCAGTTTTGTTCAGCGCAACAAGCACACCAAATCTTGCTTCTCACTTCACCAATGTGAAACTGGAGGGGAAATATGCAGCAATAAAAACACTTGGAAGAGGATGCAAGATCTTTGAAGCTGAAAGCTCCTTACAAACAACAACTTCTTGGAACAAAGAACTAGCCAGCTTGAAATGTGACAAGCTTGTATTCATAGCCATAAAAAGCAGACATAAAAAGAATCTCAAAAAGAATAAAAAGAGAAGGAAAGACATTCTAGCTCAAGCATTTAAAGAAGTAAATAAGTTTTACATGTCAGTGTAGTGACATGACATACATTGTTTTCCAAATGTTTGTAATAATAATTTCTACTTGGTAGCCTTTAAGCACACTTGGAAGAGTAGCAAGCAAATTTATTCAAAGGTCCTAAAATGACACAAGAAAACAAACAAAAATAAAAATGAAGCAGTCTAAAATACAAACTGTCAGTCTCCATCTGTTTTGTGACTACAGGATGATCTAAACAACGAGGCTTTGAGAAAGGAGCTTTGTTCAAGTGATACTCTGCTGCACCTTCCAAGCCTCTTTGACAAAAAGCACCGGTACATAGCACATAGCTTCTACTTGTCCTCCTCCATCATGACAATGGAACAATTAAAAAAAAAAATTGGTACACTAGCTTAAGTCAACTTAAGTAAGATTCTCAAGCCTAAGTTCTCCAGCTGCTTCTTTCTCAAGAATATCTGTAGCTGATGAGGATCTTTCCTCAGCACTCAATAATAAAAAACATTACCAGTTCTAGAGCCCACCACAGCTTCCACACAAAATGCAGCGTCAAATATTGCCCCTTGAAGACAGAACTGAGCAAAGCAGCAAATACTGTAACATCAAAAAGGGTTACTGCAGGATCAGATCAGAATTAACAAGCAATACAATTTAATAGTACCTAATATAAAGAGAGATTAAGGTCAACTGGACAGAGTAACCCAAGTGAAGCCTAACAGTGCACAATGTTAACCACCTTAATCTTTGACTAAAGATAGCTGCTAGCAAGGGGACAGTTAGCAATCTGGCAGAGTTAGAACGCCCTCTTTCAAGAATGATTAAAAAAAAGGGTAAAAAAGGAGAGTTTACAAAGGTAAATTTACTACAACTTTTGGAATCCTATACTTTTCCAAAGAGCAAAGTTAGCAACTAAAGTTGCAGTCTAAAAAGACATCTCTACAAAATATTTAGGATGTTTCATGTACATTTTTCAAGTGTATTTTGTCCTTGATCATTAAGCGCACAGAGAATATTAGTAGAGGGACAGTAATTCTCCATGTCATGAAAAAAGCTTATTGCAAAGTGCTTATATAACTATTTATAGTGTAAGAAGGTGACAATGAATTTAATAATTTTATGTCATGAATGAAAAGCATGCTTAGAAATGTTATCTTAAAGACTGTAACAAAATAGCTCCAAAATGCTATCATAAATTTGAGTAATTTAGGTCACTGGGGAGAATTTTCCTTTTATTAGGGTTTTCCTATAATCCCCACTGGAAACTAAATTTTTGTTGGGTTTTTTTGTTTATTCTTTGGTTGGGGTCTTTTTTTGAGTTTGGGGGGGGTGGTGGTGTTTTGGGTATGGGTTGTTGTTTTGGGGGTTATTTGGTTGGTTTTATCTCCAAAGAACACCTTAGCAGAAGCTATCAGCTTTGACAGAACACCAAAATTCTAGCACTGAACCATAAATTGACCATTACCATAAAAAGAACTGCTAAATGAGAAACCATGTGCTCAGTATAAAACTAATTTCATGCTTTCAAAAGCACACAGTGGCTTCTAGCAAGATAGTGGCCCTGGGACTTGCAAAGACAGATTGGCTAATACAAATGGTGTGTGCTCCTGATGCAGTCTGCTTAGCCAAGCTTTACATGTACTGGCAGTAAATGGAAATTCTCGAATCTTCTGTCAAACAAATACACACTTATCTATAACTTTAGAGCTGAAAGCTATAAAACAGCTGTCTCATAAATATATTTAGCAGGAAAATGCATGAGCTGTCCTAGTTCCTCATAAAAAAAGAGCCCACAGCAGTCTTTTACATAGTAAGCATAGACATTTCTATAGCAAGCAAGAAAAACACTTCAATTTTTTTCAGTATCTTTACTTATTTTATTAAAAAAAAATAAAAATACTATTAGCAAATGCAAGTATAATCACAGTAGGTCTCACCACAACTGAAATATAACAGCAATCCTTAGAAGTAATTAAGTCAAACTATTTTTTTTTTAATTTCTCCTATAGCAGAACACAAAAGTTTTCTTTATTGAGAAATACTTAGGCACAAAGTCTACTTAGCTTACGATAATGGTTCTTTCGAGCTTAAAGATTTACCACTAGAACTTCACAGGGCACCTTTAGCACACTATCGGTTCCCTTAGATAAAACTTACTGCACTAAATCTGAAATTTAACTGGTTAGGGAGGAGAAGTGGCAGTAATTTTATACCATTCTCAAAGCAAGCTGTCAGTGCAAATGAATTACTGGAAGCTATCCTGGGTATGACAGATCATAACGTTTAATATTAACAATGACAGACATATGCAAGACGTCAAACCCAGTATACAATTTATTTCATTCTTTACTTTGTTAGTTTATCTGAAGGATCCGACAGCTCCTGTGTTTTACATATCATTATAACTATAATTTGAGATTTAACAAGTCAGAAAGCAAGCTCTGGTTAAGAGGTATTTAGTCACACTGCTAATTAGCTTCTTTCTGTAACAATAATATAGCATCACTGACATGTTCCAAAAACATTTAAAATGCATAGGAAGTCACCTACTGGAAAGATGCCCTCTGCAAGCAGCAAGCAAGTAAAGGGAGCTTGCCACATATTTAGACTTACTTTTAATACTGAAATGTGAAGAAAAATATGCATTACATGCCTTGCCAATTTCTTATCCTTTCCACTAGAATAACTAAAACACAAATGACATCCACACAGAAATAATGCCAAAGATGTAAGCATCCACTCAATATCATATCACAATACAATTCAGTGAAGTTTAATAATAAAAATCATGCTCACCTCTACTGGGAAGTCCATTCCACATTATGGCAATATTATTTAAGCAGCTTAAACAGCAACCAAGTTACGTAAACAAAACTTCCAGTATGTGACCAATATGATCTACGGTGCTACAGAGACTTGGCTCCAGCCCTGATCATCTGTGTGACAGTACACTGTTATACCAGTGCAGCCTCAAACCTTCCCAGATGCTGGCTTATTGCATCGCTCATTGAAAATCCTTCACACGCTGGCAACATTTTAGGGAAGGACAAGCACACTCTGAGTCATTTGTAAAGAAAGCAAAGCAATTTCAGTTCTGTATCTTCATGCGTACCGAAACACAGAGCACTGTCAAAGTAGAAGTCTGAGGTGAATTTATGCTGAGAAACAAGCAACCCGAGCCTTCATTATCAATGCATGGAATCAGCTACAGCGATCAAATTCAAACAAATCATTAAAAAAAGGAGATGATTATGAAAGGCTCTACAGATTCAGCTCTAAACCACACAGAATGAAGAATCGTCTCTCTAGACTGTGTCAATGTTAAAAATAGCTCCGTCTTTTCTACAATGAGCACAAGACAGAGGAGAATCAGTAGCCTGTATTCTGATGAGGTTCATTATTGGGGGAAAAAAAAAATCCAGTAATAAAAATTAATGATTCCTTACAGCTCTTCCAAATAAGATTAATTTAGAACTATGCAAATGAACAAATAAGTATTTTTTAACCACCTAACAGACAAAGTCTATTATATACAAATAAAAGCGTAAGTATTAAGATGAAATATTTTATAATACTGACCCAGCAAAGATCTGTACAGAATCAACAACTAAAAGCATGGCATTATATGACCAACACCATCTTTTAAATCCAGTAATTTTAAATTACTTACTATGAAAAATCTCCATGGCTTATTAAATTCATGCTCTTCCTACTCCCACACAGACTTCCCACTATGTAAATCTTTTTGTCTTTTAAGGTACTTCATACATTTCCTTTCCCAAAAAAAAGGTAAGAGGGCATGTGTCGTGGTGTGGACTCACACACACAGAGGTACACAGTATAATAAGAATCAGATGTAATCATAACTAGGTTAAGTTTGCAATGAAATAGAAAGACACAGGAGATTTTCTTATAATACCTGTAAGGTTATCCAAAACGGTCATGAAAAAAAAATGTGGCATGATTTTTTATTCCAGATGTGGATACTTACAACCCAGAAAGAGTATCTGAATAATTTTGGAAGACGAAATAACCAATTTTTTTTTTTTTTTTTTCCCCTCCAGTCATTTTAAATATAGAAATCACTGCTGGGAAGGCACGCTCAATAAAAATGATGACTCTGCATCTATAGATTGCTTTTCATCTCAGCTATCTACTCAAAGGTGGGATTTTCTTCTTTTCCATTAGGGAATTTTTTAATGTTTTGCTCTAATGTATCTTGACAATTACTGAAAAACAACCAACTTCAATAAAATTACAACTTTTTTTTTTTTTTTCCCCCTCTTTCTTGAAGACTACCAGCCACACACACAAACCATCCACTTATTTTTAGGAATTTAACCAGTGCAAACACAGAACAAAGTACAGTAGATACAGTTTTAAGTTCTTTGCAAAGAAGAAACCATCTTTAATGTTAGCTATCCCCAATATCAACTCTCATCATCAACATTTCATAAGCAGCACTAAAACAGTGTAGTAGATCCTCTTAATTTCAGAGCAATTAATCATAACTACTGTGAAAGAAACATAGCAATCACCTATCATAAATGCATTTGATATTGTAAGAATAATGTTATCTTATCTAGCATTTCAGTTGTGGAAGTTACTCGAATGATGGAAAGAATGTGGAACCATATACCAAATGCCATCTTGTTCAAGAGACAACTAAATAAGAGAAGTTGTCAATGTATCCTGTAGTGACAAGTGGCATATGAACAGTTTCTCAACAGCTCGCTAATCTAAGTTGCAACTCTTTAAAAACTATCATTATAGTGGAGAAAGGTTTTGGGTTTCCAAAGAGAGCAGCAAAACAGGATAGCAAAATAGGGACCAACTTTCACACAGGGGGGCAGCCAAGGAAAGCCCCAAGGTGTTACTTCACTTTGTGCCCTTGCAGCAGCAGGGTTTTTCAAACTGCTTTCCAAATGGTTGGGCTGTAGGCAGCAGATGGAGAAGCAGAAAAAGCATTGACCTACAAGTCTAAAAAAAGGTTTGGGCATAATACAAGAAAGAGTAAGCTCACAGTGCTTTCTACTATCCTCCTCCAATCTGCAGGCTTACACATCAATTCTATAGCTATGTATGCACACACTTAGTAAGACGCAGCTCACAAACTTTAAAGCTCTGACCTCTATAAGTCTAAAAAAGGTTTGTGCATAACAGAAGAAAAAGCAAGAGTACAGTGCTTTCTACTGTCTCCTTCTTGTCTATAGTTTTACACATCAGCTGCATAGCTATGTGTGCATACATTTAGTACCACAGAGCTCACAGGAGATTTCAGCTACTGCTTATAGTTCCTGTGAGTACATGACAGAATAGTTCATAAACATCTTCTGTAACAGAAGTCAGATTATCCTTGCTCATCTTTAGAAAAATGAAAGACAAACATTGATAAGGAATTTGAGAATCTAGATCAAAGAACTCAAAGTGGGCAAAAAAAAATCTGTTCTCCATTAAGTTGGCACAAAATGGCTTTAGATGGCAATGAAGCTACTTGCCAAATATCTAGTCTTGGCCCAGCCAAGGATTCAAACCTACATACAAAGATCTCTATTTAGGATGAGATTCTTCTGACAATTGAAAACCAAGGAAAAACTCTACTAAAATCTGCAGCTTCATTCTGTCATAACAGACTTCTGTTTAATCTTGCACTGATCTAGTCACATGGCAAGGTAAATTCTTTACAGTTTCATTAAAAAACAAACAAACAAACAAAAAAAATCTTCCTCAAAGGCACCAGGCCAAAGGTGGGTGCGTGGATTTAAGGCTAGTTGAAATATTTTCAGAATAATTTCACAATATCTACCTAATAGTCACTTCTCGTCTTTGAGAGAAAGAAGTCGTCAGATGATTAGATAATTAATTCTTAATCAAAATCAGATGCTAAAAGAAGGTCCTTTTCATTATTTGCTCTTCTAACTTTAGGCATTTAGCAAAGTAATATGCGAGTTAGCTATATAGTCCACAGATCATTTGAAAGATAATTCTGAGCACTTTGTGAGCCTCCCTGTCTCCATTGACTGGAAAGGATGTCTACTTAATAGGCATTATTCTAGATTCCAATAGTAGGACATCACGAGGAGGCAAAGCAGTTCTAACCTCTATTGCCAAAAGTGAACAAAGACTGCTGGTTTACCTGCTTCCTTGCACTACCATTACCAGACCCTTTTTGTGTCATGGTTTAAGCCATGAACGCAACAGAAGTCTAGTTATTTATTATTCCCGTGTTAGCATGGCTGCAAGGGAGACAATCAGGAGTCTTCCTACGAGATAGCACCCCGGGAATAAATAATGAGAAATCGTGCCGCAAAATTGGTGTCATCTCCAAAGGAGAGCTGGGAGAAACATAACGAAGTCACCCACAAAACGTATTAAGAAGCAACTCGGTGTTACCTCCACAGACAGCTCGCTTAATTAGAGAAAGGCTTAGGAAAAGGAGGGCGGCAGCAGAGCCCTGCGCAGCCCCCGGCGGCGGCTGGCCCGCTCAATACCCGGGCTGCAGCGCCACCTCGTGGAGATTTTGCCAGCCCGCACGCAGCCTTGCCTGCCTCAGATCCTCTCCTCATCTAGCTTTATTTTCTCAACACGCAACTCATTAGTTATCTGTTAGCAGATAAAGAGGCAAACGATCTTTAATTAGCCAAGTCACACTCTCACTCTCAAAACCGGTGCATCCCCGTTTGAAGAGCAGATACTTGGACCCTTGTTTTCAGGGAGCAGCAGGGATTATGGGTAGCCCAAGCAGCTGTGACCTGACCCACAGTTACCACTTCTGCAGGGTTCCAGCACATGCTGCTGAAAAGCTTTTAATAGTCTCATTCCAAAATACGTTTCCCCAAAGCTGCAAGAAACTACCCTTTTTTTTCCTGTTTATAGGAAATAACCGAAATAATTTCCAACTCAGTCTGCAGAAGCAAATACATGTTTTCTTGTTTGCTTGAGACTTACTTCCTTCTGGTAGAAGCCTGGCTGTGCATCAGATATGCCTGGCACAAGGGTAGGGATGGCCCCTGTGAATGGAGTCAGTGACAAACTTCACCCTTAGCTGCACTAAGATGGAGAATGTGTACAACTGGTAATGAACAGCGGCTTAGGAGGTGATCTGCTAGAGAGCAGTCTCGTGGAGAAGGACCTAGGAGTCCTGATGGACAAGTTATCTGTAAGACAGTAATGTGCCTTTGTGGTGGGAAGGGTCAATACTGTCCTGCGGGGCATTAAGAAGAATGTGTCCAGCAGAGCAAGGGAGCTTCTCCTTGCCCTCTTCTCTGTCCTAGTGAGGCCCCATCTGGAGTGTTGCACCCAGTTCTGGACTTCCCAGTTCAAGAGGGACAGAAACCTACTTGAGAGTCCAACAGAGAGCTACAAAGATGATTAAGGGACTGGAGCACTGCCTTACAAGGAAAGGCTGAGAGACCTGAGGCTTTTTAGTCTGGAGAGGAGAAGACAGAGAGGATCTAATAAATGTATATAAATATATGAGGGCTGGGTGTCAAGAAGGAAGGGACAGCCTCTTCTCACTTGTGCCCCCTGACAGGGGCAAAGGAAACTACAGTACAGGACATCCCACCTTAACATGAGGAAGAGCTTTTTCACTGTAAGGGTTATGGAGCACTGCGACAGGCTCTCCAGAGAGGTTATGGAGTCTCCTTCTCTGGAGACTTTCAAGACCCATCTGGATGCATTCCTGTGTGACCTGCGCTAGATTACATGGTCCTGCTCTGGCACAATAGTTGGACTCAAAGATCTCCAGAAGTCCCTTCCAACCCCTAACATCCTGTGATCCTGTGAAGTAAGCAAAAACAAAAGCTCTAACATCACACACAATACTACTTTTCCAGCAGAGTAGTTTTTTTCACGCACAATTTTTAACACCAATCTAAAGAAAATAGAGAGTTCAATAAAATGGATTAAATTACAAAAGCCTCCCTGTTTAGTAATTTTCTCAATCTGATCAATATAAAGAAAAGCAGCTATTAAACTTCGTTTTGGATGCCATCTTTCTTGAAGTAAGTGAAATCACAGGTACAGGTGCAATAGCAAAATAACTTCTGCATTTCAGTAATTGTGTGGGGCAAGCAAAATTTTAATGAAAGAGTCTATAGAAACAGAGTAGGCTTTTTGAAAACATACGTTCCTAAATACACTTTTAAATTCTATGGAAATCATACTCTACATTTTTTTTCTATATTTGAAGTTATCTCTAAAAAAGATATTTAGACTTCAAATATATAAACCCCTCTCTTCTATACATCATGGGGTATTACCACCAAGACCTGCCAAGAACCAAACTTCCAGTTATCAAATTTTAGTAAACTCTTCAAGTGGTAGGAGGAGTATTACCTAGTACTGAAAGTTAAAAACAACAAATAGCAGGTGTAGTTGTAAAACATAGTGGAGGTCAACAATTAAAAGGATATTTTGTAACAACTCGAGGCTGTCTGTCACGGAGAGGATCTCATCCCAGGAGAGGATCTCATCCCAGGAGAGGATCTCATCCCAGGAGAGGATCTCATCCCAGGAGAGGATCTCATCCCAGGAGAGGATCTCATCCCAGGAGAGGATCTCATCCCAGGAGAGGATCTCATCCCAGGAGAGGATCTCATCAAAAATATGTCTGACAACTCCTTTATATTCATCTCCATTTGAAAGAAAGTCCACCAAGAGCCAAGAAGGCTGGAGGCATTGATGGTGCACAAATCAGTCCTGACACACACGATCAAGAAGAGTTCTGGGAGGTCTGTAATCTTCTTTTCTGTACTGTCAGAGAATATTTACACTCATCTATATTTTACCGTCACCTTATTTCACCCAGGAATATTATTAATTTCACATTCATCTTATGATGACAGAAGAAAACTTCAATGAGAGATTAGCAGGAAACTTGCAAAAATCTAACAGAGCTGTGTTGAACAGTTCACTACCTAGTTCATTAGAAAGGTATGTAGTTATAACAATGAAGAGTGAGAATGGCTATTTATTTCCTTCACACATGGAATAAAGCCTGTTCACTGGTGAGATGAATATAATTTCTTCTACCATCTGCACAATTAATTCTGTTTAAAATGTTAGCCAAAGAAAAGGGAAAGGCAGATTCCCATTACAAGAGGTAATAACACTCCAGAGGACATGGATTAAAACTGAGCCTGGATAATGCCAATTTTAAAGAAAATTAATTTCTACTTACTTTTGGAAAGTGTTCCTTGAGAACTGTATTTAAATAAATCTTGTTCTCCTACTGGCCTTTAAGCAGTGTATTAAGTTGTCTGTGCAATTATAATAATAAACTGTGTATGCAATGCATTGCTTTTAACTGCTATGAAGCAAATGCCCCCCACCTGTGAGGGTAGAATGTCTCTTTCAACATGCACTGGATTGGAAAGCATATCTAAGTAAATAATTTGCATGCACTGTAATGTAGGGACTAGTGAACAAAGCACAACAAAACGTGAATGTTAACTGCTAAGCTGTTTAGTAACTCCAAAGCACAAGGCCCAGCAAATGTAAAATATCCTTAGTGGAGTATTCTTTGAGCAATAGTGTCAGAGGTGTCATCCCCTGGAATGACAGCAAAGACATCAGATACAGGAGTCCAGCTAACAAAAAGCAATGTAAAATACATAATGCAAACATTTAAAATGTTTTCTATCAGTATATAGAAGAACTGAAATTAAATAGGAATGCCTCATAGATACTCAGCTATTTTAAAGAGGCACAGGTGTTTATTCAATTGGAATTAAATCTTTTGGACCACAGCCCTTATCCAAGTGACAATACTGCTTGGTTCTAAACCAAACAAAACAATACCACTGACTTAAAAAGAACAAGGAAAACTCAATTAGCAAGAATCAAAACCAGGGGGGAAAAAAAAAGGCAGAAAAAAAAAAAAAAAAAAAACCAAACAACCCAGCACCAAATCAAAATAACAACAGATAAACTCTTTAATATAGTTTGCTTCTACACAAACCAAAAATCCCAAAGCAAGTCTTCTCATGTGGCAAATAAAAATATCTCTAGTAAAATTAATGCCATTTCTTTAGTGAATATTTGAGATATGTTACTTGATCAATACCAAGTGGTAAGAATCAGCAACTTTTGCTTCTTCTAGACAACAATTCATTTAACCCTTAACATTTTATTAATCTCAGACCTAGAAAGGATGACTTACTATACTTTAAGATGTAAAGAAAACCTTTTAGGATCAGCTTTGGCCATTTAGGACTCTACAGAATGCCTGAAACTGCTAAATTCTCTTTAGCAAAATAAACAGAAGGGAAGAAAAAGTATGTCAACTATCAGAAAGCAAACCATCCTTAAACTGCTCTAACAATTTTTCTTCAATGCAGTTGAAACTTCACAGAAGAATAATCCTACAGTGCGATCCCTTAGACTATGCCAGGAGCCCTTAGAAAAAGGAAGGAGTCAAAACATCCTTACCCTCACAGTCATACAAAATCTGACCTTTCTTATACGTGCAGAGAAGTAAAGAAAGGCTACATTTTTCTCAGAAAAGCTGTATAGTGATAGGCTGAGTCTAACCATGAAATAACAACAATTAAAACAAACACATACCTAAAAACCCCCACACCAAACCACAAAAACCCCAGAACAACAAAATCCACCAAACCCACAACAAACACAGAAAGCAAAACCACATTATGTGCTTTTTACCTTTACATTACGCATGTAAATTGCCTTTTGCCCAAGCATTTGGGACTTTTGTTTTCCCACGTAAAAAGTATTATATCAAATTACTTTTCACATGAATGATTATAGCTAAAACCTGAAACACTGAAAAGGCCAGGCCTATAAATTCGAGCTCTCCTGCCCTTCTCACCACTTCCTATCTTTTAGAAGTTTCTTTTGTACACATAGCATCCTTCCAAAACTTTGTTTTGGGAATAAAAGCAGAAGACAAAATGCATGACTTTCTGAAGCCACAACATCCACTTTTAAATAGACCATATCTCAACTACACAAGTCCCAACCCAGTCATCAGTCAGGCACTTATGCAATATTGCTTCAAAACAAGTTGGCTTTACAGGAAAGAAATAGACCAGTAATTCTACATGTGACAAGATGTTATTAATTATTAGTCTTAATTTATATTAAATTTAATGATTATGTTGGGTGGGGAAAACAGATGTTAAAAGCTACCTTAGATCTTGTCTAAAATCCAACATCTGATATTAATCAAATACCTGTGCTTGTAGTTGCATACAAAGTGCCAGTAGCTGTACTTGTAGGGAGCTTTCCATTATTTAGCTGCTTCACTCTTTTCAGGTGAGACTTCCCATTGTAATGAACTTGAGCTTGTGCTGCAGAGTTCAGTTGTATATTGCACACTTCACAGAAAGAAAACAGTATCTTCTTTTTTTCTTTGCTTAATTGATAATCCTGTCTGTCGTTCCTCAGTCCTTTTTCTTCAAAGCTCTGTAGAACAGCTGGTTGATTCATAATCCCATCTTCAAAGATGTGTTCAGGACTTAATGGACGCTTCATACCTACAAAGCAGACAAAATCATTATAAGTCAGCTAATAGCACATAACTACAAAATAAGCATTTTGTGTTTTGCAATTCTATACAGCATAAACCAAAGACCTGTCTCAACAAATAAGGTTCTAAACTGCAGACGTGTCACATAATAGAGGAAACACACATATGTGACACACCAGAGCTTGGAAATAACAAATTGGCAATAAATCATAGTCTGCACACAGTGGTAACTCTCAATAACTCATTATTTTCTTTCCAAGCTCTCTATTTTAAATCAGGTTTATTATTGCATCTCTAGTAGAGGTTAAGATTACTTTCAAATATATTTTCTCCACCTCACTACATGGTGGTTCAAGGGATTTTTCACTTTCCAATGACTGCAGCAGTGCCCACTGCCCCAAATACAATTATTCAACAAAAAAGATGCCTGTGAGAGATGTTATTGAAATACTGAAAGACAGTAGACTGTTCAAGTGAGACTGATGATTAGTTTCCACTTTCACATACACCCAAATCCTCAGTCTTCATATAAGTATTAAAGTGTGGTCTACATTAGTCTTCAATGCCTTCACAGTTAAAACTATTATGCGGAAAAATGCCAGCTAGAAGACAGTCTTGTAAGAGCTACACAAATACACAGTAAATGAGAGTTCCTAAACAACAATCCGAGAACCTGAAATATGCATACATGTCTCTAAAGAGTAAAAAAACTCATCATGATAAATGAGCCAAGAAAAAATGTATATGGCAGGGGGAGGGATGTGCACAAGTGTGTATTTTATTTAAAATACGCTGCTGAACCAAAACAGAAGGAGGGAAGTCTCTTTATAAAAGGAGTAAGGGTCTAGGGTAAGTCAAACAGAAAATATTTCTGTTTTCCTGACTAAAAAGAACTTGCTCTTTACATTTATTCTTTCCCATCACCTCCCAAATATCTGTATCAGCTGAAGGTTGGCTCATGGAGCTATGCAGAAAAGCTCTTCCAGACAAGAATGCACCAATATTCAGTTTTGAGAAGGAAAAAGGTTTCAAATACATCTATTGCTCCAATAGACAGGGGAATGAGAAAGAGCACACCTACAGACACGCAAAACAAAACACAAAAGCAGTCATAGCAATCCTTCCAAAACAGTGTAGTATTTGCGAGTAATACTATAATACTCCACTCGTTATCCAGTCAGGTTATATTATCAGGAGAAATTTTGTTTGGTTCTTTGCAAGTGGCAAAAAAATTCAGACAAAAGGTTAAGTAGTCATTTATATGGTGGCATAGAGTATTTAATCATGTTCCTAACTCTAGAACATGCTTAAATTTTTATTTGTACATTTTCCTTGTCAAGCATGACCAAGTGTTTTAAACAGAGTCCATAGTCATAGCCCTGTATTCGTTTCATATAGGTGACAGTTCTGTCAAAAACTATGAACAGTACAATAAGATATGCACCATATTAAATACTGTGCTGGTTTGAGGCTAATTGGAATATCTTAATTGACAAAATTATATTATAGGCTGTGAAAAGAAAACAATAACAATATTGATGTCTACTTCACTCATAGGCTTGCTGAGATGTATAAGAAAATAATACAAAACAAAGATAAGACACTTGGGCACAGACACTCAGGCTGTCTAGCTTCTTGCCTTCTCCTCTCTGCCGAGTAATCTAATTAACCGCTTTCCTTCTAACCCCCCATGCCGATCCTCCAAACTCACCTTGCGCATAAGGCAAACCTTGGGGTAAAGTATAGGGGTGGGGAGAAGGTGGAAGAGTGGTTGGAACCCCCTTCTGGGGTCTCTGATTTCTGGGAGGGGTGTTGTGTTTTTGTATTCCCTTTAACTTGTATATTTCTGTAACTATTCCTGTATATAGTGTATATATCTGCTTGTATATTGTGCTAAGCTGTAAATTCAGCTTCATTCCTTAACTTCCAGCCTGCTGAGTCTAGTCTGGGTGATTTTACAAAGCATGGGGAGGGGCGGGTAACTCCCAAACCATCACAAATACTGAAATAAAAAATAATCATTGAAAGTAATTGTAGGGTCTAGGTACTGAGTGCTTAAAAAAAAAAAAAAACAACCAAAAAACACTAGTGATCCTGAAAAACCAGGCTAGGCACTGTCACACTAAATCATTTAAGTGTAAGTATCATATTTCAAGGCAAGCAACCAAGATCCTCGACTCGTCTGATCTTAGATGACATTTTCACCTGAAAATTTAATCTGCTTAGAGCTTTGATATTTGTAACTTTTTTAAAACTATAAATAGCTTCCATACTCCCCTTCGTTTTCTGTAAATTTTTACAACAGCAGCACTGTTGTATCTCTTCTTCCTTTAAGTAAACAGGTGTGAAACGTATTGTTATATTACATTGTTTTAGAGGCTATAAACATACAAACATAATTCTTTAATAATAGTTTAAAAATACTAGTTTGTCAGAAACATCACAAGTTTGATTGCAGAAATCTAATAATAATTAAAAATATAATTATTTCAATAATATGCAAGATCTTAATGAAACTCATTTTAGACATTGCCTCATTTTGGGTAAGGCAAACATCTCCATTAGGAAGCTTGTAGGCTAAAAGGCAAACTGGTGATGCAGACAGGTGCTGCTGATTACCTGTAACAGTACCTTTCAAAGAGGGTTTATTTTGAAAAGCACTAGGGTGATACTGCATTAGCCCATTACCACTGCACCAAGAGATACATGGGCTCCTTGACTGTATGCTTTGGCTTACTTTTGTTCAAATTTACAAAAGCTTTCAGCTGGTAAAGTTCAATATTGCTGAAATATGAACAAAGGCAGGGTTTACTGGGAAAATCAGAGCACCTGCATCAAAAGTACACTCCTGATGTGACCAAAAATATTTTTAATATGAACACAGCCAGAAAGAACAACTAAGTGTAGCAAGGACTCAAATATTACACCTACACTTTAAAGCAGCATTCCATCTGCTAGCACATATAGAAAATTAACCTTCGGACAAAAATAAACCACTGTCAAAATTTCACCTTTGTTTTTTACAAACTTTTACTACAAAGTACTGTTTTAGGTGCATTAACAGAGGAAAAATGAGTCAAACTAATCTCTGACTACTAATTTAAGAATTAAAACCCACAAACTGAAATTTTAAAAAAGAAAAAGAACAAACTTGATTGCCTTAAGCTCTGCATCTAAATTAAAAGGTGACCTGATTATAAGCTGAACTGACCTTGCAACAGCTGCTGGCAGCCACAGATGCAAAGCACTTCTGAAGAAATACCTGCATTAGGCATCCTAAACTTTAGCTTTAGGATGGTATTCAGCAGCATATTCTGAACAGTAGGACCCTGGAGAGGACCTGTGCATACAGCTAGAGACCTTATCATGCTAGCCCTCAGGAGGTGGTCTGTTCCTACACAGCAATCTCAGCCCTTATCTTCCTAGGATTTGAGAGACCTGTAAATTTGGTACAGCACATTATCTGTGTTTGAAAAGTCTTGTCCAGTCTCCTCTAAAGTGTTTAAGAGGAAAATATTGGTGGTAAACATACACCAAGATTTTACTGTGCATACATCTTTCACACAGTAATACAACTTCTACTGTAACTGAAGCATGCTAACTCTTGTGGTGTACATGTTTGCTCAAAACCCAAGAAAGTTATTACATGAAAGGCCAAATTTTTCTTCAAAATTCAGTTTCCTTCCTTTCTTCTTTAAAGTTAGGGTTGGAAAACCACACATTTAGAAGTGTCTGCTGGAATGTCCTGTCTCTAGAATATACAGAGCAAGTACAATTCTGTATTGAGTCAGTGTTAAGAATTTAATCATGAATGCAATACATTTTGTAAGAAGTAATTTCTCTTTAGAAAGTTATCTGAATGCTTTATATTGATTTGCATATACACATTAAACTGTAATAAACCCCCAAACCAACCAACCAACCAACAAAACCCAAACAAATAAGCTACAACCCAAAAGACCTGATCATTCTTCCTGTTCTCTACATTTTCTAGTCACTCGAATTTATGCAAGCAAGCATCTGGCAAGTGTCTTTTTCCTTTAAAATAGATCTTTTCACTGCAGACATTTTGAAGAGTTCTGGATGGTACTTATTCTCACTCACCCTGAGTCAGATATGAAATGGGGCCATTTCGTTCCTCAGGCTTACACATAGCTCAATAACATTATCATGTAACAGAACCAGCTACTTGAGACTACAGTCAGTGAGCTGAGAATAAAGAGAGGTTACATGATCATTATATTCTGCAAAATTAAAAAAAAATTAATTTGGAGTAATAGTTATAGATGGGATTGAGAAATATTTAGAAATATGTTTAAGACTGAAAGCAAGAATATGAGTTCATTAAAAAGGGAGAAAGAATGGAAATAAGGGGAAAATACAATGGACCAGTCCTGTAAGCTCTCACCTTGGTATGCACAGTACAAGCCAAGTCTCAGCAGCAGCTGATACATAACAATATCCACAAATTGTAATGTCTCATTTTAAAAGGACAGGATTCTGTGAATCACACTTGGAGAGACAGACACATTACAAAGGTAGTGCTATATCACCGTAGTTGTATTTACTCAATGACTTAAGAGGACTAGACCCTATTAAAAATTGAAATGTGAAAACAAAGGGGAAAAAAAACCCAAACAGGAAACATGAACAGGAAACAAAGCAAAGCATCCAAGTATGTTAAAAATATAGAGCTAAAATGACTCAGAAAAGTCTAGATCTGTAAAGGGATTGTAAGTCATACAAATTTTTCACAGGCACTTGGAAGTCTGGTCCTTTCTCTTGCAAAACTAAGTTGCAATTCAAACCAGGTATATTTATTTTCACTCTGTCCGAAATCATAAAAAGCAGCAATGCAAGTATAAGAGATTTTCAAGGATTTGACATAAGTTGTTACCAAACTAAACAAGTTGTCCTTACATCACGTTTCCTCTTCAGTAGACAGAACTAATCTATCCAAATAGATTCTGCAAGCAATACTGGAGCATGAATGAATTAGTGATTTATGACACCACATTCAATTTCTTAGGTGTCATAAGATACCCTGTTAGGATTGCTGAAACCACATCTTCTCAGCCTCTTTCAGCTGGTAAAGAAATCTAAGCAAGGACATCCTTTATACTTGAAGCTCAAGGCAATTAGCCTTTCAATTTAGCTAATTTACTTTTAAACAGAGGTGTGCTTTCAGAGGAGATACAAAGAAGTATTATATTAAGTCATTGATATAGGTGAAAACGTGCAAATTTCAGCTCAAAGGAAATAAGCTTTGGTTATCCTACGAGTTAGTGACGGTTACATGAAGCATTATTTTCCTGAGTGCTGTTCTAAACTTTTGCAATGCCTATTCTTAAGTAGTCAATACTTCAAAGAACCACTATGCTGGAAATGAAATTACACTGCCGTCCCTCTGTGGATCTGTGCCAGGTAAGCAAAACAGAAAGTGTATTTCAACAACTTACATATGGGCAAAGGCAGTGTTCTCCTTTAGCCTTTGCAAATAGTCAAATGAGTTACAAAAGATACAAGGACAAATACAATAATTAGCCAGCTTCCTACATTTTTACATTTCCAAAAAGGTTTGCTGAGACAACCGGGAGGGTGGGGTTGTGTGGAAGAGAGGGAGAAAAAAGAGGGACACTTAATGCTGGCCCTCGTGCTGTACACCTAGGCACCTCCTATGGTGAAAAACTACCTATGCGAATGGACTAGTGAAGACTGCATGCATACCTTAAGTGCTCTGACTTGAAGTGGAACAATCATGATTCCATAGTTCCTCATCTCTGCCATTAAACACTCACACACACACACACGTTGAAAAACAAAACAAATCCAAAAAAGTAAATGAAAAAGAATGGAAGTAAAAGAACCAGCCTGAATACCTCCAGAGTATTATGTAAAAGAAACTCACTAGAGCTGCTTTTGAGAAGTCTTAGGACCTTTCTTATATTTTCAGACAGTATTTTCCAAACACAGATAAACTATCAAGAGGCATATGGTTTGCACCATCTGGGCAACAAGTTCTACTGGGATACTGTGGTGAACAGCATATGTATAGTGCCTTGTGTGCAGTATCCTACAGTGTTAAAAAAGCACTAGAGACTATTTTGAAGCCAACCCTAAAAAATTCTCCATATGTTTAAGGGACCAGTTTTCTTTCAGAGATGTGTTCCTCTTTCTTTCAATACAAATCAAAACAGAAAACTGCCATGTTTAATCTTCATCGTGTCTTGAAATTCCTCAAGGAAGCATCATATTCTGCAATGTTTCCATGTGTCAGACTATTTATTAACCATCCATATGCACCTGATCAGCTCTCACTTATTTCTTTCATCTCTGCTCACAAAGCACACAGAATATTTTAATTCTAAGTTACAGTGAAAACTGGATGGTTTGGAAGAATAAATACATTTCTATGTCTTCAGGGCCTGGGGTAATGATTTTAAAGTGTAAGAGGGTAGATTCAGACTAAATATAAAGAAGAATTTTTTTACAATGAGAGTGGTGAAACACTGACACAGGTTGGCGTGGGAGGTGGTAAATACCCCTTCCCTGACACCATTCAGGGTCAGGTTGGACGGGGCTCTGAGCAAACAGATCTAATTAAACATGTCCCTGCTTCTGAAGGACAGTTGGAATAGGCGACCTTTAAATGTCCCTTCCAACCCATAACATTCTATGATTGTATGAATTACAGCATAATGACCAAGTTGTTAAGTATTTTTTTCAGTTTGTTTTGATGCTGGTTCATCAAGGCAAAAACGAATAGGAAGCCAGTTTGCTATTCCTGTGCATGAAAAGTTTTGAATGGTGTAGTATGACAAATGGCTGACAGCCTCTTCACTAACACATTTTAGAGTACTTAACATTTGAACAAGTTTCTCTTTAAACTACAAAAACAGATGGTTGTTTCACAACACAAACATTAGCTGTTCAGTACAAGGTAATTCAGAAAACTGAAAACATTCAACTAGCTAGTACAGCATTTTGCTTTGTTCTACCAGCACTGAAATTATCCACATTAAGAAAACCTAGGTTACACCTAGTACTAGACTGTGAACTCAGCTAAAATTGGAGCAAATGAAAATCACTCTTCACTTAGATTATCAGAGATTGTGGTTGTATGTGCCCATGGTTATAGATAGCTTTAATTATAAGGTGGATCCTTCCCTCTTTAGCCTGCGTACTTAGGATTTCTGGCATTCTTAACATCAACAATAACAGATCTAACATCAACTATTTGACAAAGAGATATATCCTCACTTGACATATCTGACCTCTAACAAGAGAGTTAAACAGGTTTGGAGTCCAGACACGTATCTTGGATTCTCTTAGTCTTTTGTCATCCCCTACTATGTGTGTAAGTCTATCAATGATAATAGATCTGCCAGCAGAATGCTACTTAGCTCCCATAGCTTTCTCCATCGAGTCTGTTGATCCATACAACATTCTTGATAACCACACTGCCAAATTCTAGTGTGTAGTCTCTGTATCCTACTGTCCTCAACAATGAAAACAAAGTCCACAACCAGACATCACCTACTATTGTTGTGGTAGGCCTGGAGAGGCCAGATTAGGCTTGTACATGTCCTGGCTTATGCAGACATGTTTTTCTGCTCTCTCTCTCCTTCTGTTTTGGGGAGAGAGCAACTGCAGGAAAAGGGACAAAGGACCTGGTGCCACTAAGTCTGGGGTCCGGGGTCTGTCCATCACCTGTGGTAAATAGGGTGCACACAACTGCCTTATGCAAGGCCCGTGATCTGCCCAAAAAGGGTAAAGCAAGCCTGTGGCTTCACCCAATATGGCCAAATCTTGGCTAACTGCCACTTGATNATCAGTACTGGGTCATATTTACATATCATTTTATCCAGGAACCCTAGTTTTCTGTCAAAGACTTAAGCCCAAAATATTCTGTATTTCTAAACAACACCCAGGAAGGAGGTAGAAAAAGTAAATAAATAAAGTTAAGTCTGCTTATGTATATCATCTAAATAAGCAAAATTAAATTAATTCTGTTAGACAAATCCAGAAATAAAACATCTCACGTGCCAAAATGTCAGTCAGCAAAAAAATAGTAATAACTTCAAGAACAGGTGGGATGCTTTTAAATTTTCAACTATGAGAAATGTACAAGTCATTTTAATAGCAGCCTCTCAAGATAGAAAAAATAAAAAGTAGATTTAAAATTGTTTTAAGTGGAAATATACAAAGTGACTTTTCTTAAGCATATTCCCAATTATGCCCACTTTCATAATCTGCTTCCTTGAGACTAGGGAACTATCTTATCAGTTACTAATTTAATGAAATAGATTTAATTATATTGTCTCTAAGATAATTTTCTAAGATTATTTCCTAAACACCCAAATTTCTACAAAATTACTAGATTCATATTTTTTTTTCCACTTGCATCTTTCAAAGTATTGTATCCAAATATTCTATTAAATCAAAAGACTCATGTCATGTTCTTCCAGAGGGAAAAAAAATAAATCTACACCGAATAACATTAAAATAATTTTAAAAAAAGAAGATGCATCTTCATCACATTTCACCACTGAAGAGCTGAAAACAAGCTTATAAAAGGAAATTATGTAGAAGATGTAGTCTGAACCTGCGTACAGCAATAAAAATAGCCCCAAAAGTAGAGCTTTTTTAAAGAATAAATTAATTCTCTATATTTTAGAATCATCTCTTAAAACATAAAATAGCTTAATACCCACTGTAAAACGAATGGCTTTTAACTAGTTGGAGAAAGGATACAAGATGTAAGGTACTCCTAGTGAAATATCTGTTTTAATTATAAAAAGTTTTAGGCATGAACTTGCATGAATAAAGACCAAAACCCATGGACATAATGGGAGATTCCCACAGAGTATTTATACCTGGATGTTGCTTTATCTTGCTTGAGCGTAATCATATTTGAGGACCAAATAAAGCTTTGGTCTCAGGAAGCAAAAATCATTTCCTACCTTTCTCAAAAATGTTGAGAATTCACCTCATCATAAAAGGAAGCCACTACAGAAAGCCATGCATAGCAGACAGCTGTCTTATTCATATAGCCTAAGTCTGACAATGTTAGGAGCTGTACCTAAGTTGTACTGGAAATCCTTAATTCAGGCTTTATCCTGGTAACGACACAAAAGAGCTCTTGGGCACAAGAGCAAGAACTTTGAAGACTGCGGGAATATAACAGCTGGGCATGAACAAAGAAGAAACTACATTCAGAAATAGTGAGATTAAGACATATTATCTTGCCTGACAGCACCAAGATGATGAAGAAAACCTGCTCAAAACTGCAAGAATGATCAGTGGCAGCAAACTAAAGTGCCCCTAAAGAGATGGCCCCAGTCTAGTCATCCATAAGAGACTAATTCTCCATGTAAACTATTGATTCTCTTTTGGAATTGAAAAAATCTTGAAAGAAATGTTCCCTTACAGTACAAAGGTAGAGGGACTTAACATATGTTTTGTCTTATTAGCTACGTAAGATTTATGACCCAGTTACAAGATAATTATCCAACTGGCAGTGACCATAAAAACAGCTCATAAAACTAGGCAAGTGGATCATCTAATCTGAAGTCATCTGCAGAACCAGACCAGGTTAAAGTTAGCACGTCAGGAATGTAACCTTTCACTTCCCGTTTTCCGTGTTTCAAAGGAACCATAGCCAAACACAGGTTTTGCTGATACTTGGAGAATCCTCTGGCAGAGCTGAGAATATGGCCACTCACAGGTTTTGCTGATACTTGGAGAATCCTCTGGCAGAGCTGAGAATATGGCCACTCCCTAATCCCTCCTGCCCGTCCACAAATTTACGCAGACCTCTAAGATCGAGCTGCCAACCACTTCAGGCTTTAAGCAACTGCTACCTGCAGTTAAAATATGCACTTCCATTCATAGAAAATAAGGCACCCTTTTGCTGGTTTTGCTGACAACTCGCACTGATCCATAAACAGCACATGCATGTGCTTCCATGCTGCAGATAATCCACTCTCCTCTCTCTCTGTTAGGGTGAGTGTACTTGTTCATACAAGTTGGACAAACATTCTTGATGTCTTCTTTGCATTCCAGCTCGTGCAGCCCAACTACTGCATTAACTTTATTTGGGTTTGATAAATGTTTGGATGTAACTCTTAACATTTACATTTGCATTTTAACCTGAAAGGTATTACTTGAATTAAGAATTCATGTGAGGGTTTGTTTGATTTTCTTCCCTTTTATTATGCAGTTGTATAAAATCTATACTATTTGTATATCATATTTAAGAAGAAAAAACACTTGAATAGACTCAGATACTATAGTCCTCCTACCTCAAAATCTTCATACCAAAGAACCATTGGCAATTCCAATAGCATTGGACTGCATAAACTCTTGTAGATATTCTGCACCAAGTATCCTGAAGAAAAAGAATATTAAAGTTAGCTATTTGAAACACTAAATTAGATACCATTCATTAAACTTTTGCTTCATACCCGTTTCAGCAGACCAGTTAAGTGCAAATAAAACATGCTTTAACACAAGCCAAACCAGATGTCTTAACTGCAGTATAAAACAAATTGCATGATAGATGTAGAGATTTCTTTGCTTCAGAGGCATTTGTACTTGAATCAACCCAGAGCTTCCTATGGGACTAGCTTTTCTATCTAAAATAATCTATGTAAAGAATGTGTCACATGCATGACAAATGACCCTTCCAAGCAGAACTGGTCCAAACAGTATTTCTCAAACCACTTAAATCTTGAAAAGAGGGTTAGTTCACAGAGGTAAGGATGGAGAGGATAAAGGGAATTGTCAGTGGGTATCCTCACAGTTCACACTTCTGTCTGTGCATCAACTACCTGAAATAAACAGGGAGTGGTAGGGCCAGAAGATGTGTTTCCACTCCTGCATCTGGAACAAAACTATGGAGTGTTCTTCTGCAAGACATTTTTGTCCAAATTGTCCTCTCCCCTCACCTATCAACTCAGACTACACTGTGAAAGCAAGGGCACAATTTGTAGCTAGCATTTGTGCTCATTATCCGCTTCAGGTATGATTTGATATGAGGCATCTGAACATCATCTCTGACCTAACAGCTAACAAACAGAAGATTCCTTTTTCGGCACAAAAGCACAAACACAAAGATTAAAGTCAGCCTAAATAGGGGTCATTCAAGATCATCATCAAAATGGACAAACTATGGATATGGAAGAAGCGCCTCATACCCACCCATATTAGAGAGGTGGACTCGAGGCACATCACTCATCTTTTGCTGGTTTCTACATAAAGTGAGCTTCTCATAGTGTTGACTGCATACTAACTGCCATGTTAACAAGCAGTGTCTTCCTTTGGACATTTACAAACATCAGAATGCTTATTCATGACAGTCCCACATATCATCTGCCATCCCAGATGGTGACTGGTGGGATGCTGATTTTGTCCTAAGGCAGTTACCACCCACGAAGATAGTATATGCAGGGCTAAACAAAAAGCATGTGCCATCTGCTGTCAAGTTTAGAAGACTTTCTGAAATCTACTAGGTTAGTTTATTTTAGATCAGACAGGTCTGGAGGCTATAGCTCTCTAAATGTCCAATAAATTAAGGGCAAGTTAGACTGTTACAGACATGCAGTAAATCAAGAACAATTTAAAATGTGCTGCTGGGCTCACCTCTAACACCATCAAGGCAGCAAAATATTCTTATTGTGATCAGTAACAAAAAGGACGTACAGCCCACAAACTCAGAGGGAACCAGAAAGAACCTGAGACCAGAAAGCGAGGTAAAATTCTACAAAACTTCAAGATTTCTTTGCCTAAAAATTTTTTTACAAATTTTATTTCTTGCTGACAGGATGATTTTTCTGTCTCTTTTCCTTTCATCTCTCTACTGCTATTATTTTGACATCTGTTCTCCATCTTATGATTTCTCACACAGCCCTGCTTTTTTTTCCTATCCCCGTATCTCCATATATTCTTCTTGTGCTCCTGCTCATGTGCTGTCATACTATAGGCACACAGAGGAAACCAAAGTCAATTAAAAAGCAGAACTAGTGTGACATCTTCTGCCTGCCTCACAAACAGCGGAAAATTCCTCTTGCTTCATCTGTCATGCCCATTTATGGATTGTTAACAGAGAATGCAGCAATCTCCCCAATCTGCTGCCAGTAAGCACTCAGAAAACATACAATAATTCTACCCATTCTTCTTAAATCATAAACTTAAATCTCTTTTTTGTACATTGATAAAGCTGTAAAGCCAGCAGAGAAAACAGAAAACAATCCACCAGTGTGTTTTTCTGAACGTTTTTAAATCACCAGCTACACTAAAACCTTTCACTGAGGCAGGGAGTTTACCCTTGCACAAGCATAAAGGTTACATTGCTGTCTGTACACATCAAACAAACAAACGAAAGTATTGCCTGAGCTCATGCCTTAAGAAGTGAAATTTATAAGTATGTCCAAATTGACTTTAAATCTTTAACATCAGAAAGACAAGGCACAAAGGAGAGAGACTGTGAAGCTCTGTAGTGCACGGTAATGACAGATGTGTGCTGCAACGGTCTCAGGAAGGTGACACAGTGGTAAACACTGCAAAAGCCCCTGGTGCTACAGCCTACACCAACATGGCTGCATCAGTGAAGATCTTTATGGAAGCCTGGTAGCAGATGATGGAAAGAAAACACCTCCAGTCAGCACAGGTGCATCACCTCCTCTAGCATTCATACCAAGTGGAGCAGAGGCAGAGCAGAAGAACAAAATAGACTGGTCACCTCCAAATTACAGCTCAGCTTTTAAGAAAAGGTAAGGACTATCTAAAGAAAATCTGGAGAAGTGCATGCAAAGTAAAAGATTTGTTGTTCCTCTCCTCCCACACAAGGAACCAGAGGCAACGAGGGGCAAAGGGTAGAGTTCCTCCATACTCCTTAACAGAAGGTGTCCTTACTCTTTAAACCACTTAGTACAACTGCCAGTTGCTTTAAATCATCCCAGGCTACTTCCCTACTGCAGAGACCACAAATACCAATCTATGCATCCTACTGCAGCTGTCAGCAGAACACAT
This sequence comes from Ramphastos sulfuratus, assembly GCA_013399055.1. Taxonomy (NCBI): domain Eukaryota; kingdom Metazoa; phylum Chordata; class Aves; order Piciformes; family Ramphastidae; genus Ramphastos; species Ramphastos sulfuratus. The sequence goes on from WBNM01034102.1 coordinate 116,852, forward strand.
GGTTTTATTAAATGTCCATGTAACCAGAAATGTAATTAAAATTCAGTATCACAAAGTTATTTAACACAAAAAGATCTGACAAATAAAATTGTGTCACAGTTAGTCTTATACTGCCACCCTGCACAGAATACAATTCTGGAACCTCCTTGGGAATACAAACATTTTTCCACCTTTCATTTTGTTACCATGAATCTGAAGTCTTCAAAGAAATTCATGCATACTGTTACTATAAATGAGAAACGTCATTTTTCAAAGGGATAAACTTCTGATGAAGGCAGTCACACTGAAAATTGGATGTTAATCCCCTCTGAATAAATATAACCCCCAGAAAAATGGAAGTGTGAGCAGAATATGTATTTTTTACACTTGAAAACGCTGAGGTGCACAACAAGAAGCTTTTACTTTAGTATTTACAGCCCAAGTTACCCTTCAGAAGCTCATTTTACTCTTAATACATTTCTTTTCAGTCTCCTATGCTCAGGTTATACTTTGCTGAATACCTGATAATTGAACACAGTTTCAGCTAAAAGACAGTTTTAAACACACCTATTGCCTTAAAAGATCCAGTGGATTGAATATCCCTCCTGTACTGACATTTTGAAACATCAAACATTTGTATTCACTTAAAATCTAATTTATCAGTCTGATGTTTCTTTTGCTTATGACACTTTACTCATCAGGGTTGCTAGGTCTCAGAATTATATCTTGCAGTATTAGGCATTTTTCTTAAGCTTTTTTCTTAAGCTTGGCTTGTGCAGTCATAAAATCCCTAGGAACTCCTAGCTTTTTAATCCTTCCAGAGATGAGCCTTTAGGGTTCATATTTTCAGTCAAGAACTAGAAGGGAATTAAAGATAAGCCAATTTCTATTTTCTTCTAGGACCTGACAAGATTTTTGAATGTTCAGAGCTGACAATATTTCTGGCAGCTACGCAGGACTGTGGATGTTCCTTCTGCCATGCAGTTGATCGAGACCTGTACTGCTGCTATTCTTTATCACTGTAAGAAACACAAGACTTTTAAAAACAAAACCAAACAAAACCCCACACCACACAAAGAAACCCACAAGCAAATGAACAAAAAAAACAACCACCAATTAAAAAAAATCCTTTCAAGTCCTGGTGTACCTCAACCAGGAAAAAGCTCCAAAAATCAGGCCTGTATCTGGCCACACGGTTTTCCAGCTGCTTGTTCTGGTGCAGTGTTGATTTGAAGTTCCTCTTTCCCTGGTGCATACAGTCCATAAACACATCAGAAGGCAGATGTTTCCTCTTTATCTGTGCTCCCACAATCTCCCCCTTTCCTTAACCTCTAATTTCCAAGACTTACAAAGTTTCCCCATTAAAGAAAAAAACAACTCAAGTTCTCCTTTCCCTCAACCAGATTGCTCGTTCTCTGCATTCATCTCAGTCTGAACTCATCACAAGCAGTAATCAAATCAGCTGCCTGAACTCCAGATGGAGACTCAGCAGTTTTGCAATTGCAACATTAATGCTTCCTTAGCCCAAAAAAAAACCCAGGAAGGCTAGGCATCACTAGTTCATTTAACACAATACTTATAAACAACATATAAATCAGATTTTTTATTTATTTAATTGTGTTTCATTAGGCATAGGAATCAAAGAACTGGAAAGCATCAACAGTTCTCAGCTGTTCTAAGTCTTCAGCTTACGCTAAGTGACAAATTCAATCAGTAACCCAAACTGTCAAATCAATGCCACTTTATTGTTTTTAAATATTTATCAGCCCATAGCTAAGACATGAAAAAAGGATGCCCAGTTCAACTGTAAGCAGAAACAGACTGTCATCTGCCACAGAAAAAACACATGTGAAAGCAACTAGATTTCAGAGATCCCACAAGGTATCCTTGCAAAGGAATTAATAGTAAAGATTTAGTTTCAGAACAATACTGCTGCAAATTTTCCAATTATATTTTCTATTTCCGCTTGGAAAACCTTGTTTTGTAGCCATAGTCTTCCCTAGAACATAATCAACTTACTCAAAATGTTATTTCTGAAACTGCATAGTCATTAAATTCACCACAAGCACCTGTTTCGGCATCAAGTACTGCAAATGGAAGGACAAGATCCATAGCTGCTTACACTTGATACAGCATTAGGTGTACCTACATCACAAGGACAGAACACAAGTTAGGTACTAATGACCCTATTGCTCTCAAAACCATCTGTAAGTACAGTACACAGGCTAAAGTAATGCCTGCTTGTGCCAAGAGGGCATATCTCATCTAGATTATCTGAATAAATCCTGAATAGCAGTAGAGGAATAACTTAATCATGGACATTTTCTAGATAAAAAAAAACAGTTAAGATGAAATAGCATAAAGAACCTTAACTCTTTTCCTGCACCTGTTAGCACTGTAAACCATAGTTTAGGACTACTTGATCTATTTTCTTGTTGATCTTCACAAACAAAATAGATGGACTGGGAAACCATGAAGTTAAACTATTCTTCTTCTGAAGTCACTCATCCAGTTCCTTTCATGAATGTGCATATATCAGGGTAAACACAATTTTTGGGGGGGAAATTTCAGACAGAACCTGAAACTTTGCAAAGTTCTTATTGCAACAATAACCATAAAAAAAGCAGAATAACCTCAGTACAAAAGTAATTAATGAACACAGCTTGCATACATTTTTTATTTCACATCCTAAATGATGTTACATTGTACTCCTAAAAAGTTGCCACTTCTCAGTCTTGGGGTATCATAAATTCATTGTTATCTGATGCAATTCCCATTTATAGAATACATATAGACCCTCTGAAATAAAGCAAAAACTACACTCCAAAATTCACATGATGTATTATCAGTGATAAGCATTTACTTGCTATTCTTTGGCCCTAGCATCAGTAATCATGGAATACTAGATATTCAATTTGCCTTTTTTTTTTATTATTTGTAAACACTTAAGTGGACTTCCTAGTCTGCTGAAAAAAGACATGAACAATGAAGAACATCCGCAGAGTTTCCTAAACTAAATCACACTAATGATTTACCCTAGCATACTGCAGAACTCGGAAATAAACACTCTGCTGTTTGTCCAATGTGCATAAAAAACATAGTGAACTCACTTACTGAAAGTAAAACAGAAATCTAATCAAAGAAAGCTGTATGGAACAGCTATATTCTATACAGGAATAAGAAATTACACTTCAAAATAAGTTCTCGTGCAAGAGAAATAGCTGGAAACAAAACCAACGTTCTAAAATTCTGTTGGAGAGTGAACTCATTTGGGATCTACAGATGTTGTGCTTTAGAGATTTGGATTAAAATCCATCATTATCTTTCAGTTAATACTCTTTCATCGACCAATCAGCAGTCATATGGTGTTTACCAACCCTGGTCACTTAACCCACTTGAATGGCCTTTGTGCTATAATTTGTACTTCAATACAAGCAGATTACTTCTAATCTAAATGATTTGTGTCCTTTATGGGACAGATAAACACTAATCCCAAGGTTTCTAAAACCTAACAAGCCTAAACAGTGCCAGTACGGCATCCACTGTTTGCCTTTTTAATAGAATATTTCATACAAATTGGGAAATATATTTATCTGATCATACCAACTCTGCCTTTTAGACACTTATTCCTAATTTTTTTTTACAGACAAAAAAAAGAGAAGATGTATCAGCAAACGCCACAACTCAGAGATAAAGAATTAGTAACAAATTATCAATCTACTAATTTGTAGGTACTATGCTTGATAAAACTACTTTGCATGAAAAAAATACTTATTTTCTAAAAATATTCCTTAAAACATTTGTAACTGCTTGTTAAACAAGGCGTTTTAAATGTGGTAATGGCCCACTCTTCCCAGTTCTCAACTTAAAAAGTCCACCTTCTCAGAATGGTTTTCCAAGGATTCATCAGTTAAAGTGTCCTCAGTCACTCCTGTTCTTCAGTTAATCTTGGTGACACTTGGAAGAAATTGCACTACCGGGCGAGCCTGACATCCAATTACACTGAACAGTAATACGCTTAGGCTCTGATCTCCTAAATGCTTCTTCACAGGTTGATCACTGAGCATGCAACAATCTCCCTAGAAAAGAAGGGACCCACAGATGAAAACATATTTGTATGATTGGAGCCAGGTACATCAATGTATGTGTGCCTTTAAAAATGCTGGAGACAGGAACAAGAAGAATTGAATAATTCGGTAAGAGCCTTATGATGACACAAAGTATGGAAACCCCTTTGTACATTAAGATATCATCAGTGTTACCCTATTATATATTCACCAACATCTAGATTTCTTACCTAGAAAAATATGTAACTAAAATTCCAATGCCCTACAAAGTTTACCAGTTTGTAAAATGTAACTAGTCAACAAGTTGCACTAGGATGAGGCTACTCAGAACTGGATAAAACATTCCCAAATGAAAATTAAGACAAATCTAAACATACTCACTCCCAATGTCTCTGCACATGCTTATATTTCATATCAAGGAAAATGTTGTCCTAATTGATGACCTAAACCAGAAAGCCCTTTTTCTTATAGTGTCCTCATTCATACACAGACCCACTTTCAGTAGGTGACCTCAGCCTACCTTATACTGATGAGCAAACTAACACATACAGAGAAAATCAGGAGCCATCACTATTGCCAAAAGCCTGTTTTACAACTGACACACAAGTCTGACACATGAAACTTTAAAAAGCCTCCATCTGATTTGAGAGGAGTCAGATCATCTTTTATAGCAGCACAAAGGGCACAGAGGGGATTGCACTATAAATTTGCCATTCTGGCAGCAAGTGCTTCCAGGATTATTCAGAGCACAGCACGTATACTCCTTTACTCTACTCTGAAAATAGCTCTTTTCATGTTACTTGTACTTCCCTATTACATGAAAGGTCTGGCAGAAATTACAGCTTGTTTGAGATGTCCCTGAAGTTGCAATGATCTCGGAAAGGATAGGAAAGCTTCTAGAATTAACTTCTGGAATTACAAGCTAACACACTACCAAATACAGAGTTTAAGAGGGCTGATCTACCTTTCCAAGATCAGTAACTTTTGCTTTTCACTAATTTCTCAAGCTCTAAAAAGACTCAGAGGGTTGTATAGTTCCTTGAATACTGTGCTTCTGTTATCTTCGTTGCAATCATGATGTAAGCACAATCTGCAATTGTAAAATGGCAAGTCACAGTTTCTCCTCAATTGACGTTTAAAAGAATGAGGAGAGTCTAATGAAAAAATAAGAAAACAAAAGGATAGATATACAGATCTCTCAGGGCAAACCATAACTCTCAGATGAAAGTCAGCAAAGGCTTTAGCCTTTGTGTCTCCATAGAGATGCAACTGCAGCCAAAATAAGGAATGGTACAGGTAAGAAATGGATATAGGTCACAACAAATTCATAATTAATTATATGCATGCTTGTGTTTCACAAATATGGTAGAAACAGGTACACCTGTAATGCTTCTGCACTGCTGGCAGAAGAGTGATAATTCTTGAACTTAAATTATGCAGCCGCACAGCAAAATAAAAAAGACCTCTCGTTCCAACTCCTGGATTTTTGGATGGCTCCCCACAGCAGTTACTGAAAGCAGATGCCCCAAATACTAAATGATAGCTGCAGATCAAAACAAAGCTGGAGCCAGTTCATTTCTGTGATATCCCTTACTATTTTCCCCTTCCCATCCAGAAGACATGCTTAGGCCATTTAAACTATTAACGACTCAGAATTAAGTGATTTGAAGTTACGGTACTGCAGTCAAGAATATCAGAACCATCTTATAAAAGACATTGTAAACACAAATATTCTAAGAGAAATGTAACTACAGAGATCTCAGCTGTAAGACTAATACCAAAACAAAATTCATCTCTTTCTTTAAAAAAGTTGCTTAAGTAACCAAAGCAGCAATTTGATAAAAACTCTCTCCAAAAGCCCTTAGCTATCAAAACCAATTGGTCTTTCTAAGAGTTTTTCACCTTGTTATTGGAATAAGCCATGCTGGGTTACTGTTTCTCTTGTATTGGGTTAGATCTAGATTCCAAGTAGTTTAATGCAGCTGTTTCACATAAGCTTGAGTAAGAAAGATTACATCTACATTTCTATTCTCACTTACTATTTTTATACTTTATAGAAAAGCCATATTCCCTCCTTCCTCCAATTAATTGTGTACGTGACAAGGAAGCAATAAGAGCAACACAGACTTCCACATCCTTGCCATAGTAAGTGAGAAGATACTACAGCTGCTTTCTTCTCCTTCAGCACACTAGTCACCTAGACAGTGGAAACCATTAAACAGCTCAAGGTGTGAACCCATTCCAGTATGTTACTTCATTAAGTCATGTACAGTATTTACACAGTAGTCATGGAGCTATAAATCACAGGAGACAGAATGAGAGCTAGGCATTCAGCTCAGCATATAATTTTGCATGGTTGCATATCTGAGAGCTCTAATATTTGCCACATTTTGTACATAATATTGTCAAATATTAAAAATCATTTCAAGCAGATACGTATTTTCTTCTAAGAGGTGGACATTACTATCTGAAAGACATCAATATTTAATTTCCTAGCATGGAAGCCCTACAAAACCCTGAGTCAGCCTTTTTTTATTTTTTACTAACAGGCTTACCTCTGCTTTGCACACTCATGTTGCAGTGCAGTTTTGTGAACACTCTCTGAACACAGTCAATTTTTTTTCTTTTCAAACTCTTATGCTTCTGAAGACAGAAATTCACAACTCAAGAAATCTCTGCATGCACTAAGGCAAAACATCAATCATATGCACCTAAATCTAGCAGTTAAATTTAAGTGTGAGCACTTCAGGCTGTTTACAGGATTCCTTTGCCAGCAGGTATGGCTTACTTGAGAAAAAAAACATCTATTTCCTGATACCAGATTTCTCAGTTGATGCAGTTATGTGGTAAAAGATCTTCTTTGAAGGATTAAAAGTAAATCTGATGTAGACATATTTTCTGAAATAAATAAATAGATAGATAGATAGATAGATATAACCCAGGAGAGGATTAAGTAAACACAATATGACACCTACAGAATCTGTTAGTAGGTGAGAAAACCATTATAGTAAGGCCATATAAAAATACAGCATGAGGCTGATCCGCTAACTCCAAGGACTTCTTCAATACATGATTTTTATAGAGATATGTTTCATTTTTATTCTTTGTCTACTAAAGCAATTTATCATATGCAAGTGAATTAATCTCAGAGTCATTATCAACTACATACATTTTAAAACCTACATATCTGTCAGTCTCAATAATGTGTGATTGCAATGAATAGTCAAGTGCTTGTATGACAGTTTTATACACCATTTTTTGTAACTGGTTTCCTACCAAATACCTTAAAAGAAAAAGGAATAAATGTTTCCCCACTTCAGTACACACACACACAGAGGTGAAATTTCTAAAAAAAAAAAAAATATTTTTTTCCCCAGGCTTGACTGACTGGAAGAGCAGCTCAAAACCATTTTTATTAGAACAGCATCCATCTGAAGATCCATATTTCACTTGGTATCCCATGTTGTGATGGCTTGGGAGTTACCCGCCTCCCCTCACACTTTGTATAATGACCCAGACTAGAATTTAGCTGGCTGGAAGTTAAGGACTGAAGCTATATTTCCAGCTCAGCACAATATACAAGCAGATATATACAAAATATACAGGACTATTTACAGAAATATACAAGGTAAAGGTAATACAGAAACACAACACCCCTCCCAGAAATCAGAGACCCCAGGAGGGGCTCCCAACCACCCTTTCACCTTCTCCCCACCCCTACACCTTACCCCAAGGTTTGCCTTATGCACAAGGAGAATTTTGAGGATCGGCCAGGGGGAATTAGAAGAAAAAGTGGTTAGTGAGGTTACTCGGCAGAGAGGAGAAGCCAGAAGCTGCTAGACCGCCCGAGATGCTGTGCCCCAGAGCCTGCTGCAAGCCCAAGTGACTTATCTTTGTTTTGAGTACTTTTTCCTAAACATCTCAGCAAGCCTGTGAGTGACATAGACATCACCATTGTTTTCCTTTCACAGCCTGTAATATAATTGTCTCTATTAAAATATTCCAGTTAGCCTCAAACCAGCACACATGTGTACTCCAGTGACTCCCTGGTCACTCTGTAATTCATACAACTAGGCTGTAATCAGGATGGAGAACATGGATCAGATAGACAACTAGGTCAAATATTAAGATCACCAAGAGGTGAAGAAATCTGAAGAGCCAGAAAATAAAACTGTTGAAGGAAATGCCAGACATTAAGGCATTAGGCTGCCTTAGGGGAGAACAGGCAGGTGTGGACGATGATGGATGATCAGGAGCAGCAGTGGTGAGCGGCAGCGGCCAGGCAGGGCTGCCTGCAGTAAACCCACAAAGCTCACTGTCCCACAACCTTCAAATCTGAAGGATTCCAAGCAATCTCGAGGAAACTTTTCATGTTTGCACTCAGTAACTGTAAGAAGCATTTGCAGGTACTCTGATAAGTGAATTAAGTTCTACCTATGGCTTTTTGGAAAAACATGAAATACCAATCCTAGTAACAAGTATTCTAGAGAGATTCTAACAGTGCTGAAAAACCCACTAATGCCCAGTTTTGAAAACTAGCCTGTTTAGAAATGCAAGCTGAAATGATCCTTTTAAACTACATAACGTACTTCTCTTCTGTGGCTCACAGCCAGCTACTTCAACCTTACAAAAAATTCTAAAGTATATCTGGGTTTTTTGCAGCAAATCATTGGCATGAAAGGAATTTGAGAGTTCTCCTAAGACAGAAGGCACAGCATGGCAGTAACAATGTAACATAAACAATAGGAATGGATTCAAAATACATAATCGGAAACATTCAACACTCTGATGCAGCGCCACACAATGTCTCCCGAGCTCTGCAAAACCAAGAGCTGCTCCATACAAAACAACATGTTAGTATTACAGACATATTTACAGAGTAGTAGTGTACAAAGGCAAATCTGCCAAGATTCCTGCACTCAGCATGAAACATGCTGTTGACTCCCAGCTCTCCATGACAGTCCCCATAGTTATCACAACCACACGGTAAAATAACCCTCTGATGATCAACTGTGTACAGCACAAGGCAGGAAGCAGCTGCAGTTCTGCACATAGAGATTACAAACCACACACCTACCAGTGATAGAGCCTTGTAGCCCTTTTGTGCCATGTCATCTGTGGTTTAAAGCCAGCATCTGCTTTTCTTTAGGAGAAAAACAAAAACGAACAAACAAAAAATATCCCCAACCAACAATATTCACCAAATCAGATTAGTAGAAATCTTTTTCTCTGAACAAGAAGGAAGTTTTCCTATCCTTGCTCAATATCTAGAATTCTGCTTTACAGATGGAAAAGAAAATTCAGCTCCTTTCTTAAAAAAAGACAATATACAAACTTGATCAATATTCTATTTTACACTTAAGAAAGCAAGGTGAAAAGCTTCTGACAGCTACAAATAACACACAAGAGAGGTTTATGGGGTTCTGTCAATGGCAGAGGCTTTGCCAGCTCTTTTTAAATGCAACAAGCAGCCACCAACTTATATACAGAGATATTGGTTAATGTAAATTCACTAGAAGAGTTAAAAACAAGCATCACAGCATTATTCTTTTGTCTGCCTCTCATCTTCTCCTCCCCATCCTATCTGAGTTACAATATCAGTTGCAATTATGAAGGGGACAGCTGAAATTCAAATTTACAGAGTTAACATATGGCACCAAAAGATAGTTGATAATATAATCAAATTATAAAGATCACAATATAAACACATTTTGACATTATTTCTGCCAACATTTCTTACTACTGATCATTAAGTGCAACTTTCTCTGATGCTTGCTGAAGTCTCTAAAGCTCTGTTTTCTGGTCATTAGATCATTGATTGTAACCAATTAGATCATTGGTTGTAAAAAGAAAATAACGATGAAGTCTATATCATTTATTGGTTTGCTGAGAGGGATAAAAAGCCAAAACATAAACAATTTGTCTCACTCACTTCTGTGATGCTGCTCCTATTCACTTCTTCACTTTAATATCTCCAATAACAAATAACAACATAAGCTTTGCTGGTTGTTTTTGTTTGCCTATCTGGAAAATTAGAGGGAGAAAAAGAGCGTAGCTTTGAGCCCCTTCTGTGCAGGTTCCTTTGTCTGGGAAGGAGTTTAGATTTCTATATTATTTCTAATTTTTATATAATTGTAAATACTTGTAAATATATTGTATATATATGCTTGTAAATTTTGCTTTGCTGTAAATATAGCTTCATCCTACTTTCAAGCCACCTGAGCTAGTCTGTTAAATTTTAATAGGGGAGGTGTGTGCGTGTGTGTGAGACTTCCTAACCCACCACATGTATTTAGTCTTATTCAAATATATATTAAAGCTACAGCAGTCTCAGATATTCCCAAAAAAAGTGACTACCATAGTCAGAAGTTATATAGCTTTTCAGATAACATTAATTTTGAGCAGTTGAATACTATATAGAATAAGGCAATAGCACCAAACATCCCTAACATGTTATGGCACTTCATATTTTTCATATTACCTATGGGACAAGGACAGACATAACTGTATTTTGGCTGCCTAAAACTGTCTATAATAAGGTTCTGCTGCTTCTGATGTAACCTGTCTAAAACAATGTGCTGAAAATCTCCAGAATACAATCTAAAGATACCTGAGTGAATACCAATGAAATTCAAATGACATCAAGCCTCTAATGCTGCTCCACATAGTAGTATGAAGTTAATTTCTCTTGTTATTCCATAAGCTTCAGAATTCAGGCTCTAGATCTAAATGACTGAAGAGTACTGATGAAGAGATTTACCATGACTCCTTAGGACAGAATTCATGGATTGTACAGCTTGCCTTATTTTTCTTTATTAGAAAGAAAAAAAAAAAAAGGGGGGGGGGGGGGGGGGGGGGAAGTGCTAATCACAGAAACAAAGGATGTTAGGGGTTGTAAAGGACCTCCAGAGATCATCAAGTCCAACCTCCCTGCCAAAGCAGGATTATCTAGGGCAGGCTGTGCAGGAATGCATCCAGATGGGTTTTGAAAGTCTTCAGAGAAGGGGACTCCAAAACCTCTCTGTGCAGCCTATTCCAGTGCTCAGATGCCCTCACCATAAAGAAATGTATCTTTGTGTTGAGGTGGAACCTCTTGTGTTCTAGCTTGTACCCACTGTTCATTGGGTATCACTGGGCACCACTGAGAAGAGACTGGCACCTTCATCTTGACATCCACCCGTCAGATATTTGCAGGTATTGATAAGCTTCCCTCTCAGCCTTCTATTCACAAGACTAAACAGCCCCAGGTCTCTCAGTCTCTCTTCACAGGAGAGATGTTCAAGTCCCACAGTCATACTCATAGTTCTCTGGTGGACTCTTTCCAACAGTTCCCTGTCTCTCTTGAACTGGGGAGTCCAAAACTGAATACACTATCCCAAATGTGGTCTCACCAGGGCAGAGCAGGGCAGGTGGAGAACCTCCCTAGACCACTTTTCTTAATGCACCCCAAGATGCTGTTAAAATATCTCATTTTCCCTCTCCACACAGACTGCAGATGAATTAAGACAAACAACATAAGTCCTGAGAACAGTTGTCGCTTGAGAAAAACTACCTCTTCTACTGTAGAAACTGGAAGAAAAGAAGGAAACTGCAAGAGAAAGATTCTCTCAAGGTTAAGGCACTGGAATGCTGCACTGCAGAATCTGTCTGTATCTTGAACTATACCACAGAGCTGCTAGTAATGGTAGGCAAGTTGCTTAAATCACTCCTTACACAATCACTAACCGCACACGCTGCTTCTGGGAGTCTAACTTGATAACTGAGCTCTAGCTTACGGAAGTGCCACTGACAGCAACAGAAACTCTGCTGTGAACACACCCTACATCATTCCAAGTGTTGACATACCAGTCCCCAAAACTCAGACTGAACATCTAACATTACTGAAGACTTAACTCTGTGCTGAAGCTCCCCCTCTGTCAGGAGAAGGTTATTAATTTATGTCATGGAAGTGTTGCAAAGATTTTTTTTTTCCCCCCACTGTGAGGTATACAGCTACTATAGGCTGAGCACTAGTGAAAAGTCCATATTCTCAAAATAATGCTTAAGTGACAAGCCACATGCCAACAAATTCAGGAAGAGTCATTTGTCAGTAAGAAACATTATCTATTCTGTGCACAAAGCCTGGTGAGATTCCCACAAAAAAATCCCAGAAATTACTCATGATTATACCTACCAACAAGCTCAATTAAGGCTGTACACACAAAACTTTCTGTCATTTTGTAGTTTTCCAATATTTAGCTCGGAAACTTTGAAGTTGTCTTAACATTATTTGATGTTTATAATATAGGTATTCTTGTTTCTCTGATTAATAGGGGAAACAAGTTAGCCATCAAATGTAGTATTGACTACACACAGGCCCCACTATCTATCAAATACACAGTTGTCTGGCATAGACTGCACCTGCATTGCAGATAACAGACCACAGAAATGGGTAAAAGCAGAATCTTGTCTTGTAGAGCTTTGATGTTTATTTATAAGGGGTTTTCTTAATTAGTAACATATTATTAAATAATGTAATTTTCAAAGGATGAAGTGCATCTAGGCAGTTAAATGCATTTGCAATTCCAGGTCAAAGATTCACCACCCAATTATTAGCATGTGGACAAAGGAAGAAAGATCATGCAATTTTTTTTTTATCATGTGCAGTCATGCAAAGATAGAGACTAGATACTCCTCTGCTAGCTTATATTAGCATTTCCATTATAAAATCTCATTAGGAGGTTCCTGTATCTTCTTTGGAAGTCTTGCTGCACAGAGCAGAGTAAGAACTTTGACAGTGTTCACTTAATAGCTTACCAAACTCATCTTCTCTGGATATATCTTGATAATGTGTCTCTTTGCTCAATTATTTTTCTTCCTTGGCTTAGGAAAACAAGCTTATTTTTAAAGCTCAAAATTGTGATAGATGCAAATAAACACGGTAAAGTGTAAATCAAGTTACATTACAAATCACACTATACTTTTTCTCCCCCCTCTTCCTGTTTTGAGGCATAGTGCTGCCTGTCAAATAACTGTTTCTTAAACTAACATTTTCAATTATATCAAATTGCAATAGGACTAAGGAGCCCTGATAGTCTGCTGTATTTAAGTGGTATGTACTGAGAAGTGTCAAATTCAAACTTAGCAGTGCTAGATGTTAAACAAAATCTCCTGCCATATATTTAACATTTTGATACCTGCACAAGTATATATAGAGAGAACAACATGGCCTACAGCCATGACCGCTTATGCTACAAACTCATTAGACCTTTCAAATTTAGTAGTGGTGAGCAGTGTTCAAGACTTGATAGGCAGCATCCTCTGCAGGGAATCAGTACCACTCCAGTCACCATCAAGTAAACGGATTATGAATCACTCTTTATGAGAAGACACTGGTTGTAGAATGGCAGCATTTTTGCTTCCATAATGCACTACAAGCCTCAAAAATCATAAAAATATCCTGGCACAGAAAAAAAATAAAACAGCATCAACAACAAAAACACCAACAAACAAGCAAAAAAAGAAATTATGGTTTAATGTAACAATATAATTCAAGCTTTGCCTCAGTTAGTTTTACTTTGCTTTCCTGACCTTAAATCCTATCATTTTATTCAGGTACAGAATTGTTCTCCAGTGACAGTAATAAGTAGTTAAACAGTTTTGCTTTATACACAGTTTTATATATCAGACTTATTTCTTATATTCTGTGATTGTCTTAGTCTTATAAGGATCATTTCTACTGCCACACAGATGCAAATAATGGGGTGAACATCATCATATTATCACAGAGCAGACTGGCTTTAAGGTTTGTACTTTGCAAATGTGTCCTTGCGAGGGCACACATCTCACAGTATAATTCAGTAGATTACCCTACTTCACATGCAGAATGTATAACTTAGTTGCAAGTGTTCCCCAAGTCCTCCACTGGCATGTCTTCACCAAACAGTTTGCCATCAGAAAGCAAGAGTAATGAAATGTCCAGTATTTTCCAGAACTATAGCATTTTACCAATACTACAACTCATCATCGTGCCGCACAGCAGAATCACAAGATCTAGGAAATTGTGAACTACGATGCATAATCATGCAGATCCTACTTTCTGCCACAGAAGAAAGTGCATTCCACCTATTTGTGTCCTCTTTATGCAGGGTGTGTGTTCAGCACAGATTCAGTAATGTTAAAACCTATGAAACACTTGAACAGAGAGGGTTATGTAACTGAAAAGAACGTAAGTATATAAAAGGAAGCAAAAAGTACTCTGTGAAAAACTTCTAGTTGCACCCATGCTTAGCTAACTCTTCCTTTGAATTCTTTATCATAAATGTTTAACACAAAAAAAGCGTTATTGGATAATTTCTCTGGGTAATGAAGCACTGACAATGTTTTCAAAACAGTCTAACTTGCTCATATCCAAATAATCATCAACAATGTAAACAGCTTAGTTCTAAGGTGCCCTGGTGTATATTAGCACTACCTGCCATTATAAGATCTGTCTGGCAGCTCAACAGCAGCAATATTGATAAGCAAAGGACTGGAACTGCACTGATACAGTTAGATTGGTTTACAAGGCTTCTATTTTTACAAGCCTTAGCAGCTCAGGTTCTCTAATGAATTTTTAACATGTCAATTAATATGTTTATAGAAAGCAATGTCAGCTTAAGCTAATATATATGAAAAATCACAGTTGCATGCAAAGTGTATAATATACGTGTTAAAATTCTATGTTTGTATTTGACAAATTCAAAAGAATTATTGAAGACAATCTTAAGATACACCTGTCTAGAAAGGAAACAATAAAAATGCAGAAGTTAATGGGCACGATTCATCACCCTTGGAAATGTTCACTTGACAGGGCATGAGACAAATGGGCTTTCATTTTGGCAAACAGAGTAAGACCCTGATCTCCTGCCTTCAAAAAAACACACTGAGTAATATGTAATTTTTACCAAATTACTACTGATGTCATAAAATAACCAATGCTGACTTAATATTTCCACTGAGTGTAACTGTATTAGAGTTACAACATTAGATACCATTCTACAGCACTTTCTTCAACAAACCAAGAATGACACCAAATGACTGCACTGTACAGATACATTTTATTGGTCGTAATTCCTCAGCTTCTCTACGCATTACATAAAATCAGAAAATGGATTAATTTTATGGAAAAATATTTTCTCAAATCCTTGGGACACGAGTTGTTACAATGTTTTAGATGCTTTGGCTTAAAAATATTGTCACATTAAATAATGAAAACTATTAACTTCCTATAGTAAGATTATGCATGTTCTGTGAAACTAGATGAAAAAGAAACATTTTTAGAGTATCAGTACATTTTGCACTTGTAGGCAAAATAATAAGAGAAATTAGCCTTTCAACCAACATTTGAACTGCATCTGCACAATTAGGTAAGCAATGCATTTGGTGAAGAAAAAAAAAAAAATCTATCAACCTATACAGCTAAAGGGATATTAGAGTTACACAGGAGAGTGAAGCTCCTGAAATTCTTTCAACTCTGTGCGTTTATCAGTTTGAGGATAAAATATGCAGTCTCTATAAAATATGCACAGACTCTGTGCAGTCTATGAATTCAGGTAAATTTCCCCTTTGTTAACCACAATATTATGCAGTGGAGGTTAAATGCCATCAGAGGTAATACAGGATCAGATAAAACAGTAACACCTGTATCTTGATGGGTGACAAGGTATTAAGTACTACAGTTTTCTGAATCAAATAGGAAAGTTACAGGACTGAAACATTTACCGGCTACAAGTTGACCTTTAAGAAATTTCAACGGCTTTAAAGGGTATAATGAAGTGATCATACACTTTCTGAAAGTAAGCTATTCAGACTGTAAAGTCATCTTCTCTTCCTGTTAACTACATAGGACCTAAGCTTTGCAGCGTATTTCAGTACATTAGAGAGAACCTCACACTTCAGTTATGTACTGTTACATTCCAACACAGCATGACAAATGTTGCAGGAATTGAGACTACCACAGCTGTACCATATGTTCATTTTTAAAATAACACTGATGCCTCATTTCATAAATTCTCTAAATCTTAGAGCAAATACTCTAAAACTACAGTCCCTTGTGATAACCTGAAGAGCAAAGACTGCATTGATGGTTAAGCACCTGTTATGTTTTATGCAGTAATCCTCATTGCTGTTTGAAATTCTAGGACTTGTAGTGCTAATTAACTAACAAGCCTACATTCCCCCAAAAGATTATCTTCCACAAGGTTTTTCCTTGCTTTTATACTGCCTTATCCCTGAGCAACTACATTTGTGTAGAAAGATAGACTCTCAATTAAAACTCAGCTTTAAAAAAAAAAAAAAAAGGGAGGGGGGCGGGGGGAAAGAGAGAAAGAAAAGAAAATATGCAGACAGTTGAGAACAGTTGCTTAAGAGATTGATGCTGGTGCAAGTACATTCATCCCCGGCGAGACAGTGCTCAGGGCAGATGGAACACAGGGTGATGGAGGACAGCTCCTGCTAGTGTGGAAAGAGGCAAGACAGCACAATATCCTAATATCAGATACTTTCTGAAAATACTTCTAATTTTAAAGAAGCATCCATTATATTACTCATTGGGGGGAAAAAACATAAGAACCTGGTAAATTAGTGAATTAGTAAATGTGATAGGAAATTTCTTATTACCTTAAAGGTTATTTGATCAACAGAAAAATAAGTTAGTAATATGAGCAATTTCAAAACTCTGTTTCTCTTTTTCCTTCAGGATTCACACAATCACATCAATCCCCACTCACTGAAAAAGTGCGAGGAACAGAACACCCATCTGGTGAAACCAAACATCCACAGAGAAGCACCTCAAGAACCAGAAAGAAGAAAAGCTCTATCCTCTCCTTTAAGCAGACTGCTGACCTGGTGAGTTAGGAGGAGTAACAAGACTGCTTATTTGGAAAGGTAGAAGCAGCATAATGAGCTCAAACCCGCCTAGAGTCGCTTCTAAACTGTACAAAGAAACATCTTTTTCTCATTTTCAGAAGTAACTCATTTTCAGCTGTGTCCACTAGTGAGGATAACGCTGCCCTGAAAGACAGAAACTTGAAAGAGCATGTCCTCCCTGAAGTCACCAGCCTGGGCGTCTCCCCATTGACCTACCATTACCTCTTCTTGTGGATTTGCAGTAGCAACGCCTCATCTACGTCTACTGCAATCGCACAGATGCATCCTCATCAACTTTAAGTTTTTTACACTACCGTTTCATATTACGTTTTGTTCAGATAAGAAAGCTTGAAGGTTCTTGACAGCGGTAAAGGATTTGTTTTGCACCTCGTCGTTATCAGACTTTGTGAAAGACATCAATGAAATAGCAGCAGACTATAGAACCATCATCTCCTTCCTCAGATCAGCAGTAGTTAACGGCAGTTAAATGTTCACTTTGAAGACTTAAACTTTTGCACGCCCACAGTGCCACACTTCTCTAACTTAATCCGTCTACAGACTTCCATTCAAGCTTAACAATAAAGATCTAATGCCCAGAAGATTTAAAAGACATGAAAATAACTCCCTTGTTTGTAGAGTAAAAAGTAAACAGAAAACAAACGTGAGCATTTACACACGCGTGAATATTCTGACAATTCCTCAAAACAAGGACATTTCCTGTTTGTATCCACAGAAAACAGAATCTTGCACCCACCCCTCATTTATACGCTTTGATATACAGTGTCACCAGGACTGTAACATGTTAAGCAAGCCGCCGTCGCCACCACCTCCAGGGTTGCGATGAAGGAGCTAGTGAAGCTAAGCACCTACACTTACCACGGGTAATTAGCTCACTGGGGGTGCCACTTTCACATAGGTTAATTCCTCCTTTGCGGAAAGAAGTTTACCTTTCCCAAAGCCGTCTTGATTTATGAAACAAGAATGCCGTACTAATGCTCACGCATCGAATATTGAGTGACTTTTTAGAAAAGTCACTCAATATTCAAGGAAAAGAAAGCTCTGTTAGCCTTGAGCCCAAGCAAAGAACCCTCGTACCTTTCTGAGGTAAGAAAAATTGTTATGCAAATCTCATCCACCTCTGAAGACCCTGACCTATTTAGAGCCGCGCCTTATCTTCTCTAGAAAAAAATGTAGTTGCAAGAGACGTCGCTAAACCCCCTCCTCCCGGGCAGGCAGACGCACCGAGGATACCCGCTCCGCCGCCGACTGCTACCTGCGGCTCCGCTCCTCGCCCCGCGGTGGCAAAGTTTGGTTTGGGCTTGATCGGGGAGCTCCGACTGCTCCCTATAACCAGGCTGGGTGTCCCCGGTGCGCTGAGTCCTCACCCCCAACTCCTTCTCGTCCTCAGCCGCACTGTGACATTGAGCAAGGTCCCCGCCGGCACCTGCCGAGCCCCGGCGCATTGTCCACCTCTTACCTTAGCTGCCGGCGAGAGAGGAAGGCAGCAGTCAACGCGAGGCCGGCCGACGGGCGAGCGCAGCAGCTCCGCTGCCGGCCAGACCGAAGCGAACGCGTCCCAACTCCGCCGGACCCCGGCGGCTCGCCCGCTACGGCCGTCCCGGCGCATGCGTCCGCTCGGCCCCGGCAGCCTTGCCCGCCGCCCCGCCTCGGCGGGCTCAGGTGGGGTGCGCACGGGTCGGGGTCGCCTGCGAGGGCGGGGCGTGTGCGCTCGCTCCGGCGGAGGCGGTTGGCACCTGCGGTCGCGTCAGGTTCTTGCCGAGGGGAGGGATGCGCCCAGTCAGTAGCCTTGATTGCTGTCAGAGCCGAGCTGGACAGTTCCCGGGCTCAGCGTCTGGGTGGCTCCTGAACCGCCCCAAGTTGTGGGCGCTGACCTCGGGGTCTCTCGCACCCGCTCTGAGGGCACAGGCCGCGGTGAGGCGGAGGCACCGCCTTGCAGCGGGGTCCCGGGAACCTCTAAGTGGAGGGAGAAAGGGCCTGATGATGGAAGCAAGCCCCTTTAGCACTAGCTGGTTGTTCGCCCCGGGCAAACGCAGAGGTGACCGATCCCAGTTACCTCAGTATTTGCCGATTCCTTTAGGACTTCTCGTCCCAGAAGCAACAGCTTTTTTAAATTAAGAAACCAAACAAATAAAACACCCGAACAAACCAAACACCTAGCTGAACCACCCTGCCTCCTGCTGTTCTTGCCCCCTTTTAGTTTCTGGATGTCAGGGGTATATCTCTTTGCTTCCTAAACTTAACCAGTCCCACAAACTCATGACTTTGTCGCTCACTGTGAGCAGTGCAAAATAATAAGCATTACTCATAAGCTCTGTCTTCTAAACTGTACAAAACTATGTCTAAATATAAGCATTACACTAGAAAACAGTCTTTGTAAGTCAACTTAACAGAAAAATAATATTAGAAACATCTATAGAAACTTAAGTATAAACATTTTTATAGTGTCAGCTTTTAGAATTGAAATGTCCTTCCTGCAGATTACGATGTAAACAGGAGAAGTCCTGCGGTACCTAATTTGTTGTTCTGCAGAAAGGAAACAACGTTTAACAGTGGAGAAAACCTTCTTGCTGTATTTTAATTTAATTTTTTTGAGAAGCTTGGTGCTTCTTAATACTATTAAGAATTGCATCATGGTTTTTTAATGTTCATTATTTTTATAATTCATGGCAGGAAATTTTCACAGTTCGAATTAATCCTCCTACGAAAACATGAATGCAACTCTTCTTTGGGTGCTTTACATATCACAAACTTCTTCCTTGGAAGAATTTCAAACTCTAAATCATCACTAAGTTTTATTGCAAGATTTGGTGATGACTCCTATAGGGAAAGAAAAGCTGCAAACTGGACACATTTCCCTTTTTGCCAGAAGTTCTGAGTTTGTGTGAGTCTGTAGTGCCAAAATAGATAACATAGTAGGATGAATCCACTAGTAATACAACTGGGAAGATTGGACTAGTGGTAGAGGAATTGTGAGTGTACACAGCCCCTTCAGTAATTCTGCTCACACACATGCATAATATAATAATAAAAAAATGCAGACTGGCAGGACCTGGTGTCAATCACACACCAAGCAGATTATCTTGAAAAGAAGCATTGATGTATGATCACAAATTACCAATATACAACATTTTACTAGTTGATTATCTTTTATCTACCTTTTATCTCTTTTGAAGACAAACAACATAATCTAGAACAATCTCCAAAATATGTTCAGAAATCATGAAATATTAATGAAGGCTGGAAAAAAAAACCAACAATTTTCACGTCCAGCTGTTAAGTCCTATTGTAAAGAAAGAATATTATGTTCATGTAGTATTATTTTTCTAATATAAGCAGTTGCTGTAGTTGCCATAGAGATGTTATTCAATCTCAGATTGAAAGTTGGTCTACAATGGCCATTCACCATATTTGCTGTTAAAATGAAAATGTTTAAGAACCCCTGTGAATACTATAACATTCTTCAGAACAGAAACATTTCTGTTCATGAATTACTTTTCACAAAAAGAAAGATATTTCAGTGAAAGCTAACCATCAACCTCCTACAGAGAGATGTAATGACAGATAGATAATTGTACATGGCTTTGAACACTTTATGTGAAAGTATACCTTGGATCCATCTTTGGCAGGACTATTCTCATCAAAACCAGGAACATTTAACCCATAATTGTAAACATATTTATAAAGCACTTCAGCTGAGTCTTCCACTGTGCAATCCACCATGCCTGATTCCTGCTCCCTATAAATGACATGCTCTAGAATACAGTATAGGTGGGAAAACTGGAAGAATTCACATGTCCTGTGATCTCTAGTCGAAGTGTCACATTTCATCTCTGTCAAACACTGATGTTATAAATTGTTGTACAATCTTAGGAGTTGAGGAATATCAAAATAGCTAAAGAAAGGGTGTGTGCAACAGGAGGGCTATTTAACCTGGGAGAATCTCCTTGTTAAATAACTGGTCTGTAAGCTCAGAAATCTCATAGAAAGGAGAGGCAGCTACTTGCTGAATTTCTACTGAAATCTGCATACACCAACCTATAAAAGCAGGTAAAGTATGAATATGCAAAGTAGGAAGAAAACATTCAGCAATGTGAATTAGAATTGTGTTTTATCATTGCAATCTATTCAGAACTTTATATCTAGCTCTATCAAAATAAACTTAGATGTTTTTCAATTTTTAAAATATCTGCCATTGAGAATAAATTTCAGAAGTTTGTTAAGGAAAGGTATAGATTCCTACCAAATGGTGCATGCAAGTAAACCCAAAACCAGTTAGGGAAATCCCAAGAGCTGGGAAGTATTTCCTGCCAAAGGGAACAGTAATCCTAAATCTGGATGACATTTTATGTGAGACTATGAGGAGAGGTTACCACTGGAACACTGCAAGCAAACCTCACAGGTGTGATTTACTCTGTAAGAGACAATGTACCACAAATCTAAGTAACTTCTTCTGAACCTTTTAATCCATTTCTATGGTCTTCAAAATTAAAGTCCGATAACAGATTTCTAATAAAACAGAGCTAAAATTCTAACCACTTATTTCCATGCATGGAAAACATATGGTAAAGAAAATCAAAAGAAAAATCACTCTGATGACTGAAACCTGATCTTCCATATCTGAATCCATGTCCTTTTCCTTAATGAAACTGAGATTTTTCTGGTATTTTTTCATGTTACTTCAAAAGACTTTCCAAGAGTTTTTCCCACTGGCATTCAGTTCTTTGTTTGTTGCCTGTTTGGATTTGTTGTTTGGATTTTTTTTTTTTAAATAAATAATTTCTTTAGAGTTGTTTCTGGATCAAGTATATTTTTAAAGGCTTTAGAAACATCGCTGATTTCCTTATTCAGTTTAATATTCATAGCTATACATGCACATCTTGAGTTTTTCTAAGGGAATCTGATATTTTATAACCAGATATCTTATATGTCACTATATTTTTTTTCCTCCCCTGTTACCGCCTCTGGGAAAATAACCTCAGATTTAGTAGATTTCCATCTGCTTCCACTGTAAAAACAGACAAAGCAACTACTTAGTCGCCCTGCTACTTGCAAACCAATCTATCTTTATTTTTCTAGGTAGGGCAATGGTTTATTTTGGTCTTTTTTACCTTACATTTGTATTTGATGGAGTCTTTGTTATACGGGATGCTTTTTGCAATTTTCTATTAGCTTTTTACTTTTTTTCTTCTCTTTCTCTCCACAGATTGCCAGCTTCCTGGTGTTTTTAAAGTGTGCTTTATGAGTCCCACTTGTCTTCTTAACTGCTCAGACTTACCTCTTTTTAAACCTATGTCTGCCAGCTATAACTAGAATGCTCAGTATCTGATGACCTTAGCTTGGGGAGGGTGCTGGGAAATTATCTGCATAATTAAAAAAATATTTGATAAGTTCTTTTATATTAATATACTTTACAAATCATCTGCCAACCATTCAATCTTACACAACTATACTATTTGCACTGTGTGACAGTGCCATTGTGTTTTTATTTCCTGATTGTATGTTGACTTAAATGATATAGATTTAGACTGTAAGATGTTTGGCATAAGAAATTATTATTTGTTTGTGTTGTGCTTAGAAAACCACATCTATGAGCTATGATCAGGGTTATATATTCACATTCAATATAAATAATAAATAAAATATGGAATAATCAGATCGCCTTCACAAATACGTCATCATTTATATGCTCACAATTCTTTTCAAAATTACTTGTGAACAAATATTTGTGTTGTATACTAAGTACAAGGAATATTAAAGTTGTAAATCAATAATGCACATTTTGTTTAAATGAAATATTTGTGTCTGTACTTCATTACCTTACTGGCTACGTTAAATATTTTTCATCTTTTTGCAGGATATTCTTCCTCTGAGAAACAAACAGAAAAATGTAATCTGAAGAAAACCATCTGACGTTTTTCCAAGTGCTGAAAAGAAGCTAAACCCTTCCTTTCAGTCACAATCTGTTCTAAGAATGAGAGCTCACTGGTATATATTAAGACTATTCAATGTTATCCTGTCCCTTGAGAGTATCAGCTTCACAGATAACATGGAGGCCTATTCCTCTGCATAACTGATTACTGTGAATGCTGGAAACACTACAGATTTTTGTCATTTGGAAGCTAAATAGTGCCAACAACAGACAGCGAAAATCTGTGCGAAAATCTGTGTCAGATTTTTTAAGTTCTGATTCAGTTCAAGGAGTAAGATAATTTGTAGAGAGGGAAAAACAATTAGTTAAAGAAAGTATACCAGTAATACAGGACATAAGAAGTTGAAAACTGTCAGGAGGAACATCTGAAAACCTCCTGGTAAAGTACCCAGGTAGGCTAGCCAGATGGCATACTATTTGTTTTCACTACTTCATTTAACATAGAAACAAATTGTTCTTCAGCTGAAAAACAAAACCAATTAGAATATTTCTTTCCCTCAGTATTCCTAGACTGGCATCCATTACAAATCATCAGGGGTTTCCAGATAAGAACTAAGCAATTTTTCTTCTAAAGTATAGGTGAAAGATCAGAGGCATCTCCTGAGTTCCCATCTGTTTTTTAAAAACTACCTGCACAGTATAGGAGTTGGAAAACTGAGGAAAGGGTAGTATAAGGAATCTAAAATAATTCAGTTGTTCTTTGTTATTACTGAGTCAAAACAAGGATGATGTATCATGTATGCTTATATATGGGAAATTAATGCAAACACACACCACACCCCCACACCTCCACACCCCCACGATTCTGCTAGGATATGATTCAAAAAGAACACTTTTTGGCTAAGGGATGGTCTCTTTTCTGAGAGATCTGCCATTTGAAGGTTTGAAAACAAGCCAACATTTGCAGCATAACTTTGCCCTGATGGAAAAGTATGGAATACAAAATGCAGTTAGATACTAGTGGTTTAGATTACATGGGAAACTAGTAATTTTCTGTCTTTGGATGTGGCTTGAAAAAGTTACCAAGGATAAGAGTAATATTTTATTCTTTACCTAGCCAATACTTACACTGGAATAGTTGGTGTGGAATGAAATAAGAAGGGTGGTGGTGAAAGAGAGATGCATTTCTTTACAATAACCTCAAGATCTTCTCTCAACAATGAGAATGAAAGAAAGCACTATGAAAACGCATTGCAAATCTCAATTGCTTGAATTAACAATATTCAATATGAAATCTCAGGGCATCATCCAGTATTAGAAAATAAATAACAGTCCTTATAATTAATCCCCAGGGAGAAATGCTTTAGGGACAACAAGAACAGGGTTTGGCTCTAACTGCAGCTCTATCTTTACCTTAACCAAGACTACCAGTGGAAAATTGACAACACAGGTGATATTACTTAGCTACCGAACACCTATGGGGTGCTTTATGATGGTATTACAGTACGTTCCAGCATAGGAAGGCTATGTGAGTACATTGCTATGCCAGAATGTGTGTACACATCAGCCTTACCTATACAAAGGTCCACACAAAAAGCTTGCAACATTACCTATGTCAGTAGACACTGTGTGCCTTACTATTATTTCTGAAAATTTGTAGGCATTTGATCACTGGTTTGTTGATTTGGTTTTTTGCCCCCCCCCTAGCAAACAGACTGCATATTAACAATTCTCTCTCATATAGAAGAGAGATTTTAAAACTTTGTGTGTGTGTTTTGGGTTTAGTTTTGTTGTGTTTTTGGTTGGTTGGGGATTTTGGTTGGTTGGTTTTGTTTTGTTTTTCAAAAGATAACTGTCTCAGAAAGATACAGGAAAAAAAAACCAACCTAACTGAAACAATTACATCCTTATAAAATCTGGACTATCTTAACTATTTAAAGGACAAGCTGTGGCTAAGCTTGTTTAATTTAATCAGAAATGCAAGGAATTTCATTAATAGGGTGGATGTCTCTTAGACACACTAGGTAAGTGATAAAAATCAGTCTATAGGCCACAGTAATTGGATACCTGCAAGATCATGCTTGTGCCACAAGAACAGCACAGAAAGATAAAACAAAAGGTGAACAAGAACAGGATTTAGATTATTCTGATTTCATAGTTTCATAGTTTGTATTTTCTTTAATGCCTTCATGCATATGGTATTTGCATTCCAGAAAGTTATTTCTATTTAACCAGTAGGAGGGATGGATATATTATGTGGACATACCATTTTAAAAATACACAGGGATTTTATGCATCTTGTTGCAGCTGGATTATACTATTGATTAGACAATAATACTGTGATTATTGAATTTTAGTTGGCAGATAATTCAGTAAAATAACTTTAGGAAATGTTTTAAAGACTAATTTTACTATGCAGCCCTGTAATTACGTTGTATATTTTTAAAACCCCAACATAACGTGTAATTAAATAACTACTTACTAAACACACAACCCCACGACCTCACAGTTTTATAATTAAAATATAATTACTCTATTTGCCACTAAGTCCCACAATGTTTTTAAAATAATTAATCTTTCCTTAGGTTATTTGTATGGATCCTGTACATTAAGATTTTAGGAAGAGATTAATTCTGATAGAATAGACATTATATCAGCACTTCAGTTCTATATGTGACTTTCTCAGTTTACAATACAGCTGAAAAATATTTTTCTTCCCCTGTACTTTTCCATTCATTTACTCATTCATTCTGTAGGAAAAAAAAAAAAAAAAGACAGCAATAGACACAGCTTAATTATATACTAAACAGATCAAAAGCTGCCTCCTTATGATTACAGTTTCAAAAAACAGAAGTCACCAAGATAGTATCCACCAAACCAAATTACATCTGATGTAACCACAGAGAAGTAAATCAAACCTCATTGGCAAGTTAAAAACTGTGCTGCTGTGAGATTTACCATGTCTCTATGAGGAGGCTTGTCCTGCACAAAAAGTGCTATCTAAATCAAAAACAGAATGGGAAGCTACTTTTTAGACTACAGCTGGGAAACAAAACAAGCAAACAAACAAACAAAACAAAACAAAAAAGAGCCACACCTCGTTTTGTACTGGTAAATTTATTACTATATCAGGCTCTTTAAATAACAGTGGCATTGTTGGAGCAGAGGGATGTTAGTCTCTGTGAAACCCTTTCAATTACTGTGCAAGATACAGGGTTTAGCCAACCTCGTGGTCAGGGATGTCTTCAGGCCACACAGACCTGAGGCCCCGGTTTATAACACCTGCCAGGCATCCTGCTTCTTCAGAACTAGCAAAAATGTATCACAGTGTTTCTATTTCACCAAGCCTCTGTCAGCTGTAGTGTCTGGCCGGGATGTTGTGAGTCCCAGTGACAGGCTGTAAGGTAACACAGCAACAATCCCAGGGATAATGTTAAGGCACAGGGATCTCTGGGGGCTTTTCAAGGTCTGTTACAGATTTTGGAGAATGTGTGGATTTTGGAACCAGATTTAATACCTGTGCCAAAAAGCTGAAACAAAATTCTCCCTGAGCTCTTCCCACAGCCATTTGATGGACGCTCCAAGGGGAACCCTAATGAATATTCTGATTTTTGTGTGGATAAGAGAATGCTTCAGTGCACAGACACACATTTACCTACAAAACAACAAATGCAGTTTATATATCAGGGAGGTTTTATCTAAGTTGGTCCACCCTATAATTATGCTGAGAAATTAATCGAATGGAATTGGAATAACTCAAGGTAAATGAGCTATTAACCTACAGGGTATTTTACTAAATGATTCATGCAAACTTTCTCATGCACACTCTTTCCCTCTTCTTTCACTTTGCTGTAAAGCTGAAATGAATGACTAAGTTAATCAGGATATCAACAATCATGGCTGTAGCGATGTTCAGCAGAACCAAGAACCCACCTTTCTTACACTAAACAATCCAGATACATTAAAGTATCAATTTATTTTACATTTGGATGACATGAAACAACAGGAAAGAATCAAACAAGGCACTGTGTAGTCTCATTTTCTTTAAACAAGAAATCCCTACTGGAAACAACCATAGAAATTAATTCATTCCCAGATCAGACTGAAAGGAAGACAAAGTGATTCTCTGCTCAGATCTACACCTATGCAAAGTCCTTCTCTATCACTATTTTTAGCTCATTAGGCACAACTTTTCATATTTCTTTTCCCAGTAGGCACAGGAAGTCAGCTCTTTAGAAAATATGTGACAGCCTGGCAACTGCATGGTGCAGACAGGCTGTTGTGTCTCAGCAAAGGAATCGGTGACTCTCTCTACTGCCAGCCATCGTCTCACAAGACAGCACAACCCCCACCAATTCCCATTGGAGATTAAAATCTTCACAACAGCAAATGTAGTGGGAAGACAGGCTCTGTGTAACAGCCTGCATTTAATTTTTTCTTCACAGTAGAATGAGGAATATTAAATGGGCAAGAAAATAAATAATTACTTTTCTCAAGAGATCTATTTGCAGATGCATTTTGGTGGCTGCTTGTCAACAGCCCTTGTTTTCCAGGCCAGCATTGGCCATCCTGGCCAAAAGGTCAGAGTCATACCTGGCTCTCAGCTGATGAAAGCAAGCAGAGTTGCTGTGTGAACTAGGTGACCCCTTCTGATTGAATCACAAAAAGTCCCCATTGCCTCTACAGAATTTCGTATGACACAAAATATTTAAATTATTTTCATTCTGTGTTATCTACTTCTACATGTAAAACTGATATCAACTGGTATATCTCCTCTCTCCTCCATATTTTTATAAAGGGTGGTTGATAGAACTCTCTCACCATTATGAACATGTATTTCCCAACTTCTGCTCAAAATACACCAATCACATCTGAAAGTTAAGTATGTAGTATTTTGCTGTTTTCTATTGTAAACTACAACTCTATTTAAGACCAATCATTAAGATTAGAAGTTGGTTACAAGTCTGTATCTGTAAGGAGAAGAGAATCTGAGAAGATGAAGTCAGCCTTGGCTGTCCAGCACTGGCACAGACTGTATGCATGAAAAATGTGTGTGTAAGCTAAAGAGAGCATGGCACATGCAGTGTTGTCTACCATAAGGGAGTTTGTAGCCCAGGAGACTGCTCCCTGTTCCTGTGTGAGCTTGT
The DNA here is from genome assembly GCA_013399055.1 of Ramphastos sulfuratus. Taxonomy (NCBI): domain Eukaryota; kingdom Metazoa; phylum Chordata; class Aves; order Piciformes; family Ramphastidae; genus Ramphastos; species Ramphastos sulfuratus. The sequence goes on from WBNM01034102.1 coordinate 144,823, forward strand.
ATCAGTCACTCTGGATGTTCCTGCATGCTGTCCTCAGGGTTACACCAGGTAGGACCTGAGAAGGATCTGCTACCATGGCTTAGTGTTGGGCTCCAGCACCAGGCTGTTTCTGGGACATCACCCTCCCTCTCAGCAGCCTGCTTCTCTTGGCTGCTAGCCAGGCCTCTCATCCTGCCATCAGTTCAGGTGGTTGGAGGGCATGGAGAAAGGGCCTGGTCAAGCACTTCACAATAAAGGAAAGCAGAAAGCAAGCAAAGGCGATGTGGCAGTGTTGTCCTCGGCTTGCACGAAAGCCTTTTTGCGTGTGACATTCTCCCTGTGCTACGTGCCAGGCTGCTGCATCTCTGTGTCTGGGGTAACACATGGCCTGACAGTGGATTAATAAATCCAGAGGGACTAATGCTGTGTTCACACTTCCTCCCGCTTTCGGCACCTGTTGCAGCAAGTCAGGGACAGAGCAGGTCTGTAACATCTGCTTATGATTGAACTTAGCAGTCAAAGGGACTCAAAAAAATTATTTATTTCATTGCTTTTTTAGCTACTTGGCATGAAACAAGTTAAGCTCCAGATGTTCCCAAAGGAGTTTCAAATGGAGGTGCTCAGCCACTTGAAGGCACAACAAGAGAAGGGATTTTTCACACCCAGTCTCTTTATTTTACTCACTTAAACACCTTTCCTTTTAAATACCTTTTTAAATGTATTTGAACTTTGAGTCCTCCAGTTATTCCCTTGCAAAGATTTTAATTTTTTCTTCAACCATTTGATCTTTTAATTCAAGTTGTTAGTTGTGAAAATTATATCAAATGTCTTTAGGGGAATTATTGACCATTTTTGGTTACATGATAAATATTTGGTAACAATTAAAAGCATTAACTCAAATTTAATGAAAATTATAGAAACCACCAAAAGATATAGGAGGGAACCTACTTGGAATAATTTAATCATCCATACTTACAAAAAGCCTTTAATAACACCTGCAGAACAGGCTGTTAAAGAACGCAACCAGTTGTGAAGTAAGAGATCAGGGATTGAAACACAATGTTAGAATATAAAACACAAAAATATATGCTGAATATTCTGCATGCCAATAGGTAAACAGTGAAACAGTCAAAAAATAACATGTTCTAATATTCTGTAGTACTGTCACTTGGGAAAAAAAAAAGTAGTAGGATCTTAAAAGAACTTGAAGTAGTTGAAAAGACAACACAATGACAGCTGAAGGTCATTGTTGACATGAAAATGTTAACAAACATTATAAGTAATCTTGCAAATTATTCATACAAGTCGGGTGTACCAACAAGTGGAAGAAAGACCAGAGCATAACCGTGGACAGCTCAGTCTCCCTGATTCAGTGGCTGTCTGAAGCAAACACATAGACTGTTCCAAAGCATAACGAAGAACAAAAAAAACTAACATGGAAAATACAGTATCATACTGAAAATTAGTGGTGTGGTACCATCAACTAGGATGTAGGGTTTGGCAGCCACAGAGCATGGAGCAGAATCACAGAGGATGGAGTGAGAGAGAAAGGAGAGAGAACAACAACTATTACAGGCTGTGAAGGCTTTGCTACTGAAGTGAAGCTCTGAAGAAATGTTTCTAGAAAAGATAAACAGAAAAGCACTTAGCCCTCGACACTGGCAGTAATAAATATTATATGGAAGAGAAAACGAGCAATTCTTATGCTATCTCATAGCAGGAGAGACATTAAGTGAGAATGAAAACAACACATTTAAAACAGATTACAGCCTTTTTATTTTAATGTTGTAGATGATCCCATAATAATCTGCAAGAATTGTAGCATCTTCTTTTGAAACACTGATTGACAAAGAACTAAATATTTCACATGTAATTCAGAATGATCAGGTGTAGCAGAAAGCTTATTAAGAAAATAAAGGGGGCTTTCTGGAGACATGAGGTTTCCCCTCCATGCCTTTAATGTCTTCTTTTATAAAAGAGGTTATAATGATCCGCACGGAAAAAGGAGAGACTGGAATTATTAGGAACAGTGAAAAGATGAAGTTAAAGCTAGTGCTAGGGTTAAAGTGCAAATTAAACTTGCCATTCAAAATGAGAATTTCACAGACTGATGACAACTGCCACTCACTCTTCCTCAACTAGAGTGTGATGCACAGACCATTAAAACAATCAATCTTCATGCTGTATTTTCTTTATAAACTACAGTGAAACTGCAATTATGGAAATAAAGCCTTCCTGTAAATAATGCCAAACAAGAAAGTTTTTGATTATACATTCGCCCAAAATAAGGCAGACCTTGACACTTGGGTAGAAACCCTATGCACTAAACCCAGCCATTGCTCCTTACCACATTGGTAACCACAGTCCTTCAGACCACAGGATGCGCCACCCATCTTCCTTGGTTTGCTGAGGGACAGTCTGATCTTGACATGCATACAGTTACATGGAAATGTCAGTTTCAGTTACTCCTGGAAAAGAAAGTGTAATTGCATGTGTATAAAACATCAGAAGGTGACAGAAAGTATACTCTAATGTCTACATTTAGCACATATCTGGGGCTAAACTATGGCAGTGACTCTATCACCCAATAACCATACCACAGCTGAGAAAGGAGATTAAGAGAAAAGACCCACAAGTTGAAATGAAAACTAATTTAGTGAAACAGCCAAAATAACATCAATGCAAATATACAGTATACAAAGTTGTGTTCAGCCCAGTTAATGTACAGCTGTCACAATAAGGCAGTCCTTAGGAGCAGGATAGTAAGCAAGAACCTCTGGAGATGGGGAGAAGCAGGAGAAGAAGGAAAAGGATGGGTCACAAGGAGCTCAACCAGAAGCAGCCCTCATTCTCAACAAACTTTCCCCTTTGTACAAAGCATGACATTTGTGGTCAGGGATACAATGGAGAGCCAGCTCAGGTCAGCTGCCCTGGCTGACTCCAAACTGCTGACAGTCTGCAGACCACGCCTGCCCTGTGATTCTGTCCCAGCAAAACCAGGACAAGTAATAGTGTGGATATCTGTAGTCCATCTTTTGAAGTGTCTGTCATTAGTACTATTTCACAAAAGCAAGACTTAACATTTTGTGTTGTTATCACAGTACAGAAGAAAAGTAATATTTCGGATAGTATGGTGATAAAGCATATTACACATATAAATAGCTGAAAGTTCTAATAGTAAGCTATATTAATTCAAAGGTACAACTAATCTCCAGCTCTTGCGTAAAAAGGGAACGAAAACAGAAGACTGGATGCAAGTATACATCTGCATTTATACATATGTGGAAAACTGAAATAAACTTCTCCAATATGTCTTGCGACTCCGTAGAGAGCTAAAAATGAAATGGGAGGAAATAATTACTTTGCAAAATGAAACAAAACACCCCCCCAACTCTCTGTGCACAAGGATGAATTTAAATTTAGCCTGAGGTTCCACGAGGAGCATGAAGACTGCTCCCTTCCCTGCCATGGGTGAAGCAACAAACCCATCCTCACAGCCATATTCACATACCCAGCACGAGCGGAGAAAATGATGGGCTGTGAAGCGCCTACAGATGACATCTCAAAGAATTTCTGTTTCAAACAGGTACAGTGATCAAAACAGCCTGATGCACCATCTCTCTCCTACAAAGAGTTTTTTTCTGTACAGAGAGAACAGGAATGAACAGAGCTGCAAAGGGATTTTTTTTTTCCAGCTGCATATTTTCAGCTTCTTATTTCAATCACTGAGCAAGTAAGTCACTTGGCTTCGATTTTTTCTTAAGTGCTTTTGTGTTTGACCTCTGGCGACTCATAACAAAGTGTACATGACAAGAAGAGAGCCCTGTGAATCTAATCAAAGAACAAGAGCCTACAAACCAGACATTCAAATCCAACCTCAAGGCCTGAACAAAAGCAGCATATTCGTTAAAAGTGTGTATCCTATTCCAGATAGTCATCACTTCAGCATTCCTTCCTCATGGGAGGCCACAAAGGCTGTCTGCACCCCTAGTATAGATATGATCTAATACATCAAGTTTTCAATTGACTATTTCAACCCCCAAACTAAAAGTTTCTGTCCACTGTTTATGTTCCCTGACACTGAAGTCTGTTAACACAGGTTAACTGACAGAGCAGACCCAGAGAAGGCTACATGAAACCCATCAGTTATTCAAGGCCACTTCTCAAGGTGTGTATAGATGCCATTTTCAAAAGAAGACAGAAAGAGGTGACTCTCTGGTTTTGAGTGGCACATAGGAGACAAGAAGGGGAGGACAGTTTGAGAGCGCACTGTTGCCATGCATTTTCTTGGAAAAGTCTGTTTGAGACGCCCAGCAGTAAGGAGTGGTGGTAAGAGGAAGTATGGGATTCTTTCCAAGATTGAAACAGCAAAGTAAGGGAAGGGCTGCTTTCAGCCACCTAACTGGGACCTGGTGAAATCTTTCTCTTTTCAGCATGACTGGCCTATATTATTTTTCCAGAATAACTTTCAAGATGACTAGTCAGGTGTTCACCTATTCCTTAGGTGATCGAGAATCAGGATAAACATGGAGGACAGGAGGAAAGTATTTGCAAAATACTTTTGCAAATGTAAATGCAATTGTAATGAAGCTATTCTCTCTAGGTGTCCTTTGTAGCCAAGTGAGGCAGTTTCAGTTCATTGCATGCTGCAGAGGTTTTCTTTGCTTACGAATCATAGAACAGCCACTGTAGGTTAGACTCTTGGGGTTCAAGTCAGCCATTGTGAAAACCCTCAGAGACCATGGCTAACTACCCAAATCTACTGTTTACTCTGCTTGAAACATTACTAGAGTGATGATCACCCAAATGGACACGAACACAACACACCCAGCTCTAAAGCTGTGTGGTGAGGGATGACAGAGAGGGGACAGTAAGAATTCTCTTCTACTAGCCTTGCCCAGGTATGGGTGATAAACTGGTTGAACAAGGCACACTTCTCTCCATGAACCTTTATGGTTGAAAGACTCTAGTTGATTATGTAACACACCAGTAAGAAGATACAAACTCTTAGGATTCCCTACAAGGATACAGAAGTTTATGGGATCCATATCCATGCTACATGCTGATCCCTCTTTACTTTTTCTGCTGTTATAGTACCACCATGGCTCCTCTGAAGGCATATTGGCATACAAGAGACCCTTTAGACAACTCTATCCAAATTCAGAAACCTGTAAAAATCTATGAGTGATTCTTCCTAGCAAAGGTGGTGTAAAATAAAGGCAATCAGAAAAAAAAATGTTTACAGACGTCGGACTGACCAACCCGCAACAGTTCCAAGGTAAGGAGGAGAAGGCAAGCAGCATGTTGCATGCTTCTTCTTCATCGGAGGTGTAAACACACACTGTTCCTTCAGCCAAGTTATGCTTTAAAGATCATTGTTTCAGATGCATTATGGTGATATATAGTAAATCTTTGATGTGTATTTTTAACATTATGCTTTTCTGGATGGCTAACACCACATGTGATAACAAAGTTCTGAAGCGCTAGAAAATAAACCATAAGAACTGTACCAACAACAGGAGAAAATGAGGAAAAGCCTAACGAGAATAAGCATACTGAGCAACACAAGCACAGGTGATATAGAAGCAGTATCTGCAAATGACTGGAGAAAAGATCTTATGTCTACCCTTGTTAAATCAATGGGCATCTCTCCAATTAGCTTAACTATTACTGCAGGGCAAAAAAAGAATGCTGAAAATGTCCAGCCTTTCTGGAATGAAGCAGATTTATCCACAGGGACTTGAAAAATACAAGGAATCTTCAAGTTAAACCAAATTTTAGGTAGGATAGTAACAAAGGAGTTTTTACACAGCTTTTTATCATACAAAAAGACTACAAGCAGGTATTTCACATGAGATTTTGCAGCAGTGACTGATGTATAAAGTACCTCCAAAACTCAGTTAAGCAACTAAGAAAAAGCTATTGGATCAGCAATTTTATATGGAGAATGCACATTTCAGTTCAGTAATGAAGGAGCAATACCAGACAAGTAGCTAAAACCAATTAGTGCTGCACCTGCTGTGAGAACAGCTGTGACCTCGCCTCCTTACCTGCCATAAACACCCTGACACTGAAGACAAATTCTCGTATTTCTTGAGGCTTTGCATTCCCTTCCACACCCTTGCTCTTCCCTTCCCCCTACCCCCTTCTAATAAACGTTGCAGCTAATTTTTTTACCCTCAGGAAAAAAATTCATTCCCACTTTGTTTTATAAAATTATTGGAAAAAAACCCTGCAACTGGACATATCTTACACAATCAGAATGTGAGTTAATATTCTTAATAGACTTTTCTGGTTTATGCTTTAGTAAACTATTTTCCCAACAACACTAAAGTTTGAAGTTACACCCTGCTCTTTCCTTGTTTATTTATTTATTTATTTCCCAGTTTCAGGGAAAATGCTTGATGATAGTCGTGAGTAGACAAGAAAATCTCTTACTAGTCTCAGCCAAATTATAGCTTTGCTTAAAGGAAACGTATAAGCAGAACATCTCTGAAGTGACCTGTTTTTTCCAAAGTAATATTTTTCCTCATGCCATTTTTCATCTAATCTATGCTTTATGTAGAGTTTTAATTAAAAATCTCTTTATTCTGCATTTTGTTTCTCAAAACAAAAGCTTAAAAGCCCCAACTAGCAGCTTATCTAACTGAAGATAAATTGAAGGGCAAGTTTCCCTCCTTTCTAAGTGTTACTGGAGTAACTGAAGTCAATTTCCTCTGCTAACAGAATATACTCTTCTTAAAATGCTCCAAGAAAATTAGCCTTATGCTTTCAACATAAAGATGATTCAAAGAAGCGTACGAATGGTGACCGCAGATGAGTGAGTGTCTTCTTTTACATTCATAAAACTCAAAACATAAAATTTAATGACAAGGAGGCATTTGAATTGCTACTGGAGCTTGAAGTCTCCAGCCTAGCTCCTGTATTTTTTTTTTTTTTTTTTTTTGGTGGCTGACATATACTAAGCTATTTAGAAGCACAATCTGCTTTCAGAAGTTAGTAACAGTTGTGTTAGTGGAACCTTAGGTAAATTGGAGAAAACCAGTCTCCTAGGTTAAAATAATATACCAACTACATCTAATTAGTACTACTAGTAACTTCCAAAATTAATTTTCTATATGTACAGATCTGTTTGCAACATTCATTTAACATGCACAAGGCAAACAGGAAAATATTTTTGTAATTAGGTTCCTGTTCCAATACAGAACTGTTGAGATAAACTATCTGCAATTTGAAGACTGCAGTAGTGCTTTAGTAACAACTAAAACTGCTTTAGAAAGCATGACCTATTAATGACACTTCTAAATTATTTTTAAGAGAGTGGATAGGTTTATCCCCAAATTTATCCTACTTGCTTTCATAAATCATCTAACTTTAACCTCCATATATAACAAGGTAGCTTAAATAGTTTTCTTTTACAAATCCCTTCTTCGGACTTCAGTCTATGAATAATCAAGCTTCAAAGAACTTGCTCTAAAACAAAATTATTGTTATGGAATGGAATTATGGTTCTTACAAATACCACAAACTCTTCTCTCAAGATTGATTCCTACATGGACAGAGTATTCACTAGGTGAGTCGCCAGCTCATCTCTAGAGCACATAATGCCACCACCGTGAGGCAATTCTTAATCTTAGACTGGTGGAGCCATGCCCCGAGGCAAAGGCAGCAGATGGAGGTTCATCAAGCAGCAGAGGATCTCCTCCCCTCCTGCCACCAGGCAATATGAGAAGACCTAAAAGGGGAGAGTGGAAACAGGTCTCTGCTCAGGGAGACAGGCAAATCTCCTCCCAGCCTCCTCCATCTTTCCAGTTGCCCTTACACAATCAGTATGGCCAGGATACAGAGGAAGTAGATAAAGGTCCACCCAGGGGGTTGCCTCAGGTGACTCAGCCAGCCCCATGAATTAGAACTACTTGTGTTAAGAAGTATTCTGCCATAAGCAGCACCTCTGGCCTGGCAAGATCACAAAGCAGAATCTCCTGGAGGCTTTGCACTAAGGCATACAGAAAATGAAGAGGTGACTGGTGTTAACCAACATGGCTTCACCAAGGGCAAATCATGCCTGATGATCATGGTGGCTTTCTATGATACTTACAGCGTTAGTGGATAAGGGAAGAGCAACTTACATAGCACTGTGGACTTGTTTTTCCTTGTAAAGAATATAGTGAAATAAATAAAGGACAAGATTAATCAGGGCTACAAAGTAGTCCCACACAAGGAGAGACTTTTAAGTAATTTTTTAACTTCCGGAAAAGAAATGGCAAAAAAACCCCACGTTTAGGTCTATAAAAATGGCACCCAACAGGGCAAGCAGGAAACAACTATGCAACATTATTCAGAAAACACACTGAAAAGTAGCAAATGAAAGTGATCAGGCAGAAGCTGTGGAAGAAGTATACTTTTTACACATGCTATATGAAATATTGGAATTGGCAGAGGATGCTGCAGAATCCCCCTGAAACGAGTTAAAGAATTAGGCCACTTACTGGGCAAGGCCTTATTCAAAGATGCACACAGTGCCTCTGGCTTAGGAAGTCATTAGGCTCTAGTCTGCTAAAAACTGGGATTGCGCTCAGTATCACTCACCACTGTATCTCTAGGCTGGAAGCACTTCTGGTCTGCCATAGTGCAGCATTTCTTCTGAGCGTGCAGCTATTAAGATGCACACATTAACCTACTTGTATTACTAATGGTAAAAATAACAGCTATTTTTAACAGGTTATTCTATCAAATAAATGTCTATTAATGTTTCTGGAAATTAAAACGGAAAAACACGCCATGAAATTGTAAAGAGAGCTAAGACTTCAGCTCAAGTCCTAATGCCATCCTCTCCATTTTGCCTCCACCTCAAAAAAGAGGACAATATTTTTAGCAGCCAGTATGAAATAACAAAAGAATTGGAGATATTTAAGCTGGCATTTCCTGATCAGCATGTCTGAGATCAAACGCTTTGTTTTTCATGTTTTCACATTTATTGTTTTCATGTATTTCCATTTATTAAAAATGTAATTAACAAGCTTTTAAACTTGAAGGTAATATCTCAAAAGCTACGGGTTACTAAAATTTATGGCTATTAAACCCGTAACCTAGCAAGGAAAGTGTTACTCTGGATAAATTACATTAAGTTTGTACAATTAAACCATTATGAAGTACAGATAATTTCCAATAGTTTGTAAAGATCTATCAAAGAAGCATAACAATTATCAGCAGCATTCCTTTTAGAAAGCATTCTTTAAAATTTTCTCCTGGAATTAACACACACTGCCTAAATGCATAAATCATTCTGAGAATGAGAAATGCTTTGACCAGAAAACCACCACAGTGTAAACACATATACCTTACAATGCCACCAAAGCATTTTTAGCTGTGTGGTACGGCAAGATAGAAACGTGGGTTTTTTTCCTCCTTTCTGCAATATGAATTTCTTATTTTCCATGCAAATGCTGTCGACTGAAAATATTTTTACTACATGAAAGCCTGCAGAAATAAGTTCTGTTAAACACAGAAAAAAATCTGAAATGTGACATTTTTCTTAGAAAAATGTTGTGACAAGATTTAGGTGAAACAGATCCATTTCCTTAGGAATTGTTCTGTTTTCTGTTATAAAACAGCTCAAACATTTTCTGTTTATACAAGAGGAATTATAATTTACATATGAAATATGTAAGTTGTCACATGCCCAGCAATTTTTTCTTTTTTAACTTTGTAAAAGGAAAATTTACAACTATCACCTCTGTCTTTCCTACTGAGGATGCCCAGACTATTTCCAATTTCATGCTCAAAGACTTCAAATATTTTCCTTATTTATTACAGAGATTGTCTTAACCAGATGATTTTGATTCATTGCGCATACATGAATGTTGAACTAGTTGCTTCAAATGACTCCTGGTGAGACAAGCTGTAACAGTAACTGCTGCAGCAACTGGATTTTTCTGGGTAAACTTTGCTTCTAATAATGTTAACACTTCAAGCCATATAATTGAAAACACCTACAATGATTTGAAACACCTCTTTTTGATTTCTGATTTTTTTTTATATACACTGGGAAACATGTTTCCTAAACACTTATTTTGTAGAGTTGAAGTCTATGACTTTTAAATCAAATTCATAGCTGAAAAAACCCAGCCCCTAAGATCCCAAGCGTAACTAGCTCAGGATGTTACAATATTAAAAAACACTGTGAAAAGTACCAGAACAAGTTGACACACTTTCAAATGTGACATTTAAAGCTGCTTTCCTGATTTTTAACTCTTGAAGAAAAAAAAAAAAAAAAAAATTGACCAAAGTATTTCCTGAAAAATTTGGTCAAACTTGTTTCATGTTTGTGAAGTTGAAAGAATATACAGCTGCAGAATGCCTGAAGCACTTGTGCTGACGTTTTAAAATTTTTATAAACCTTCTCAGATGACATTTACATTGCAATGTGAAGTTTCAACATTTATCACCTCCGTCTCAGTAACTGACTTTCAATTAACAAAGTTAAAAGCCAGTGCTTTTTAGACTATAAAGTTGCAATTACAAATACTTGTAACCAAGTGACAAAAACACCCATTTTGCTGAGATCGTAATGGTTTTATTCACAAAATAAACAGCTTTATCTCTCTAAAGGAAGAATTTAAACAGAAAAACTCAAGGCAGTAGTTATAAAAAAGTGGTACTGAAAATCTGGAAAAGTCTGATAAAATTTACAAATGCAAACTATCACTTTGTACAAAATATTTTTGTTTAAAGAAAGTTCAGCAACAGATTTCAAAATACAGTTTTACCAACTCAGCAATGCACGTTTATGTCACACTCTGGTCAGGTCTTATTTTCGCCTGTGCGGGGAATTCTCCCTTCGCCTGTCTTCGTTCTTTCTGGATTCCCTGTACTGCTCGGAGTGGCGGCTGTACTTCTCCCGGTGCTTCTCGGAACCATTTCTGTACCGGTCTTCTTGTTCCTCCTCTCTCGGACTTGAGTTGTTATGGGCTCGCTCTCTGGATTTGGATCTGTCTCTTTTTCTGCTGCGATGTCCATTGTCTTTGCTCCACTGTCTGTAATTTTCATCATCGGACAAAGAAGCTTTTCTTTCTGCTTTTTTTGGTTTTGAATTACTGTGTTTATTTTCTAGATCCTTACTTCTTTCATGGTTTCTTTCCTTTCCGCTATGGTAACCATCTCTGCCATTGGACTTATCTCTGTGATACTCTGATACATCTTCTCTCCTGTGTGATTCTTTCAGTTTTCGGTGATTTCTTTCTGATTTGCTCTCAGTATCACTTCTTTCTTCTTGCTGCCTCCTTCCCGTTTTCCTTTCAAGAGACTTCCTTTTCCTTTCTTGTTTTTTCCTGGAAACTTCATCAGATTCTCTATTTTTCTTTTGATCTCTCTTTCTTTTGGCCTTAGGAACATCTGAAATGGTAAAAAATTATAGGAATAAGGTTCAATGGCAATTTATTAAACTTGTTAACCTATGTAGGAAGTTCAAGATTTATTTTTTTGTCAGAAAACCTTCACGGGATGTATCTGGACAAGGGTTTCGAAATAACAAGTGTTTCACTGCTCCTCCCCAACCCCAACTGCTTATCTCATGAAATGGGGAAAAATTTCACCCATTCTTTAACTGAGCAGGTATTGATCATTTTTAAATGCCTGCCTGCATTACAGGCTTTTTGTTTTACATAAATTCTCCATAGAAGTGTGAACTGACTATCAAGACTAAGACTATCCTCCATTTTTCCTCTATGCTTTCAGTTATTTTTTGGTTAACTACACTAACACAAAAACCACATTGTAATGAAAAGCAAGGTCACAACGCACCATCTCAAAACCTCAGCAGCATACAAATAAGAAATTAGGGAATGACCTTCTGCCATTTACAGTGCTTAACAGGTATGGAAGACATGATGCAGCTCAAACCAAAAGAAAACTTCTTCCTCAACTTACAAAAAACTCCAACAAGCCTGGACTTGAATGCAAAATATCACTAAGCAATCATATCGTTGTTAAAACACAGTTACTCACTAAATTAGAATCTGACATAAAATTTGCAAGCCTGCTGACCCAGGAACTTTTTGGGTATATAAGATATACTTTTGTAATTGAAAATGGGGACTGCTCCTTCCCAGTTAACTAATTAAGAACAACTCAAATTTGTACAGATCTGGTTGTCACTGGCAAGTATCCATCAGCAGGTCTTTTATCCATTATCAATCTGCTAGTGATGCCTGACTTTTGCAAACCTCTACCCATCATCATCCTCTTGTTGAATTGATACAAAAAACCCAGGCATGGGCTGTAAAGCCATACATCAAAGCACTCTGATGAATAACTGTTTTTAGAAAGATCGCATTTCCTAGACTATTCACTCTCTTAAAATCATTTACTTTCCCAATTACTTCCTGGAAGAGCTTATCAGTCAATGTAGACTAAAAACAGCAGATGGGGAAAAATCTCCAGCACTACCCTATGAGAAACAAGAGGCATGCTAAAATAGGTTATCTCAATTGAGATAGTGGTACTGCAGCAATATAACAATGGACCTCTGGCTTCTTTTCAGGAGAAACAGTGACAGCTTTGTCAACAATTTAAGATTAAAGCTAATTTCTGTATTTCTTAATACACACCATTGCTCATCTCAGTGGAATAGGCTTTGGCTGTTTGCTCTTTACAAATAACCTCTAGATTTCACACAGCAGTATTTATTGGCAAGAACCATTTAGAAGAACCATTAATCCACCTTACCTTACAAACTATAGTACCATATTAACTAACTCTTTCTAATCATCTTTTGAAAATACTACAGACAGAAACTAATTCAGTAGTACATCAAATATCTGAATTACACAACAGCTGGCTAGTGTCATGTCAGAACTACGGCTTCCCGGTGTTCTGATAAAAAACAATGATGCACTAATTCAGATACTTCTAGTGCACTAAGTCTTTTAAATAGTGCCTTCCCTATTATTTAATATCCACCAGAACGCAGAAGATGACCTGAGAAAGTAAGTACAAAGGAACAAGTTACTTTTGAGAACAGACAATTCTCCTCCTCTACTGGACCTGTTTTGCTTTGAATGACTTCTCCAAAGAAGTGCTTAGCTGAGCTAGCTGATGAAGTTCCACACACAAACCAAGACAATAATCCCTAATTCAGCTGTATGTGCAATTTCTACTAAGCAGGTTTTCTATTTTCTCTTATACATTGCACTGCTAAAACACTCAAGTACTTTTTCTGGAAAATGCTTTTCAACTTCACCAAGTTATTTAAAAGACTTAAAAAGTTGCAAACACAGAAAGACTTGGAGCTATAACCAGTAACACCCCTCAACCTAGTAAAGATACAGTTCTTTCCAAGCAAAGAATACAGTTCTCCCCAATTAGCATTTTGACCAGAGCCAGAAAAATTGTGAAACCAATCTGCAAAGAACAGATAAAGGACAAACAGTAAAAGGGAAGGTCCTAAATCTACCAAAATAAAGTGTTCATGCTAGCAGACTGCAGACTCAGTTGGTTTGTCACTAAGGACTTCCCTCTCTGGTTCCTATCAAGCAGCTCAGCAGAGTTGCAGCTGTCTATGCAGGGGCCATCTGGCTCTTCGCTGAACCAACAACGCCTTCTCTGACCCTGTTTAACTGTGCCCTCCTCTACTGCTTTGTCGTCATTAATGCGATTAATGTGATGACACACAAATCAGGCTTTGTACAGTCAGACTGCAAGGGAGAACAAAAAGGTATTTCCAAAGCATAAGCAGTTCACACTTCTTTTATATTATTAATCAACATTTTTCATTTCAATAGCACATAATAAATCAAATTAATTTTGAGTCAGCAAGCTTCTGTACAATAGAAAATCATGCTGTGTTATCATCTGCTCACGTTACGTGCAACGGGGGAGACTGCACACACCAACTCATACTAGCATGTACTTTACAGATTAGACAATGCCTGTGACACACTATGCCCAAAAGAGTGTTCTACATCAGCAGTGTAGCATACAATGCTAAATGCCAATTAATATGCACAAAATGACAAAATAGTAAGTTGCCAGCAAAAATTAATTCTCCTTTGGAAATTTATCTACAGGCAAGGACCTTTTCTGTATCACCATGCAAAGTCTTCCTGAGGAAGCAGAATCAGAAATGGGTACTTGGAAAGAGAATAAAATTTAAACACATTGCTAGAATGTCATTGCTGACCCACGAAGCAGCACGTATTTACAAGGAAGGACACTAGTAATATCAAGCTCACTCAATCAAGTTGAGCAAAAAAGAGCTTGTAGACATTAGTCTCTACAGTTCACCGGTAAGGATCCCACAGAGATTATTAATAGGGTATGGCTCTAATCCCTCCATCCTCCACCAAATTGAAATGTAGTACTGTGCAACAGGTATCAAGTGTGTTTTAAAAAAAAAATCTACTAGAAAAAACAGTTCCTCAAATATTTAAGTCTCTAAAAATGGAACTCAGATTTTCTCAATTATGAAATAAATTTCCATGGGCAATATTTGCTATTTTGAAACCTGCAACTTAAAAAAAAAAAGTTATTAGTTGCTTTATTCTGCTTTATTCTAAAGCAGAGAAACAAATACAGTCTATAGATGCTTTTTTTTTCTCAAAACAAGTATATATAGAAATGAATGGATACATAAGAATAAAAGAGAAGTGTAGAGTTACATCTAGTGTTTAAGTACCTGAATCACTGCTGCTGTCACTGCTAGATGAGGAATCACTGCTGCTGGATGACTCTGAGCTACTACTGCTGCTGCTATCAGAATCAGAATCTGATGAAGAGTCTGTGTCTGAAGATGAAGAGGAATCTGATGACTCAACATCCTGTTTTTGCGTCATTATCATCTTTGGTGCATTTTTAAGATGCTCTCGTAATTCATCCCTAATTAACATTAAAAAAAAAAAAAATCAATTTTTAGTTTTCTTAAGAGGGAGAGAAGAAAATGAAAGTAAATATCAAATCAGAAAAGTGTTCCTCACGTTAGTCCTCCAAGGCCAATAGAAGTGAAGAAATTGATGGCAAAGCGAGTATTCCTTGGGTTATCCCGAGGCAATAATCCCTCAAAGAAAGGCTGCAGTGTTCTGATGGAAACAAACATCTAAATTAAAGACCATGCCACCTTAGCACTAATTCTTATTGACATTAATAAACTGAAAAAGAAATTGCATGGATCTCCACAGGACAGCAGAAGTTTTCTCTTTACATATTTTTCAATATTTTCATTATTTATATCTGATGTACCTGATCGAAACTGCTATTTCAAAACTGGCTCATTTTATGAAATCAAACCTCCTCACACACAGAAGAATTACATACATACTGTCAGATTATGACAGAAAGCCTGATTCTGTGAAACCCTGAAGAGACCTGTGAGATCACAATAGCCTGGGATAGCAAAGGATAGTATTTGTTTACCAAGAAGTTCAAAGATCTAGGTACCCATGATGAAATTCCATCTAACAGGGCTCTAAGTATAGCTTCAAATGTAAGTTTATATGAGCTACCATATCCTTCATCTCACACAGAATCCCAGTTTACAGGAGGATAGCTCAAGCAACTGAAAGGATTGCCAGGATGCAATGCATTCAATCTCATACAAGCTTAAAAGAATGTGTCATTTACGCTGTACTTAAGGATAAGCAACTAATCCTGGAACCACTGTTATTAATAGTCACGTGCTTTTTTTGTCAGAAAAAGAAGCTACAGTATCATTTATTACACAGCTGTAGAGCTGATGACTCATAAAAATAGACTTGCACTTGGAAAACTCTTATAGAAGCTGAGTATCATTAGGAAAAAATATAAGATACATCTTGCAAAGTCATGCACATACTTGACCCAAAACTTAGGAGTAACACACTCAGCCTAATAGGACTCTGCAATGACTAACTCTATACACGAACTTACTCCTGAAGTACTGCAGCTACAAAAATGCAGTCTTACTTGAACTTGAAAACAAGAGTTCTCATTTGTACTTCCTCAGATAAAGAAGCTAATTAAGTTCATAGCTCATTTAAATAAAATTACAACTTACTCATCTTTTAACCTTGCGTTAAGATTAGGAAGTCCCATATATTCACTGAGTTCCTGAAAGAATATTTTGACAAAAATTCTGCTGGAAGATGTGGTAGTTTCTTCACTCAGTATTATACATTCCAGGACCTGAAAATAATTAGAAAAAATAGTTAGGAAACACTCTTAAATTTAAACATACATTCTTCTATTTATCTTAAAAAAATTTGCCCTTCTGAAATAACTAATAAAGAGTGATAAAAGTGATTCCCGCCCCTGCCCCCACCACCCCCCTTTCAAGAACATAAAGCATGTAATTTCTGGTCAAGGCTTTCTTCTTCAAAAATCTTTTTCTACCACATGAACAGAGTTTCTGATCATAGTTACACCAGTAATTGTTTTAAGATTTGGATCAGCCAGGAAAGCATCATATAAAAAAAGTTGTGTGGATTTTTGGGAAGTTAAAAGATCTGGGACTTAAGCCCTAAAGAGGTGAAATGTTTGGACTGACTTCTATATGCATGAAGAATGAGATTAGGCTGTGAAACAAGAATAAAACAGTACCAAAAGACAAGTTACTTTGATATTTCTTCAGTTATAATGTTACATTATTGCATATCAGAAAACAAGATTGCTTTATTTGTTTGGCTCTCAAACCACATAATGGCACTATTTTAAAATTTCTTACAATTCCATGAAACAGAATAGGTATAATTTTAAAAGGTTCCTCTGGGCTTATTTTTTAGAGATAGTTCTGCTATTGACATTGCTGATTAGAAGTTCAAAATTCTAACAAAAAAACCACCTACATTTTAATCAACCAATTCCATCTGCATTCCATAAAATAATAGCTTAAATCAGCTACTTACAAATGGGAGAAGATGGTAACGATGCACAGGGGACAGAAGGAAGATGTAGCAACACAGTTCAATAGTGTCCAACAAGACACTTAAAATAGAACAGGTTGCCAAAAATACAGGCAGTTCCAAATTATAGAATAAATACTAAAACTAATGTATTATATATTATTTCTGATCACTGGAGATTAATTAATGAAGTCTAGAACCAGAGCTTTTTTTACTTACACTCCAGGGAATTGAATCTGTGTACAGCAGATGAGCAAACATCTTGGCAACATTCCTCAGTTTGTTGGTTTCCAAACGATGAATGGTATCATATTGTTCTTTGAAAATAGCTTCAAAGGATTCCATATATTCTTTTTTCAACATACAGAAACGCTAAGAAATCACACAATTTAGAAAAAAAAAAAAAAAGATTAAACATGCAAAAAACCCTACATGTAAGTGACCTAATGGGTCAAGGATTTACCACAAGATTTTCCTTTTAAATAACCCTTGCAGGAGAAGAAAATACCTTCATTTTACTTCTTTAAGCAGTTTGTCAGAATAAGAAACTTATCTGCATTGCAAAGTAATAATTAGCAGTTTTGAACTACAGCAAGTAAACCAGCAATTTCTTTTACTTCTGCACATACAGTATTGTCACCTGATGCAACCCCACCAGATGTAATTGTTTTTTCTTCAAGGCATCAATGAATGACTGTTTAAAGTGAGAGAGGCAGCAGGGAGCACAGAAGTAAGACGCTTCGGACATAAACTTTCCAAAGAACATGGAAATTAACATTAACATTCTACTGAATGTATAGATTCATAAAGCTTGTTCTTTGTAACTGACTGTCAGCAGAAGCATTTAAGCATAACATGCTCCTTGGAGAAGACAACTGTTCTATCTTAACTAATCAGATCTGTCAATATCATAGACAGGGAAAACTTCTAAGTGCGACTAAATTAGGGATTAGTTGCACAAAACCAGAGAGCTAGCTGTTAAGTTAAAAAGACACATGCAAACCACCCACAACCCTGGGACAGTAAGTATTCATTCATGTGCTCTAAATAAAACCTACTAAGCAGCTTTGAATGAAAGAAAAGAGTTTCCAAAATTAATATTTAGCACTACTAAAAGACTATTTTCTGGTAATAATATTTTTTACCTCTTTTTAGTACCATTCCTTTAGCACTGATTTATTGTTCTACCATAATGAGAAGAAGGAGGCAAAAGAAGTAACAATATAAAGAGAAAAATGTGATCTCTTAATCTGCATTCATTATGCTTATTACAATCAAAATGTTATCTCAATTTACTAAATAACCAACCACCTCATATAGAATCATAGAATGGTAAGGTTGGAAGGAGACCTCAAGGATCATCTAGTCCCAACTCCCTGCCATAGGCAGGGACACCTCCCGCTAGCACAGGTTACTCAAGGCCTCATCCAACCTGGCCTTGAACACATCCAGGGAAGGAGCATCCACAACCTCCCTGGGCAACCTGTTCCAGTGCCTCACCACCCTCATAACCATTTCCATAATGGTAAAAAGACTATTAGTTTAAGTTTGATACACAAAAGACAGCAAACCAATGAAATTATCTACCACAGGATCATAAAATGGTTTGAGTTGAAAGGGACCTTAAAGACCATCTAGTTCCAACGCTCCTGACATAGGCCAGCGTCAAGTCTCACCAACTTCTTTAGGCGACCTGTTTCAGTGACTCACCACCCTCATGATGAAAAATTTCTTCCTAATGTCTAATCTAAATCTAGCTTCTTCCTGATTGAAGCCATTACCCCTTCTCCTGTCACTACATGCCTTTGTAAGAAGTCCTTCTCCAGCTGCCCTGTGGACTCCTTCAAATACTGGAAATCCACTATAAAGTCTTCATTCAGCCTTCTCTTCTCCAGGCTGAACAACCCCAATTCTCTCCTCTCTTCACAGAAGAAGTGCTCCAGTCCTCTGATCATTTTCATGGCCCTCCTTTGGACCCACTCTAACAGTCCCATGTCCTTGTGTTGGGGGCTCCAGAGCTGGACACAGCACTCTAGGTGGGGTCCTGGCATGTGAAATCTGAAAACACTTTGTAATTCATAAAGTGTAAAAACTGAAAACAGAACTCACCCCTGCCAGTAAACCAAAGAATTTCTCGTATGTTCTTTGCTGAGCACAGCAGTCAAGTATCATATTGCAGAGTTCTTTCTGGTTTAAGGGAAAAAAAAAAAAAAAAAAAAGTCTGGACAAATTTACTGCATCACCAAGTAGCAAAATACTAAACAAAACCTTACATTGACATGAGCTTTGGAACAAGAGCATTTACATAAAACTGTATTGGCAACATCAACAGTTTTGTGAATTTATCATCTTTTAGCCATTATCTGGAATGTGTATAAACTTCAGACATTCAAACTCCCTCTTCTGCCTAAGCTAAATGTATGAGTTGACGCACTGTGTAAATCTAAGCAAAAAAAGGTCAAAACCAATTTAAAACTGACTTCTTCACCATAGTACGAAAAGGAAGCGTAAGGTAAAAAGGGAAGGTTTCAAGGGCTTTTTCTGGGGGAGGCAGAGGGTTTGGGTTTTGTTTAAATAGCACTAACTTCTGCATTTATAGAAACTTAAGACTCTTCACAGCTCCCAAATGTCAAAATGGCTTACAGGTAAGTCTTTCTTGAAACTCAAACACAATGCTCATGCCTAGCAGTACCTTTCCAAAAAAAAAAAAAAAAAGATTTTTATATATAGTAATACCTTCAATTATTCAGCTGTAATTTTCACAGCAAGCTCTGCTTAAAATAATTGAGCAGAAGGCTGTGCTTCACCACAATTGCTTCACTGGAGCACTGGAGAGGCCCAACACTTACATTCAGAAATACTAAACTCATCCTTGGGAAGTTGACATGACTAGACTTTAACCAAAAGAGAGAGAACTTCTCTAAAGAAGCTGGCTTAGGCTCATGTTCTCAATCACTCTATAAAAGCACATGTCTTCTTGGCTAGGAAGGAGGAAGTCTAGATAGATCAGCCTTCCAAAATATTTGTGCATCCTCCACCACAACGACCCAACTCTACTCTCATTTTTACCTGTTTCCTGGTGGATATGGATGCTACAGCAGTACTATAGAAGATGTTCTCCACTGGTAACAACTATCTAAAACAGTTAGCTCCAGTCTTCTTGGAATACAGGTTGTTCCTCCTTGCTCCCCAATACCATTACACCAATATCATTACTAATTATGCTCTGGTAGCTGCTGCCTCTTCCTGTTCCTTCACACACACCAAATTGAAAATCAGTAGGAAACACATGCGGGTGGATTCTGCTTTGTACCTTGCCTCTAGGACTAGAGCCAGTCTGACAGCATTGAGCTAGGCAAGCACACAAACATGAGCTTAAAAACACTTCTTCCTCTGACCTGATATGTATGTTACAGATGGTAGTACAGCCATGAACTGGCTTAGGGCACATTTTGAAACATGAATTAAGACAAGTGGAGCAAACATTTTTATATAAATTAAGAGCCATGAAATACACAGTGCTTAAACAAGCCTGCAGTTTTTCCCCTCTAACTTTTTTTTAATTACTAGTATTTTCTCAAAAGACTAACTTGGTAGCACAAGCCAGTTTATAACCTTCTCAAATAGGCTTTTGGCTGCCAGTCCTGTACCTTTCATTATCACTTTAATTTATCTTTAAACTAGTAACACTTCCATAAAAATATTGGATAATTTCAAGCATTTTGCCCTCTCCATATCTTACATCAGTTTATTGCAACATATACCATATTTCTTGTTTTCCCTCTTGTACCATTCTTCCAAGCACGGATTCTGAAAAGAAACATTCTGCCTATCATAAAAACTCAAGACAAATAAAAAAACCAACCACACTGAACAAAACAAACAACAACAAAAAAACAACAATCTCCAAATAATAAGGTAGTAGCACAGTAAACAAACTTACAGATGTGTTTAAAAGCATTAATTTCCACACTGTCACATTGTATTAATGTGAGGTATCAAAATGCACATTAACTTTTTATATAGTCTTGTTTAATGGTAATGCTGCAGTTAATCTGTTTTTAAACAATAAAAAGGGTAAAGTGCTGATGCTACTGCTAATAACATCCGTAAGACTTGAAAATAAAATCACTTTTCTTCCTCATCTTAAATGTAGTTCTAATATTTGTATCCCCTGTGGTTTACAGTAATTAAATATTTCAACATTTTAATTAAATATTACAATGATTTCTAGGAGGGTATCTTGAATAACTGCTTGCGTAAGAGACTTGCCCACAAAGACATTCTTGGTAGTGATATCACAGTATCACAGTA